>CAMZMU010000100.1:27405233-27553876 GCA_947311845.1 Poa pratensis
TGGGAACCCAAGGAAGGTATGATGAGTGCAGCAGCAAGTTTTCCCTCAGTATGAAACCAAGGTTTAATCGAACCAGTAGGAAAACGAGGTTGCTTCGAAGGTGTTGGTGAAGGAGTGTAGTGCGGCGCAACACCAGGATTCCGGTGCCAACGTGGAACCTGCACAACACAATCAAATTACTTTGCCCCAACTTAACAGTGAGGTTGTCAATCTCACCGGCTTGCTGAAAACAAAGGGTTAAACGTATCGAATGGAAGATGATGTTTGTTTGCATAAAACAGTAGAGAACAATGATTGCAGTAGATTATATTTCAGATGTAAAAGAATGGACCGTCCACAGTTCACTAGTGGTGTCTCTCCAATAAGATAACTAACATGCTGGGTAAACAAATTACAGCTGGGCAATTGACAATTGATAAGTGCATATAACATGCATGTGTGAACTGTGGTGTCTACTATGAGATTCATTTGGCATTACGACAAAGTACATAGACCGCTATCCAGCATGCATCTATGCCTAAATAGTCCACTTTCCGGTTAACATCCGTACCCTTCCAGTATTAAGTTGCAAGCAACAGACAATTGCATTAAGTAATGTGCGTAATGTAAACAATACATTCATCCTTGAATAAAGCATTGCTGTTTTACCCCTAGTGGCAACAACACATCTACAACCTTAGAACTTGCTGTCACTATCCCAGGTTAAATAGAGGTTGAACCCAACTATCATGCATAAATACCCCCTCTTGGAGTTACAAGTATTCACTTGGCCAATGCTTCAACAAGTAACGGAGAGTATGCAAGATCAGAAATGACATAGACATGATAATATAATATTCAGCTCCACATAGGTATCAATATAAGTCAGATCCCAGCAAACACAACATGTAGCATTACAATAAGATGATCTTGATCATGATAGGCAGCTCACAAGATCTAAACATGATGGCACAAGTGGAGAAGACAACCATCTAGCTACTGCTATGGACCCATAGTCCAAGGATGAACTACTCACGCATCACTCCGGAAGCGGCATGGCGATGTAGAGCCCTCCGGTGATGATTCCCCTCTCCGGCAGGGTGCCGGGAAGAGCTTCAGAAACCCCCTGAGTTAGGGTTGACGACGGCGGCGGCAGCGAATATGTTCTGGATGAAAGGCTTGGTGTTTTAGGGTTTTCACATCTCGGGGAATAAATAGGCGAAGGGGCGATGTCGGCGGACCCCCGAGGGGCCCAAACCACAGGCTGGCGCGGTGGGGCCCACTGCCACGCCGCCAGGTGGTTTGGCCACCTCGTGGCTCTTCTTCGTCTCTCATTCGGACTCCGTGTACGTGCTGGAAAAATAGGGACTTGGCCTTTTGTTTCGTGCAATTCCGAGAATATTTCCAGAAGTAACTTTCTGAAACCAAAAACAGCAGAAAACAGGGAACTGGCACTGTGGCATCTTGTTAATAGGTTAGTCCCAAAAATGCATAAAAGTGATACGAAGTGTATATAAAACATGTAGCAAATGGTATAATATAAGCATGGAACAGCAGAAATTATGGATACGTTGGAGACGTATCATGCAGCAGCAAATTTCCCTCAGTTAAGAAACCAAGGTTATCAATCCAGGAGAGTTAGGAGTACTTTAGAAGGTTGTCAGGGCGCGCCGTTACTCGATAACTGACGTGGAACCTGCACACAACACAATCAAACTATTTGCCCCAACGAAACAGGAAGGTTGTCAATCTTTCCGGCTTGCTGAAAACAAAGATTAAACGTATGGTGTGGAAAACAGTATTTAATTGCAGAAAGTAAAAGAGAACAATGATTGCAGTTGGTGGTTTTATCAGTGTAAAAGAATGGACCGGGGTCCACAGTTCACTAGTGGTGTCTCTCCATAAAAGATAACTAACATGCTGGGTAAACGAATTACAACTGGGCAATTGATAAAATAGTGAGCGCATGACAATGCATATATATGACAAGATGATTACTATGAGATTTAATTGGGCATTACGACAAGATACATAGACCATTATCCAACTGCATCTATGACTAATAATCCACCGCCAGGTTAACATCCGTGTCCCCGTTGGTATTAAGTTGCAAACAACAGATTATTGCATTAAGTAAAGCGCGTAATGTAAACAACACAAATGACCGTAGACAAAGTATTGTTGTGTTATCCCTAGTGGCAACAGCACATCCACAATCTTAGACGTTGCTGTCACTCGCCCAGATTACTGAGGCATGAACCCACTATCTAGCATAAATACTCCCTCTTGGAGTTACAAGCATCTACTTGGCCAAAGCATCTACTAGTAACGGAGAGCATGCAAGATCATAAATAACATATAAAATAGATTGATAATCAACTTGATCATAGTATCAATATTCATCGGATCCCAGCAAACACAACATGTAGCATTACAATAAGATGATCTTGATCATGATAGGCAGCTCACAAGATCTAAACATGATGCACAAGTGGAGAGACAACCATCTAGCTACTGCGATGGACCCGTAGTCCAAGGATGAACTACTCACGCATCACTCCGGAGGCAGGCATGGCGATGTAGAGCCCTCCGGTGATGATTCCCCTCTCCGGCAGGGTGCCGGGAAGAGCTTCAGAACCCTCCCGAGCTAGGGTTGACGACGGCGGCGCTCTGGAACTTTTCGTGGAATATGGCTCGGGTATTTAGGGTTTTCTGACGGGAGGAATATATAGGCGAAAGGGCGGCGTCAGGCACCCGAGGGGCCCACGCCACCCCTCGCGCGTTACAGGGGGGCCGCGCCGAGCCCTGGCGTGGCCGCCTCGTGGCTCGTCTCCGTTCCCTTTGGACTCTGTGGTTGTCGTGAAAAACTGGGGCACGTTGATTTTCGTCCAATTCCGAAATATTTCCTTAATAGCTTTTCTGGAATACAAAAACAGCAGAAAACAGGAACTGGCACTGTGGCATCTTGTTAATAGGTTAGTCCCAAAAAATGTATAAAAATGCTATGAAGTGTGTAAAAATATAACAATTGGTATAATATCAACATGGAACATCAAAAATTATAGATACGTTTGAGACGTATCAAGCATCCCCAAGCTTAGTTCCTACTCGTCCTCGAGTAGGTAAACGATAAAACAAAATAATTTTTGAAGTGACATGCTACCATCATAATCTTGATCAATAATATTGTAAAGCACATGAATGAATGAAGTGATCCAAGTCAATGGTCTATAGTTTGCTACAAATAAGTAATGAGTAAACAACTGAATCATAAAGCAAAACTTTTTCATGAATAGTACTTTGGAGACATGTATCCACAAGTTTGCATAAGAGTTAACTCAAAAAGCAATAGATTCTAGTAAAAGGTATTTAACCAACACAAAGGAAGATTTCGTTTCAGCATTTGCTTCAACTTCAACATATTTATCTCATGGATATTGTCAATACAAAGCAATATAATAAGTCCAATATATAGCATATAAAATTGTTGTACCAAAGTTGACACTAGTGTTTGCTTGTGGAAGATAGAAAGAAGTAGGAAAACTGACTCAACATAAAAGTAAAAGAAAGGCCCTTCGCAGAGGGAAGCAGGGATTAAATCATGTGCTAGAGCTTTTTAAGGTTTTGAAATCATATAGAGAGTAAAAATAAATTTTGAGGGTGTATGTAATTGTCAACGAATGGCAGTGAAAACAATATGACCCCTGTCCAACCAGACTTTTAAGAGCGGCTCCCATGAAGGACGTTATTTCTACCAGCAAGGCAGATCATCCCTCTTTCTCTTTTTTACACATGCAGATGTTTCACTGAGTATTCAGTTGACAAAATGTGAAGAGATTAAGCGGTTAAAGTTGTAATTAATTGGGACTGGGCACCCGTTGCCAGCTCTTTTTGCAAAATTAATAGATAAGCGGATGTATATGCCGCTAGTCTGAAGGTAAAGTCTGTTTGACAAGTGAAATAAAGAATAACCACTACTCTCATGAGCTGGTAAACATTGACACAAAAAGGAGTAATAACTTTTGAATAGTTTAAAGGTAGCACATGAAAAATTTACTTGGAGTGGCAAGGAAATACCACATATAGGTAGTTATGGTGGACACAGATGGCATGGATTTTGGCTCAAGGATTTGGATGCACGAGAAGCATTCCCTCTCAGTACAGAGTTTAGGCTAGCAAGGTTATTTAAGCAAATACAGACTATCAACCGGTACACCAAGAATTATATGACAAACATATTGCAAAATTATAAGACTCCACACTGTCTTCCTTGTTAACCAAACCCTTTTATAGAAAATATCTAGACCTTAGAATACCACTCATGCAAACCAAATTTCAACAAGCTTTACGGTAGTTCTTCACTAATGGGCTTAACTTACATGATGCAAAAGTTTAATCATGACCTACTTGTAACTCAAAACAATTGACAAGTATCAAATTATCCAAGTAGTGATCTACAAGAGTATGTAAGTCTTTTCCATTATACCATTTACCACATGCAACATTTTCTGTTCCAACCAAACACCAATCAATTTATTTCAATAACTCTCCAAACAAGTATAAGTGAAGCAAGAGAGTACTTTCTTTAAAAGAACTAATAGCTCTGACAAGAGATACATGAAAACAAGAGCTAAAAGCTTAACAGCGCTAGATATGAATACTCAACAAGTATAAGTGAAGAATAGGAGTATTCAAATGAAAAAGCGGAGCGTGTCTCTCTCCCAATCAAGAATGCTAGGATCCAATCAAGTTGATCAGAAAAATAAAACAAAACAAACTGAAAATAAAACACACAGACGCTCCAAGAACAGCACATATGATGTGAAAATTAAAATATAGTTTCACTAGAGATGACCTGATAATTTTGACGATGAAGAAGGGGATGCCTTGGGCATCCCCAAGCTTAGACGCTTGAGTCTTCTTGAAATATGCTGGGGAGATCCATGGGAGCCTCCCCAAGCTTAAGCTCTTCACTCTTCTTGATCCTATTATATCACTCTTCTCTCTTGACCTTGAAAACTTCCTTCACACCAAACTCAAAGTAAATCTCATTAGAGGGTTAGTGCATCAATCAAAAACTCACATGTTCTGTAAGGACGCAATATGACCGTTATTTAAACATTAACTACTGTTACTGCCTTATGTGAAGCTCTTCCACCCAAAAAAGAATTCCCTTAACACTAGTAAAAGAGAGAATGCAAAATAAAAGACATAATCTGTCTAAAACAGAACAGTCCGTAAAGACGAATTTTTCGAGGCACTTACGTTGCTCAGATCGAAAAACTTGAACTAACGAAAGATGCGTACATATATCAGGATTACGCACAAAAATTTGCAGATTAAATCACATTTCTATGAATTTAGGAATTTTCGTACAGTGAACAGCAAAAATCTGTTTCTGCGCAGCAATCAAAATCTAGCATCATCTTATCATTAGAGACTTTCTTGGCACAACAATGAGAAAGTAAAGATACAAAGGAGTTGCTACAGAAGTAAACAAGTTCTTGACTCAATAAAAGAAAAATTGCAGAAATAAAAATAATGGGTTGCCTCCCATAAGCGCTTTTCTTTAACGCCTTTTAGCTAGGCACAAAGTATGCATCAAGTATTACCAAGTGTAGAAGCATCAAAGAGGTTAGAAGTTTTCTCAACAATGCATTGTATCTTATCTATATAGGTTTCAGAAACTCCCCTTTCAATACTTTTAGGCACACTATCTTCATCAAATGGTTTTCAGGAACAATCCAATCAAAATTCTTTTCTAGTGCCTCATGCATTCCTATAAGCTTAAAAGGTATTGGTATTTTAACTTCCCCCTCATAATAATGGCTTCATTAGTGTATTCAAGCCTATCTTTTTCTAGCTTTTCAAGTGTATTAACAATATCAATAAATAGCCAAGCATCTTATATCGAATAAAAACTTTTCTAGCTCCCCAGCAACATCACCAAATTCTTTAAGAAGGGTTTCTAAAAAAAATCTTTCTTTTCACCATCTTCCATATCATGAAGTTTAAGAAACATTTGTTGCATTATAGGATTAAGATTAACAAACCTAGCTTCCAACATGTGAACTAGAGAGCTGTAGCAATTTCATAATTCGGAGCAAGTTCTACCAAGGATCTATCTTCAAAATCTTTAAGTCTACTAATGACTAAAGAATTCTTCAATGTTATCTCTTCCAATGATAGACCCACTACCCACAGATATGTCTTTAAAGTATACTTAGGGAGAAGCATGATGAAATAACAAAACTAAACAAAAATAAACTAGATGCAGGAAACTAATTTTTTTGTGTTTTTGATATTTAAAAGCAAACAAGATAAAATAAAAATGAACTAAGCAAGACAAAAACAAAGTAAAGAGATTGGAAGCGTGAGACTCCCCTTGCAGAAGTCTTCTAACTCCCGGCAACGGCGCCAGAAAAAGGCTTGATGACGTGAGAACACACGTTCGTTGGAGACCCCAAGAGGAAGGTATAATGTAGTGCAGCAGCAAATTTTCCCTCAGTTAAGAAACCAAGGTTATCAATCCAGGAGGAGTAGGAGTACTTCAGAAGGTTGTCAGTGGCGCCGTTACTCGATAACTGGAACCTGCACACAACACAATCAAACTACTTTGCCCCAACGAAACAGGAAGGTTGTCAATCTTCCCGGCTTGCTGAAAACAAAGGATTAAACGTATGGTGTGGAAAACAGTATTTAATTGCAGAAAGTAAAAGAGAACAATGATTGCAGTTGGTGGTTTTATCAGTGTAAAAGAATGGACCGGGGTCCACAGTTCACTAGTGGTGTCTCTCCATAAAAGATAACTAACATGCTGGGTAAACGAATTACAGCTGGGCAATTGATAAAATAGTGAGCGCATGACAATGCATATATATGACAAGATGATTACTATGAGATTTAATTGGGCATTACGACAAGATACATAGACCGTTATCCAACCATCTATGACTAATAATCCACCGCCAGGTTAACATCCGTGTCCCCCGTTGGTATTAAGTTGCAAACAACAGATTATTGCATTAAGTAAAGCGCGTAATGTAAACAACACAAATGACCGTAGACAAAGTATTGTTGTGTTATCCCTAGTGGCAAGAACACATCCACAATCTTAGACGTTGACGTCACTCGCCCAGATTACAGGAGGCATGAACCCACTATCTAGCATAAATACCTCTCTTGGAGTTACAAGCATCTACTTGGCCAAAGCATCTAATAGTAACGGAGAGCATGCAAGATCATAAATAACATATAAAGATAGATTGATAATCAACTTGATCATAGTATCAATATTCATCGGATCCCAGCAAACACAACATGTAGCATTACAATAAGATGATCTTGATCATGATAGGCAGCTCACAAGATCTAAACATGATGGCACAAGGTGGAGAGACAACCATCTAGCTACTGCTATGTACCCGTAGTCCAAGGATGAACTACTCACGCATCACTCCGGAGACAGGCATGGCGATGTAGAGCCCTCCGGTGATGATTCCCCTCTCGGCAGGGTGCCGGGAAGAGCTTCAGAACCCTCCCGAGCTAGGGTTGACGACGGCGGCGGGTCTGGAACTTTTCGTGGAATATGGCTCGGGTATTTAGGATTTTCTGGACGGGAGGAATATATAGGCGAAAAGGCGGCGGCGGAGGGCACCCGAGGGCTCACGCCACCCCTCGGCGCGGTTGACAGGAGGGCCGCGCCGAGCCCTGGCGTGGCCGCCTCGTGGCTCGTCTCCGTCTCCCCTTTGGACTCCGTGGTTGTGTCGGTGAAAAACTGGGGCACGTTGATTTTCGTCCAATTTCGAGAATATTTTCTTAATAGGTTTTCTGAAATATAAAAACAGCAGAAAATAGGAACTGACACTATGACATCTTGTTAATAGGTTAGTCCCAGAAAATGTATAAAAATGCTATGAAGTGTGTATAAAACATGTAACAATTGGTATAATATCAGCATGGAACATCAAAATTTATAGATACGTTTGAGACGTATCACACGTCGTCCACGACATCACCATCGCGATTACCATGGTGTTGGCAGAGCCGGGGATGCTAGGCGGTTACGCTCGGAAGGCCCAAAATTCGCTCATGTCGAGCGAGATTTGCTAAATGATGGCGGAGGTGGGGAATTGGATGCGTGAAGACGAGCGCATGACGAATGTTAGCCTGTTGATTAGTGAACTGCAACGGTGTTCTCGACAAGTCAGGGTGGCAGCATTGGGTGACTTTTTGTCTGATGCTTTTCGATTGCCGAGTCTATGCTAGTATTTTTCATTGGTTGTACCTGGCAATGACGGACTTCTGGTTGTTCCTTGTTAAAGGCATTGTACGAAGAGTTCGAACTTTCTCTGGGTGAAAACACAAGATTTGACTTGGTGTTTTGATTCGGTGGCAACATCACTTGTGCATTGTTCTCTTTTTAGTGGCATCCTTATTGGAGAACCTATTTTGTAGTTCAAGTGTTCCAATGGTGGTGGTTGGTTTCTGGTGCCACAAGCGTTCATCACTTTTAGGGGTTTTTCATTCTTTTTTTTCCTTTTTTTTTTGGCTTTGTGCATGTTTGATGTCTCGACTTCTTGTTAATATTATGTTGTTACGGAGTCATTGGAGAACCTATTTTGTAGTCCGAGTGTTTCAATGGTTGTGATTGGGTTCTGGTGTCATGAGCGGTGATCACTTTTAGGTTTTTTTTGTTCTTTTTTTTTTTCCTTTTTTTGTATTTTTGGCTTTGTACACATTTGATATCTCGACTTGTTTTTAATATTATGTTGTTATAGAGGCTGGCTGATCGCTTTCTAAAAACAAACATTCGACATCCGGATAAATCCACGAAACTCACAAAATCCTTATCTAAAGCACTGTGCGTTTATAAGGATGACTGGATGAGCACCACGATTTAAATCTTGGTAGGCGCAATCTCCCGCAACTCCGCTATCCCATAAAGAGGTTGCTCCGGAGGCACCACAAATTCGACTAGACAGTCGCACCACACAGACTGTCCGCGTCCAATGGCAATAGGTGCAGGAAAAGCATGCCAAGAACACAACTTGTGTCGTCCTTGGATCAATCACTAATCAGCAGGGTACGACTTGATGTTACTCATTTCTGTCTTCTATTTTCAAGTGAGCTGCATCTCTGCTTGCTGTTGTTCTTCCTGCTCCCCATAATATTGACATGTGATGGCACATGGACGGACGGGTGTGATGTGATCACCTGAAAATTGCCAAAAAACCTCCGTAAATCCCAGCAGTATTTAGCTTTACGTGTATACGTTGTGTACTTCAGTACTCCCTCCGTTCCGATTTACTTGTCACGGTGCCTTTTTGCGAAAGAGTCCTCGTGTTTTTCCCGACCAATCCTGCGGTCCCTGTCTCCTTCCTCGCTCACTTGCTTCCTCCCGCAGTTCTCGCTCTCCGGCGCCGCCCCACGCCGCCTTCTCCCTCCGCTGCCCCCTCCCCCCACCCCTTGACCCACGCCGCCGCCTCCGCCGCCGCCTTGCTTCCCCCACGCCGCGGTGCGCCGCCTCCGTATCGTTCCCCACCATATCAAGATTAAATTTTTCTTGTCATGCCACGGCCACGATCTGCTCTCCGACGTCGCCGGCCACGGACCAGGGCACAGAGGCGGGCCAACCTCCTCTCTCAGACTCACACGGCAGTGGCTGGTTTGTCCACACGCGACGAGGAGGCGGCGCGGCGGTTCCGTTCGCCGGCGCTCGTGTGCATCTGCGCGCCGGTTTGTCCACGCGGGACGAGGAAGCGGCTCGGCGGTTCCGTTCGCCGGTGCTCGCGTGCATCTGCGTGGGGATAAGCAGCACGGGCGCGAACGTGGGGGACACTTGGGTTGCGGCGCCGCCGTTTTTTGGTCACCAGAAAAACTTGGTGACGAGCTCAAGCGGCGGCGAGCGGAGGAGCACGACGGCCGGACGAACGAGCAAGCAAACAAGTGGGGAAATGGGTCCTAGAGGACCATCAGATCACCCTGAAGCTATTGAGAGGCTCGGGGATGCCCGAGGAGGCGCGACGGCGCCGAGATCGACGCGGGAAGCGGCGGGCGGAGTTGGAGGAGACGGCGTCGATTCCGTCGATCCAAGTCTTCCCGGCAAGCGCGACTCGAGGAGGGAGTAGCTCTCGGCGAGTCGGAGCTGCTGGTATGCTCGGACTGGCTCGGGGAGACGTCAAGCGGCGGCGATTGACGACGGTGGCAGGGGAGAAGCTAGAGCAGCAGGCCGGCGGCAGGGGAGAAGGAGCAGGACAAATACGGCGGCAGGGGATGCTGAGGAGCCTCGCGGAAGAGGAGAAGGACCAGGAGCAGGCCGGCGACAGGAGCTCCACCGGCCTGGATCCTGGCCGGCGGCAGGAGCTTCTCGCGCGCGTGGAGACGATGGCTTGGTGGTTTGATTTTTGAGAAATTAAATTAAGGAAGGGGGTTATTGTAAAATGGGTGTTAGTTCAAAATTAGACCCCTCGCGACAAGTAAATCCGAACGGAGGGAGTACTTTCCAGTTGCTCACAGTTTCAAGGCCTTCTTGAGCTATCTGTGATTGACAAGATGTTTCATTGCTCATGGAGAAAACATAAAAATGTTTCCAACAGGTCAGAGTCAACGATTTTATTAAGGACTTCTAGAACAAATCATTAGCGATAATATTCTACGGACTGCAGTCATACGAATCAAACATTTCAAAAGATTACAATCCAACAAACTTCTTTTGGTTAAATTAAAGAGGCCCCAAGTGTGCTTGTTCTTGAGAATTGAGATGCATGGCCAAGTGCATGGATGTATCTTGCTCATGTTCCTGGCCAGTTTGACATCCTCATGTCAAAGGGAGAGAATCTTTATCTCTCCCTCTATACCTTTCGAGAGTTAAAGACGCAGGTCCAAATCTTGTGTTTAGATCTTCATGTGATACCTCTATCAAGAAAGTGGAAAAGAAAAAAAAGAAGCACCCGGAGAAGATATATTGGAGAATGATTCTCCATGCCGTTATTCATTTCTATTATCCATAGCCACTACTAGCTCCATCGTGTGCATTTTGGTAGCATCTTCTCTCTCCTTCCCCCGGCCCACCATCAACTGCATAAAAGAGTGAGAAAGGGAATCCACTTTCCTCTGTTCACCCATGAGCAATTGGATTGGTAGTTTGGTACATACCAAACATATCCATTGCATCATTGGTCTCTTTGTTCATGGAGAGTGATAGCTCCATCAATTAACCATTTTGTGATTGCAAAAAGATGCACTAGTAGAAGGTTCAAAGTTTGTATCTCTACCAACCGGTTTTCTGCATACACTGGCGGACCTTCACGGGGGCCAACCTGGGCCGTGGCCCCAGCAAATTTGCAAAATCTCTACTACCCCTATGTATTTCTACCGTGGCCTGCAGCCCACGGAGCCCATTCAATCCATATCGGTAGGCCAGAAACCAGAGACGAGCTTCTTTTCAACAGTTCGCTCGATGGCTCCTCGTTCCCAAGTCCGCTCCTTGACTCCTCGACTGGTTGGATGGTGCCACGACAGGGTGACCGGCCGGTGGGCGGCGGCGGCGGGTGCCTGCTGGGATTCTTCTCGTCCACGCCCAAGTCAGATTGGTCGCCGTCGCGGTGCGCGATGAAAACTGAGTAGCAGCCGGGGTAGCAGCTAGCATGAGTGCCCGGGTAGCTAGCTGCAAGTTTTATGATCCGCTGATTCCTAGAAGGCTCCAACGCGCTGCAAGCTTTTCTCCCCCTTGCTGCTGTAGTATGATTCGGCGTTCCACAAAAAATCTAGCTCGTTGTGAAAATACTATTGTCTAGGACAAAAACAATATAATTATATGTTTCGGAAAATGTTACAAATTCTTGCTTGCCGTTGTGGTATGATTTGGTGTTCCAAAAAAATAATTTACATTTCATTTTGCATCTTTGCCCCCCCAAAGATTTTGTTCAAGGTCCGCCACTGTCTGCATAGGAGCTAGATTTCCTGATACTAACTAGAATGTAAGGATATAGGGATTTCTATAAATAGATCCTTTAATTAGAATAGATATGTCAAAAGAAAGTATGTAAAAACATTAATACCTTTGATCTAATTAGATGGGAGAAAGTTCTTCCATCTAATTAGACAAAAGGTATCAATGTTGTCTCTCTGACCCTCTCTGTCCATATCCTTGATATGTCCTGTATTCACAGGTATTTTCATAGACCTAATTTCCTCAATTAATTTTATGCAGTGAGCAAGTGTAGTGACTAATGGTACTCGATGTTCTTAATCAACTTGGTTGAGTGCTTGTCGACATATGTGAACCATAATCAGTGCTCCGTAAATTATTATGCATCTATCAGTCTGAAAGTTGCAAATATTTAGTAAAAAGGTTTGGCAGTAGATTAGGGAATAGCTAGGGTGGCAGGGTTATGTTAGGATTGTTAGGTCAAATTTTAGACCCGGACGCCCCGAGTCTAGCCCGTGGCTTCTTCGGGAGGAAAAGAGTTTTGTTTTTTAGAGAAATATGAAAAACAAGAGTTGATTGTCCGGTGTTCGTTTGGCAGCGGTTCGATCCCGTGGATTTAGACAATACTAACATGTTCTCTTCGAAACTAACATATTTTCACGACTCTTCTTCCAAAGCGTTAGGGCATCTCTAGCCGTCCCCCCAGCGCCCCCAGGAGGCCTTTTTAGCCCCCCCAGAACCTCATTTAGCGCTGCTTTGCGCCGTTTTGCGCCGGCGCACCCAAGCCAAACCCAGCGCGCCGGGGCTCGCTTGGGGGGGCAAAAGGCGTCCGTGGGCCAGACCTGTCGGCGAGCAACGGCGGTTTTCCCTCCATATTTTGCTCTTCCCTCCATAATTTTGCTCTTTCCCTTCATTTTTCGCCCCCACATACACCCTTCCCTGCCGGCCGATCCCGCCATTTCCCTCAGATCTGCCCGCCATGGCTCCAAGCAAATTCACCGGCCCCCGTATCGCCGCCATCGCCGCGCCCTCCGCCGCCTTGGAGGTGATGACGCCGAGGAAGCCAAGGGCGCCGAGGGAGAGGCCGCCAGGCTGGACCAACGCCAGGTGGATCGCCGACGAAGCGCGCCGGAAGTCCGACAACACCCAGCGCCGGGCGAGGGAGAAAAGGCAGCGTGAAAAGCTCTTGGCCGAGGGTCTGGCCGAGGCTGCCACCGAAGAAGAAGAGGAAGAGGAGGCGGCGATGGCGGTGGAGGAACCGGCTGCTGCTGCTGCTCCGGCGCCGCCGGCCAAGCTGAGGATCGGCCTCCCTCCTCATCCCCAGTTCGCCGGATGGGCCAGCCAAGCCAGCGTCGCGTCGCCGACCGGCTACTCTCCATCCCTGTCGCCGCGCTGGAGCGCGTCCCCGCACCGCTACTCCTCCCCTGGGTACGCCGATGCAGACCCCCATGGTGGCTTCAACCCCAACGTCGCCTTTCCCCACCCTCCTCCGGCGATGTACACTTCGCCGGGCTACTCGACCTCGCCGTCGCTTCGCAGCGCGCTCCCTTTCGCCCCTCAGCAGGACCCCCGCCTCCTGTTCGGCGGAATGCACGCCGACTCCTTCATGGAGGAGATCATCACCACCGGCTCGATGGCGACGGCGGCATGCCCGGGCTTTCTCTCGCAAGGTGGGGAATTTTTCTCACAAAGCGGTGGGGAGTCCGGCGGCTCCGGCGGCGGGGAGGCGGCTGAGGAAGGCGCGGCGGCCGATCCGGCAGTCGTGGATGAAGGAGGGGCACCGGCCAAGGGGGACGAAGCCGGCGGCCGTCGGCCCAAGAAGGTGCCGATGGCGCCGAAGCCTCCCGTCGAGCCGCGCATCAAGTGGACGGCGAAGGAAGATGTTCTCCTCGCCGAAGCAAGGAAGACGGTCAGCCTCGACGCGATCGTCAGCGCCAACCAGAACATGGACAACTACTGGAAGAGGGTCAAGTCGGCATACGATGAGCGCCGGATGATCAACCCTGACTACTCCTTGTGCGTCAATCCGCGCGGCGAGAAGGCCATGGCCAACCATTGGTCGAACATCCAGCACGCTTGCAACAAATGGCATGGCATGGCATTCAAGAGGAGGTCGCCAATCGGCCGAAGAACGGCAACAACTACGAGATGGAGGTGAGCTCTTTCCCGCCGTCATTTCCCTTTTGACTTCGCCGGTTTGCTCATTCCAGCCGGTTTCACATGTAGATGGTCCGGATGTTCGACATGTACCGCAACGACGAGAAGGCGGACTTCAAGTTCCTTCACGTCTTCATCGTCATCGAGGGGTGCGATAAGTGGGTGCAAGTGCGTCATTCTCTCGGTAAGGGCAAGGCGTATGTGCCGGACGCGCCGGCGGCCGGTGCGGCAGATGGGCGCCCGGATGGCCACAAGAAAGCCAAGGCGGCGAGAGACGCGGTGCCAGCAGCCGCGAAGCTCCAAGCGTCCATCGACACCTGCATCGCCGACGATCAAACCCACGCCGCGGCGAGAGAGGAGAAGAACGAGGCGAGGTGGAAGGCGCTCATGGCCAACCAGGGCATCAAGCTCGACCTCCTCAAGACCAACACCACGGCGAAGAAGAGGAACAACGACCTCGCCTTCCTCATGGGAGGCAACCCGGAGGCGATGGACCCCGAGGTCAGGGCGTGGTTCATGGCGCAGCGGCGCGTGATTCTCAGCCAGATCGCCCCGCTCCGACCCCGACTGCAACGGCGACTGCGACGGCGGACGACACGAGCTCGGCCACTCCAGGCGACACGAGCTCGGCCACGATCACGCCGCTGCCTACCGCCGAGCCTACCGCCACTCCGACCTCTGCCCCGGCTCCGACGACCACGCCCATCGATCTCGACGAGGTTGCCGAGGTGTCGCCGGCGACCATCTGATCTGATCTGATCTGCGCAGCAGCGTGCCGAATGTGGCCATTTCACCAGATCGCCGAGCTGTGGCTTGATCCATTCCTCGAACTATATGGCTTTTTTTGTATAATCGCCCAACTGTGGCTGTTTCGATCGCCGAACTCGGGCCGTTTTTGGGGGCGGGAATGAGAACTTTGAAATTATGTTGATTTGTGTTTTCTGGGGGCCGAAACGAGTGGAAACTTCGCCCCCCCCCCAGGTCCTAAATAGCGTCGGCGCAAACGCAAAAAGGCGCCGCACCAAAACCTGGGGGGGCCAAACGGCTGGAGATGCCCTTATACTCTATACCGTGCCTCATTGGTTCGAAACTAACCCTTTTTTCATTACTCTGGCTCACAGGGCGTCATGTTGTAGGCTAGTTTCGAAATTATTTTCTAGATAAGTTTTTTGAGATAATTGAGATAAGTTTATTTTGTGGTGAAGTTTTTAAAATAGGTTAGTTTTGTCGATTTTCATGGATGCCACGTACGCAGTAGGCCCAACGGGCCCGGCTGATCCAACCCACAGCACACACACAGCAGTCGATCTCGTCCAACGCCGTCGTCTCTGCAAGAAGTGAGAGGACAGAGAATATCTGGTGCGACCCCAATGGCGCAGATCATCGACGGCAAGGCCATCGCCGCCGAAATCCGGCGCGAAATCGCCGCCGAGGTCGCCGAGCTCTCCTCCGCCCACAACATCGTGAGCCCCTTCCCCCTTCCCACGGCTTCGGATTGAGGTCGCTGATCTGATTCCTTCCTCTTCTCCTTCTGCCGTCGCAGGTGCCGGGGCTGGCGGTGGTGATCGTGGGGAGCAGGAAAGACTCGCAGACGTACGTGCAGATGAAGCGCAAGGCCTGCGCCGAGGTAGGCATCTGCTCCGTCGACGTCGACCTCCCCGAGGACATCTCCGAGGCCGCGCTAGTCGCCGAGGTCCACCGCCTCAACGCCGACCCTGCCGTCCACGGTATCGCCTCCGCTTCGAATCGAACAGCGCCGTTCTTTCTTAGTATTATACGAGAGAACATAGATTATGTGTTTGGCACTGTAATTCAGTCTTGTGTGAATCTGCTTGTGCCGTAGATGGCATTCATTTCCTAACTTGTTTACTGAGATGAGCTGATGATCATTTGCATGACGCCATTTGGTTACTGCTTGGGATCCCCTGCCTTAGATTTTGTTTTTCTGAATGGACCCCTGGCCTAGATTTGCTCCCCAGTGGAGTTAGATTGAAAGAACAGAGAAGCCTCATCCTGTTTGGTCGTTCCAGTTCGATGCTTTGGAAATAGGATGTTGTTTTGTGAAGTGGCCCTCTTTGGTAGTTCTTGAGTTGTCCCAGTACTGTTGGATCCCAAAGTGTCAGTACTCACCATCATGTGTGTTTTGATCCTCAATTTCTGAGGGATTTGTTAGATTGGGAATGTAACTTGTCGCTTCACTAGATTAGGCATGGACTTCAGTTTTTTCAAGTTACATGTGAAGAGAAGTGACATGTCCTAGTTTACATCACCACAATGACTACAATTAGGGGGAGTTATTGCTTCGCTGGTGCTAAGGATTTTCTGTTGGACACATGCTTATAAATCATGCATTTATGTTAGTTGCTAGTTAGAGATTTGTTACCCGAGTTTGATCATATCTTAATTGTTCAGATAAGTATTACTTCTGTATGATGTAGTTCTTTGCTGGAATGTTGCTTTGCTAGCTCTAGGCTCTAGGTACTGCAACACTCATATATTTTTGATTTCTTGATCCTATATTACGTAGCAAAGCTTATCTATTTACTGTATTGAGCGTTTGCTTTTACACCAGGCATTCTTGTTCAGCTTCCATTGCCCAAGCATATCAATGAAGAAAATATATTAAATGAGATTTCCATTGAGAAAGATGTCGATGGTTTTCATCCTTTGAACATTGGCAAGCTTGCAATGAAAGGTAGAGATCCACTGTTCCTACCTTGTACACCAAAGGTACTCCCAACACTTGAGCACAACATTTCTCAGCACTGGTTCGACTTCCCTTTTTCATTTGTATCTTGGCCTTTGTATTTTTTTTTTAACTTTTGAAGGGATGCATGGAGCTCCTATCTCGAAGTGGAGTCACTGTCAAAGGAAAACACGCAGTTGTGGTTGGGCGTAGCAACATTGTGGTTTACCAGTATCCCTTCTTCTGCTGAAAGCAGATGCAACCGTGTCAATTGTGCATTCACGGACGCCTAATCCTGAAATAATTGTGCGTCAAGCAGACATTGTCATTGCAGCAGCTGGCCAGGCTATGATGGTACGTTGTCCTACTGCAACAAATTCATTTTATGGTACTTGTTCCTGCAGTTCATTGCCCTCACTGTATTTTTTTGGTATTTAGATCAAGGGAGACTGGATCAAACCAGGTGCTGCAGTCATCGATGTAGGGACAAATTCCATCGATGACCCAACCAGGAAGTCTGGGTACAGACTCGTTGGCGACGTGGATTTTGCGGAGGCGAGCAAGGTCGCAGGCCACCTGACCCCAGTTCCTGGAGGCGTTGGCCCGATGACCGTGGCGATGTTGCTGAAGAATACAGTAGACGGTGCCAGGAGGGGTATAGTTTCATAGATTTTTAATCTCACTGAAACCCATGTGTTGTGCGCTTTAGTAATGCGAGGATGATGTTGTAACTGAGTGGCTTAGACAAATCATTTCTCCATTTTGTTCTGTCTCAGCGTTATTTCAACAACCAATACTCACTACTTGGTAGCTAGTGTCTTGTTTGATAAATAAATGCAGCACCAATGCGATTCTAAAAATTTCATACACCGCTCAGCATTTGGCTAATTCAGGAATTTCATTCACCCAAGCAAGCACTTGAAAGTCTTCAGAAAAAACAATTTGAATGGTATAATCTTAAGGGCCACACTTTGTTTTGTAGTACATCTCAAATTCTCAACACTGGCAAAATGGAGATGCAGAAAATTTCAGATCAAGGTATCCCAGTACACACACATTGGCAAAATGGGGATAGCAGAAAATATTAGATCAATGTATCGCCCAAGTACAAACAAGCTCTACACCTTCCTAAGATTTCAATCTCATGGGTTAGATAATCTCTGCTTCAGCACCTGAACAAAGTCCTTCCTTAGAACCTCCTCTTCCTGGTTAGCTCTGATGTCCTTCAGTTTCACCTTTCCCTCCTTTATCTCTGACTCGCCGACCAGCACCATCCACGGAATGCCTGTTTGCGTCGCATACTTTATGTGGTTCAGTACCCTGGTGGTGAGCTTGAACTCTGCCTTTATCCCAACACTCCACAACTCGTTCACAAGCTCGGCAGCCAATATAAGGTCCTTCCCCAGAATCGACACCAAAACCTCTGTCTCGGTAGCCCGGATCACCTGCGATTCAAAGCCAACATCAGTATTGCTACACTGCTGCAAGAACGGCGTTATGTTAGGAGGTTTGAGAAATACTTCATTTTTTTCTTTCTCCTGTTGCTCCATGATTGCAAACACTCTTTCTATTCCAAGGCTGACTCCAACAGCAGGGACTTGCTTGTTGCTGAACATACCGACAAGTTTGTCGTACCTGCCACCAGCCGCAATAGAGCCGACCTGTTGCGAAATAGCGTAGTGCAGTAATCAGCAAAACACTGTTCACCTAGTTACAAGAGGTGTGACATGCGTTCAAATGATAAATACAGTGAAAAAATCCAGATATAAATCAGTGTACAGTAAGCCAAATAAAACGTACATAAGACCAAGGCGATGCAAATGTGTTTTGACATAAATAAGATGGTACATGCCAGAATCCAGTGGATCGAGCAATGAATCTTAAAAATGGTGATCAACTGAAAGCATTGGGAATACAAAACAAAGCCCATACACAATACATAAATTCAGATATAAATTGATGTACAGAGACAAATGCAATGCAGAATAAGCTTTGAGATGATAAACAAGATGATGCATGTCATGATCGAGCAGATCAATCAATGAATCTTAAAATGGTGACTAGTTGAAAACACTGGGATACAAAACAATGCCAGTATACAGGAATATGATGGCCAAGAAATGACTAATTGAGAACATAGATAACAAGCGGGGCGGAGACATGAACAAAAATTATGAACCTGCGTGGCACCCTTGAACACAGCTTCATATATCACACCAGTATAGTAATCGAGGCCTCTAGCAAGGCTTAAATCAAAACTTATCCTGTCAATCGCATTTGCTTTTTCTAGAGCTTTGAATAATATCTCCAGCTCATTTAGTGCAGCAACAGACCCCTCGTTCTGCATGAACTTGCTACCCTCCTTTCTCAATTCCAGCAAAACTTCTAGTGGTGGTCCTCTTGTCTTCACTAAAGCGCCAATATTTTCAGCGGTTTCATTTGATACACCTTTCTCTTCCACCTGAGTCAGCATAATGAACAGTTAGTACTATGACAAATAAATCCACATCAAGATCACATAAACATATAAGAGCAAAAAAGGAGTTTGGATTCTTACCAGTTCTTTTTTCACCTCTTCGAACGTAAGTTTGTCTAGCTTATCAATACTTGAG
Source organism: Poa pratensis (assembly GCA_947311845.1). Classification (NCBI taxonomy): domain Eukaryota; kingdom Viridiplantae; phylum Streptophyta; class Magnoliopsida; order Poales; family Poaceae; genus Poa; species Poa pratensis. The sequence goes on from CAMZMU010000100.1 coordinate 27,424,600, forward strand.
CAAACTGTTCTGAACTTCTCAGCAGGCACACCACAGATCTCCAACATTCCATCAAGCAACTTTCTGTGATTTAATTTTACCTCATACATGCCAATATCCAACTTATCCAGCAATTCAGTCAAAACTTTGATAACCTCGAAATCTGGTTCCATTGGCTCATATACTCCAGCAATATCAAAGTCACATTGGTAGAACTCGCGATATCTTCCCTTTGATGGATTATCCCTCCTGTATACTTTTGCTATCTGGTATCTCTTGATTGCACTTATGTTATTCATGGCAACATAACGGGCAAATGGAACAGTCAGATCATACCGCAAAGAACAAAGCTCACCACCCTGCAGGTTATTTGTAGGTAAGACTTCAATCAATTCATTACTAAGAAAGTGTAACCTAAGGATTATACTACAACAAAGTAATGGCAGAGTTGTGGAATGGCACAAATACTAACGATTATACCCTTAAGCTTGCTTGATTAATGATTTATATAAAGAACAGGCACATGCAAATCAAACAAATTTATGGATAAAAACACTCCTGCTATCATTAGGTACAAAAGGACATTTATACTATACCTGATCAGCCAGGTCATATATCAATTTTGAGTCTTCACCATACTTGCCCATAAGGGTTTCTCTCAACTCAAATACAGGTGTATCAAGTGCAACACCACCGTGCATCTTAAATACACCTGTTATTATTGCAAAAGCACGCTCCCTTATGGCCATTTGCTCTCTCCCAAAGTCGCGTGTTCCCTGCAGGAGTGAAGGATAAACATTTAGACAGAAGCAAGACAAATAACTGATTGGCTATTAGGTAGCTTCTGAAATCTACGCAATATACAAGTAAATGGAGCAGAAAGACAAAACAAGACAACATAATGCAACACCCAAGTGGGCATACAAAATTGTAATTACCTTGGGAATTTTAGGCAATCTACCCACTTCATTGCTCTCTACAATCTCCTTGACTTTCTGCACAAGGACCTCTAATTTGGGGCACTTGGGATCAAAGAACAGAGACAGCTCGATTCCCCAATCTGCAAGCAATGCAGAATTCACGCATGGAACGGCCTTTCCATCTGTAGCATGATCCCTAAGCAGCGTGAGTACAGCAGAAGTACCCTTCCCCAACGTTTTCTTCTTGCTTTTCCTGTCACCCTTCACTTTCTTCCCATCAGCTTGTGGCTTCTCCGCTGAACTGCCCGCTTCATTCTCCCCACCAGCTTGTGGCTTCTCAATTGAGCTGTCCATTTCAATCACTACCATGGCCACAGCTGCCTCCCATGCAAGGAAGTCCTAAACTTGAGCAAGTGGTTGTACACCCTCCGCAAGAACGACACGGCATCCAAGTCAATCATAACCTTATCAAACATCCCCTTCAAGTCGGCATCACTAGTGCCACCGGCAAGCTTCTCCTGGAGCTCGGCATCAGCAATGGTCCTGCACAGAACCTTGCCCGAGCGACGCTGAGCTTGCACATTGCGTGCACCGACCTCGCAAGCTGCGCCGCCACCACCATCAAGGCCTCCTCCTTGCCCTCACCGGTTTCCCCAGCATCCCTCTTTCCCAGCTTCACCGGAGTGTTGAGCTCGACCCGCACCCTCTTGTGCAGCGCACGCGCTGCTTCCCGGAAGGCCCCATTCACGGAGGGCACCTTGGTGAAGAATGCCCCAGAGGAGCCGCCTCCACCGCTGCCGACTAGTTTGGACCCGAGCAAAAGCGACTTGACATCCGCCGCCACATCGGTCTCGTCCTTGACGGAGAGGCCGTCGCCCGAGGCGGGCACGTCGAACGCCACGACGTCCCCGCGCGCGGCCTCGCATGAAAGCGCGGCGACGGCGTCGGCGACGCAGACAAGCGGGGCGGCGCAGCAGTCGATCAGGGCCGCGAGGGCGACGGCGACCGGCGCGGACGCCGCGGCGATGGAGGCCTCGTCGCGGCTGCCGGGGGGTGGCGCCGCGGCGAGGTCGAGCGAGCCGGCGAGGGCGTTGGCGGTCGCGGCGGTGACGAGCGCGGAGGAGGAGTCGGCCGCCGTGAGGAGGAGCTTGTTGAGAAGCACCGCCGCGGCCGCGCGGGACTCGGCTGGTGTCAAATCCAAGTCTCGGAGCGATTTGGGGGTCTCCTGGGGGGAGGGGGCGCGGGTGGAGAGCCTCAGGAGGGCGGAGGCGTCGATGACGGGGTCGGCGAGGCCGAGGGAGAGCGCGTAGACGGCGGCGGGGGTGAGCACGACGCCCTTGCCCCCGAGCGTCACGGCGGCGGCGGGAGGAGTGGCCATGGTGTGGGGGTAGAGCACGATCGTTGGATGCAGAACCCTAGAGCAAGAGGAAGAAGCAGAGACGGGCCAGATCGGTTCGATGTGTGCTTAACCCTTTGTGCTCAATTAAAACTCAAAATGAAGCGTGACATCAAGAATTCGAAATCTTTTTTTCGAACCTAAAGAATTCAAAATTTAACATGCTTAAAAAACAAAACAATTCAACAGGTCATTGCTTTCTCCATCCCCTGGCACTAACGTGACTGGCAAGATTGAGTTAAGGAAAAAAATTAGTTCGAAAAAGAAAAGTGACAGCCAAGATTGCCGAGAAAAATTGACGACCAAGAAATGAATTTGACTATGACTAGCTCCTTCTTGGCCACAACGTAAGTATCGTTCCAGAATATTGTATTTTTTAATAATGCTGGTCTTGAACCGCTTTGTTTAAATAGTGATTTACTTGGACCATGAGCTATTTAAACAAGACTATGTTTATTGTAGAATAAAAAATTAATCATTGAGGAATATAGATTTTACAAATGAACTTTGTGGATTGGAATTCAATTGCTATCATTTTATATGATATGGTTAGAGTTACTTATGCTTCCAGGTTAGTCTTGTGATAAAGGCATTCACATACATTGTACAAATCGTAAACATGTACTCCTAATTCTTATTTATTTATTTATTTATTTATTTATTTGCGGGGGAAAAGGAAATAGGAGCATAATTACATTAGCAATGTTGTTCTGCTCTTGGTACGTCGGAGATTAGCAAGCTCATGACTTCTTATTTTGGTCACTACCGAGCTTGGGTAACTGAAGATCCCTATATTGTGGGAGCGAATCTCTGATTTTCTTGATGCAATGGACATACCATTGACTTGATCATGGTTGAAAGGACATTTCTTAATCCCTTGTGTTTTGTGTGTTAGGCAACAACACTAGTGATGATTTAACATGTGAATCAAGTGATGCAGGTTTTAAGTGTTAAAACATCTTTGCATCAAATCCAAAAAGGGAGTTGAAAAGAGCCTGTATTGTTGCTGAAGAAAATCGGATTATCCGATGTTGGAAGATTCGGATTATCCGATTTGCAAAGTCTGCTGGAATTCTGCTAAGGACTAGAAGAAACTTCACACTGAAGTTATCGGATTATCCGATTTGGGATGATCGGATTATCCGATGATCAGGATTTGCTGGAATTCTGCTAAGGACTAGAAGCAACCTCACACTGAAGTTATCGGATTATCCGATTGGGAAGTATCGGATTATCCGATGTCAGGATTTGCTCGAAATCTGCTAAGGACTACAAGCAACCGCACACTGAGGTTCTCCGGATTATCCGATTGTGGTCTGCTCGGATTATCCGATTCCATCGGATAATCCGATGTGACTTGGATCGGATTATCCGATTTACCTGTCTGCAACGGCTAGATTCTGGGAGCAGTATATAAAGGCCTTCTCCTACCTTGGAGAGGGTACCACGACCAGAACTAAATCCCCCACCATTGTTGAAAGCTTCAACTCCCTAGATCTCTCTCCCTACCCACTCAAACACCTTGTCCTTCTAGGACTTGGGAGAGATGGCCTAGATCTACACTTCCACCCAAGCGATTTGATTTTCCCCTCCGTTCTTGAGAGGGCTTGAAGCTTGTAAGTTCGTTGATACTTTGGATTGTCGTTGGTCGTTCTTGTGGCTTTGGGAGCCGCGGGGACTAGCCGGGAGCCTCCAATTAAGTTGTGGAGTCGTGCCCCGGCCTTGTGATTCTTGTGGCTTTGGGAGCCGCGGGAATTTGGTGAGAGCCTCCAATTCGGTTGTGGAGTGTGCCTCATCCTTGTAAAGGTTTGTTGCCGACCTCGAGGGCATCATATAGTGGCTCGTGGAACTCCTCATCGGAGGATAACACGAGGGAGATACGGTGTGCCATATCAAGGCTATTCGGAGTTCACTTTGTGACTCCGCACCGCTCCAACGGAGACGTAGCTTCCATTGGGAAGTGAACTTCGGTAGAACATCTCCGCGTCACCGTGTGGTTATCTCTTAACCTTCCTTTACTTGTATTGCTAGCTTATCTTGTGTAGAATATCTTGCTAGCTTGTTTATTGCTCATCATATAGGATTGTTCACCTAGTTGCATATCTAGAGAACTTATATTTGAGCAATTCCCAAATTTGTATCAAAAGAAAAAGAAAATTTGTAGTTGCCTATTCACCCCCCCCCTCTAGTCAACCTACTCGATCCTTTCAATTGGTATCAGAGCAAGGTCTCTTTATTAAGGGCTTAACAGCCTAAAGAGGAGGATGACTAGCGACGAGGAGTTAAAACTTGCTAAGGAACAACAAGAGAAAAATGATAAAGAACAACTTGAGAAAGAACTAAGTGAAGCGGGGATAACCCCTCCCGATGATAATGCCCCGGTCACCATGAAAGCCATGATTGAACTCTTTGGGTTCATGAAAGGCAAAATGGTGGACGAGGTGTTTACTCGGGTCATTAATAATCAAAATGCCTCCTCATCAACCGGTGTTTCTAACGTTGAGGCCTTGGTTGTTAAGGATAACAAAGATCAACCTAAAACTGGTGAGAAGCCTCCTCATAACTTTGCTCCACCTACTTCATATCTCACTCAAGTTCCACTCACTCAACCTCATATAACCAACCTAAGTAGGCCACCTCCTAAGCTTGATAATACTCGTTATTTCACTTGGAAGAAATCTATGGAGTCTTATTTTCGCAGCTCATCGGTGCATCTTTGGAGGGTGGTTCTAAATGGTTACTCCGGTTGATCCCTCCAACTTGACAAGGCAAGAAGAGATTGATGAACAACTTGATGCCAATGCCAAGTACATCCTTGAGAGTGCCATGACCGCCCATGATGAAGATCAAGTGCGGAATCTCAAAACCACCAAGGAGGCTTGGGATTTTCTCGCATCGGTATATGAAGGAAATGAGGGCCTTCAACGCTCCAACGACGCCATCCTTCAACATCAAGTGGACAACTTCATCATGCTAGAAGAAGAGACACCATCGGATCTCTTCCGAAGACTCACCAAGCTTGTTGTGGCATGTAGGGAAAATGGAAAGAAAGATATGGATGATGAATGGGTCAAAGCCAAGTTCCTCAAGACCATTGTTCCATACAATGAAAATATGGTGATGAATCTCCATACGAGAGCGGACTACAAAACAATGTCTCCCAATGACATATTGGCACAATTCGTCACTTATGATACCTTGAAGGCCACTTCCAAGTCTTCCATCAACCAAATTCGTGGCACAAAGAACCTTGCCTTGAAGGCTCATGTGGAAGAACATCCAAGATATGAAGAAAGCACAAGTGGTCATCATGAAGAAGATTTTGTGGGTGAACTCAATGAGGTGCTTGCTCTTGCCGCCACCAAGTATTGGAACAAAAAGAATATCAAGAGCAACTTCTCCCCTAGAAGCAACTTCTCCCCACAAATGAAAAGAATGTGCTTTAATTGTGGAAAGGAGAATCACCTTGTGAAGGATTGCCCCTATGAGAGAAGAGAAGATTTTGGAGGCCAACTCATCTTAAAGAAGAAGAAGTTCTTCACCAAGCCCATCAAGTACCTCATCAAGAGAGAACCTCAAAAGGCTCTTGTCACCGCAACACATGAAGAAGAGTATGAGTCCGGTGGCGAAGAGGAGGATGATGATACAAGTGAGGAAGTGGGGATGGCGGCTCTTGCAATGGGCAACCTTCCTCCTTCATTGGCACCCCTTTTCTCCGCTCCAAATGACAACAAGATCCCAAGCCTATGTGCCTCATGGCCAAGGAAACCAAGGTGAATTCCCCACCTAAAATTACTATCTCCTCTAAACCATCTCTCTTGGATTGTGTTGAGGATGTAGGGAAAAATGAGGAGAAAGAGGATACAATTACCCTCTTTATAAACAAGCTCCAAGGTCCAACCAAGAAAATGGTTGAGGCTCTCATGTACCAATATGGAGAAGCCAAACACCTCCTTGAGGAGAAGGAGAATAGGATTTATGAGCTTGAGGGGCATGCACGTGATCATGCCGATAAAATTGGTGAGCTAGAAGAGCAACTTGTTGAGGAACAAGTGTTCCGGGAGCAACTTGAGGAGACCCAAGCCAAGGATTTATCCAAGGCAAAAGAAACCCGTGAAACCTCTATTCAAGTTGCTAGTGATCTAAAAATTAAAAATGATGAGCTTGTAGAGAGTCATAACAAACTCCTTGAGAATTTTGAGCAACTTAGGGAAACCCACAAGGTGACCTCAAGTGAGCTCACCAAGCTCAAGGGGTCATATGCTAAATTACAAGCTCAATTTATATATGCTAGCTTCACCACTCCTCATAATGATAAAGATGCCAATGCTTGTGCTACTAACCCTTTATGTCTTAAAGCATCTCTCATGGAGGAGAACACTAGGTTGAAGGCCCAACTTGAAAAGGGTCTAGCCACTTGTATCCAAGGGGAAAAGAACCTCAATGATCTTTTGACCAATCAAAAGGGAGTGGTTAGCAAGGAAGGGCTTGGGTTTGCTCCCAAGTCCAAGAAGGCAAACAAGAAGAAGATGCCTACCTCCCCTTCAAAAGATATTATTTTTGTGAAGGAGGGGGAGTTGGGCAAGAAGAATGTTGAACCCATTGTGGGTGGTAAAGCCACAAGGGGCAATGCCACTCACAATGACTTTGCCGGAAAATATAACCCCTCATATGTGCTTATGAAATCTAGAAATGGTTATGTTTTTGCTAAATATGTTGGTACCTCATATGGAGATGATTATCACTATGCTATTTGGGTTCCAAAGACCCTTGTGACTAACAAAAGAGGACCCATTCCAAAATGGGTACCTAAATCAAAGACTTGATTTATTGTAGGGCTTTTCTTCCGGTGGATCTTCATGGCTCATTGATAGTGGGTGTTCATCTCACATGACCGGAAGCAAAGAAGTAGTAAAGGGCTTATTGAAACAATTACTCTCATTCTCTCATGTCACCATTGGGAACAATACAAGACTTAAGGTATTGGGATATGGCAAGGTGGTGATCACACCGGAGTTATCAATTGAGAAGGTCCTCCTTGTTGAATCCCTTTCATATAATCTACTTTCCGTTGGTCAATTATGCGATGCCGGTTACACCGTTATCTTTAATAAATACCACGTGACCATCCTTTTCACAAAATCTCTTAAAGTAGCCTTTGTTGGATTTCGTGAGAACGGTTTGTATGTGGTCGATTTCTCGAAAGAGACCACTCAAATTGCCACGTGTCTAATGGCTAAATCCGACAAGGGTTGGCTTTGGCATCGCCGGCTAGGCCATGTCGGTATGAGAAATTTACAAACTCTTGTAAAGGGTGGACACGTGGTAGGACTAACCGATGTTAATTTTTCCAAAGATCGTCCTTGTAGTGCTTGCATAGCCGGAAAGATGCATGAAAAGAATCACCCCAAGAAGACCATTATCTCCACTAAGAGGCCTTTGGAGCTCCTTCATATGGATCTCTTTGGGCCTCCCACATATGATAGTCTTGGTGGCAAGAAATATTGTTTGGTGATTGTGGATGATTATTCAAGATATTGTTGGACTTTCTACATCAAGAAGAAGAGTGAAACTCAAAAGATATTCATTGACTTTGCAACCCTAGTTCAACGCCAATATGACTCCAAGATTTTGGCAATTAGAAGTGACAATGGTACGGAGTTCAAGAATTACACTATGGATGATTTCCTAAGTGGGGAGGGCATTCAACACCAATATTCCGCTGCATATACTCCCCAACAAAATGGTGTCGCCGAAAGGAAGAACCGCACTCTTATTGATATGGCAAGAACTATGATGGCCGAATTTCATTCCCCATACAACTTTTGGGCCGAAGCCATCAACACCGCTTGTCACTACTCAAACCGGCTCTTCTTCCGTCCTCTCATGGAAAAGACACCATATGAACTCCTCACCGGTAAAAAGCCAAATGTATCTTACTTTCGAGTCTTTGGTTGCAAATGCCATGTTTACATTAAAGGTTGCAAAATTGCTAAATTTGAATCTAGATCTTTTGATGGTATACTTGTTGGATATGCCGCAAAGTCTCATGCTTATAGGGTCTACAACATATCCACCGGGTGTGTTGAAGAATCTATGAACGTGGAGTTTGTCGAGGATAATGGCTCCCAAGCGGAGCATATTGATCATGATGATGTAGGTGATGATGCTCCATCTCAAGCCATAAGAACTATGGGGATTGGAGAACTATTCCTATTGAAGGACCTATTGATGATACTCAAGAAGAAGGAACAAGTTCTACTCAAGTTGAGCCATCCACCTCAATAGTTGATCAAGAAACTATCCAAGAACAAGAACATGATATTCATTCACATGATCAAGAAGATGGTCAAGACCCACCCAACTCTAGTGGTGAACAGAACATAATGAACCCACAACCCAAGAACTCCACTTCGGGTTGACCATGAGCAAGATGAAGGCAATGATGAAGATATTTGTGTTGGTGAAACAATTGGTCAAGCCATGGAACGCCGGGTCATCCGGCGTGCATCAAAATTGGATCATCTTTCCCACTTCAAAGAAAATATCCTTGGGAGTATTCGTAGGGGTGTGTCCACACGCAAACAATTATCTAACTTTTGTGGTCATGTCTCTTGTTTGTCTAGCTTAGAACCTCTCAAGGTATATGATGCTCTTGAAGATATGGATTGGGTTGCGGCTATGCATGAAGAGTTGAACAACTTCGAGCGCAACAAAGTATGGTCATTAGTTGAAAAACCCAAAGACACATGCCATAATGTCATTGGAACCAAGTGGATATTTAAGAACAAGCAAGACTCACATGGTCAAGTCATCCGCAACAAAGCAAGATTGGTTGCACAAGGCTACACCCAAATCGAAGGAGTCGACTACGGTGAAACCTATGCCCCCGTTGCTAGACTTGAATCCATTCGCTTACTAATTGCTTATGCATCTACTCATAATATTGTCTTATATCAAATGGATGTTAAAAGTGCTTTCTTAAATGGTCCACTAAATGAGTTGGTGTATGTTAAACAACCTCCGGGTTTCGAAGACCCTAAATTTCCTAACCACGTCTACTTACTACATAAGGCTCTTTATGGGCTCAAGCAAGCTCCACGTGCTTGGTATGATCATCTCAAGGAGTTCTTAGTAGACCGTGGCTTTGAAATTGGGGTAATAGATCCCACTCTTTTTACAAAAAGGGTAAATGGAGATTTTTTCGTATGCCAAATATATGTTGATGATATTATCTTTGGTTCCACTAACCGTGAATTTAGTGATCAATTTGGCAAGCTAATGACCAAGGAATTTGAGATGTCCATGATGGGAAAGTTGAATTATTTTCTTGGCTTTGAAATCCACCAATTTCGAGAAGGAACATTCTTATGTCAAGCCAAGTATATTAAGGACATGCTCAAGAAATTTGACATGAACAATGCCAAGCCATATAAGTTTCCCATGGACTCCAAGGCGGATCTTCACTTAGATCCGGATGGTAAGGAAGTTGATCAAAAGCTTTATCGTTCTATGATTGGATCTTTGCTTTACCTTTGTGCATCTAGACCGGATATTATGTTTAGTGTGGGTATGTGTGCAAGATTCCAATCAAGTCCTAGGGAAAGTCATGAAACCGCGGTTAAAAGGATTCTAAGATACTTGATGGATACTCCTAACTTTGGTCTTTGGTATCCCCAAGGCACAAGCTTTGATCTTGTAGGTTATTCGGATGCGGATTGGGCGGGTTGCAAAATGGATAGAAAATCAACTTCGGGTACTTGCCAATTCCTTGGTAGGTCCCTTGTGAGTTGGTCTTCTAAGAAGCAAAATTGTGTGGCCTCGTCCTCCACCGAAGCCGAATACATTGCCGCCGGAAGTTGTTGTGCACAACTATTATGGATGAGGCAAACTTTAAAGGATTATGGTGTCATTTGTGACAAAGTGCCTCTTTTATGTGATAATGAAAGTGCCATCAAAATTGCTCACAATCCGGTTCTTCATGGGAAGACCAAGCATATTGAGATCCGGTATCATTTTATTCGAGATCATGTTGAGAAGGGTGATATTGCAATCAAGTATGTCAACACCAAGCTTCAACTCGCCGATATGTTCACAAAGCCTCTTGGTGAAGCAAGATTCAAGGAGTTGAGAGGAGAACTTAATGTGGTGGACATAAGCAATTGGATTTAGTGGACTTCTTGCATACCTACCCATATTAGACGATATTCATTTGGTTTGGATGTAGGCATGGACATAGGGGGAGTGCGGTCCTAATCCATTGGACTATCCCTCCCCCCATTATGCCGATAGTAAGAACTCATTTTGTCTCTATATTTTCATTTCATGAATTGTGAGCTTAAATGACGAGTAGTGGCCGTGAACCCGAGATACATCTTCGCGGTGTCACACCACAAACTCATACATGGTGGCCTTGGCCACCGCCCTCTTCTTTATGAAGAGTTGGTTCTTTTCGGTCTTAATTGAAAATCATTTGGAATTTTGGTCCTATTGTTGGTTTTATGGGAAACCCACTCATCTTGGCATTTCCTTGTTCGATTTTTGCAAGTTTGAGTGTGGAGTACCAATGTCAGTTTGGCAATCTTATCCCAAGCCTATCTTTCCTAAAAACACTCCATCTTATGCACACAAGTCTTATTTTGAAACTGAGGAGAAAGGGTTTAGCAGGCCAGAATTTCTAACGAAATCCTGACAATCGGATTATCCGATCAAGACTTGCTCGGATTATCCGATCCAAGTCAAGATCGGATTATCCGATTTGGCGGTTCGTCGCCTAATAGAGCAGGGGTCGGGGTGAAGGGCTCAGTCGAGCGTTTCTTCCACCCCCGACCTCTCTCTCCTCCAGCGCCGCCGCCTGCTCTCCCCGCGCCTCCCCGGCATCTCCGGCCGTCCCCAACTCCGGCATTTGGCCGGATCTGGTGCTCCTCCTCCCCGGGAACCCATTCACCCAAGCTTTTTCCTCAATGGACGAGGGTAACTTCTTCTCTCTCATCTCCTAGGTGTTCCTCACCTAGATCTTTGTAAGAAGTTGTTTTGGCTGGTGGTAGTGGTTCCCTTGGTACTTAGAACACTAGGCTAGCCCCCCTTATTGTCGATCTACTGCTAGACCTAGGACTTGAATCAATTTGTTGCTGCCAGATTCAGATCGGATATTCCGATTCAGTCTGAACCGGATATTCCGACCAGTCGGATTATCCGATTCATACTTACTCGGATATCCGAAATTGCACAGTGGTATTTTTCAGCCACATTTTGATTTGTCCAGGACTTAGTAGACTCAACTTAGGGATGCTCTCCTAGTGTACATTGTACCATTCCTTGCTCTGTGACTTGTGTGTACTCATCTATGCTATCCATCTATTGCTCTATCTCACAGGTGGTTCGGGTAGTCCTCCGAAGAAGCATGCTAGAAAAGAAAAACTGCCATCCAAGAAGAAGCAAGTTGCCATAAACCTTCGAAGAAGGGCAAGGAAACTCGCCCCAACTACTTGACCATGCCCGTTGACTATGCCCAAGTCCGTCAGTCCAACTGGTATAGGAATGTGCCAGAGATGAAAATATTGAAGATCCCAACTTCTGGTGCATGGAGCAGATCTATATATACAATGACATCTATAAGCATTATCTCCACCCTATTCGCCCGATGCAGCCCTACAGAATGCGAGATATCAAGGCCAAGGCCAGTTATGCTCAAGCTGCAGATGTGATTGAACAGATGGGCATGGTTTCTCTCATTGAAAAGCAATGTCCCTACAATGTGCCACTGATTCTGCAGTTTTTCTCCACCTTGGTGATCGAGACTGACCATCAAAAGACCATGAAATGGATGACGGGTCGCACTCAGTGTACATCCTCCTTTGCTCGGTTGGCTTCTCTTCTTGGCTATTCATCCTACCGCAGCAACCTTCCTCCTAGTGGTTACCGTATGCACACTGTTGAGAAGCCAAATAAAAACATATTGAAGGACATGTATGGGGCTGGTGGAATTATTGGCCAAAAACAGGGCCTCCTGCCCCTCTATGACCAGCTTGTGATCATCTTCCGCTCAACTATTGCTCCCAGTGGAGGTAACAATGACAATATAGTTGCTCCTCTTGCCAATCTGCTTTGCCTTGCTAAAAAATTGTTGAGAATGAAGACCCTGAAGCTGATTTTAAAGTGGATGTGATGCATTTCATCTTTCGTGAGTTGTTTGACTCTATGGTCAGTGGGCTCACTATTCCTTATGCTCCTTACATCATGATGCTCATCAAGGACACTTGAAGAACCACAACTTCAGCCGGTATGATATGGAGCCCCATTCGTACAAGAGGGTTTATCAGAAGAGGAAAGAGGTCATTCCATCTTCTGCTGCTGCAGCTCCTGCCCGAGGTTCCTTCATGGGTGATGCTCGTCGTGGCGCCACCCGTCGTCTCCGGTTCCTTCCTTTGCTCCGCCCAAGAATCTGAACTGGTTCCAGCGGAACATCCTGTGCATGAATGCGGACATCCGGAGGGGACAGTATGACACTTATCTTAGGCAGGAGAACATTCTCAAGCACCTTCCTCGCCTCGCAGATGACCCCCCAGTGTCTGCTCCTCTCTCTTATGATCAGTGGAACGAGGGCTCTCAGTTTCCATGGACTCAGCTTGAGTCTCATCTTCTAGAGACAGCTTCTGCTGGCCCTTCCCGGCCATCCTACACTCGTGCCCGTACTTATGAGTCTTCAGAAGAGGATGATGCTGAGTCTGAGGAAAATGATGATGATGATGCTGATGGCGGTGACGGTGTTGGTGATGACAATGATGATGATGATGCCTCTGAGTCGGAGTGATCTACTTGGGCCGTAGCATCGCTCTTTTCCCTTTTTGGCGTTTCGATGCCAAAGGGGGAGAAGTAGTTCTATTAGGTCTCCGTGTGGGATTTGCATGGGTTTCGGGCACAAGCATATGCTTTTACCATTCTTGTTGCGCTTGTGTCCATTTATGTCGAACTTATTCGTGTTGTGTTTTCATGTGGAACTTATGTGTGTGAACCTTTGTGCTTAAGTTATGAGACATATGGATTTCTAATATGGTTATGAGTTGTATCTTGTGCTATGGTTTATTTACTCTATTGTGCACAAGGTATAGTCCTCTCTCAAAGCTCAACCTATTTTGATATGTCTCCATGAAATTTCCTATCTAGTTTCCTTACTATTTGGAGGTGCCCTCTTCCTATATGTGTTGCATTTGTATTCCAATGCAATTTAATTATATGCACACATTCAGGGGGAGCTTCTCATGTCTTAAGCTCGGGAATCTAGATAATATATAATTATGCTTTCCTTGCAAATCCTAGTGTTGTCATCTAACACCAAAAAGGGGGAGATTGAAAGGACATTTCTTAATCCCTTGTGTTTTGTGTGTTAGGCAACAACACTAGTGATGATTTAACATGTGAATCAAGTGATGCAGGTTTTAAGTGTTAAAACATCTTTGCATCAAATCCAAAAAGGGAGTTGAAAAGAGCCAGTATTGTTGCTGAAGAAAATCGGATTATCCGATGTTGGAAGATTCGGATTATCCGATTTGCAAAGTCTGCTGAATTCTGCTAAGGACTAGAAGAAACTCACACTGAAGTTATTCGGATTATCCGATTTGGGATGAATCGGATTATCCGATGATCAGGATTTGCTGGAATTCTGCTAAGGACTAGAAGCAACCTCACACTGAAGTTATCCGGATTATCCGATTTGGGAAGAATCGGATTATCCGATGGTCAGGATTTGCTCGAAATCTGCTAAGGACTACAAGCAACCGCACACTGAGGTTCTCCGGATTATCCGATTGTGGTCTGCTCGGATTATCCGATTCCATCGGATAATCCGATGCTGACTTGGATCGGATTATCCGATTTACCTGTCTGCAACGGCTAGATTCTGGGAGCAGTATATAAAGGCCTTCTCCTACCTTGGAGAGGGTACCACGACCAGAACTGAATCCCCACCATTGTTGAAAGCTTCAACTCCCTAGATCTCTCTCCCTACCCACTCAAACACCTTGTCCTTCTAGGACTTGGGAGAGATGGCCTAGATCTACACTTCCACCCAAGCGATTTGATTTTCCCCTCCGTTCTTGAGAGGGCTTGAAGCTTGTAAGTTCGTTGATACTTTGGATTGTCGTTGGTCGTTCTTGTGGCTTTGGGAGCCGCGGGGACTAGCCGGGAGCCTCCAATTAAGTTGTGGAGTCGTGCCCCGGCCTTGTGATTCTTGTGGCTTTGGGAGCCGCGGGAATTTGGTGAGAGCCTCCAATTCGGTTGTGGAGTGTGCCTCATCCTTGTAAAGGTTTGTTGCCGACCTCGAGGGCATCATATAGTGGCTCGTGGAACTCCTCATCGGAGGATAACACGAGGGAGATACGGTGTGCCATATCAAGGCTATTCGGAGTTCACTTTGTGACTCCGCACCGCTCCAACGGAGACGTAGCTTCCATTGGGAAGTGAACTTCGGTAGAACATCTCCGCGTCACCGTGTGGTTATCTCTTAACCTTCCTTTACTTGTATTGCTAGCTTATCTTGTGTAGAATATCTTGCTAGCTTGTTTATTGCTCATCATATAGGATTGTTCACCTAGTTGCATATCTAGAGAACTTATATTTGAGCAATTCCCAAATTTGTATTAAAAGAAAAAGAAAATTTGTAGTTGCCTATTCACCCCCCCCCCCCCCCTCTAGTCAACCTACTCGATCCTTTCAATGGTCACTAGCTCAACGCGGTGCGTCTCGACAAATTGGCATGTTTGTGCGGTGCATGGATAAGGTCAAGCCTAATAGGGTTCAGTTCGTGATTTGAGGGCATTTCCACACAACCATAATCCTCGACAAGCTGTCTCGCCGTATTTGTCCTATGAAATCATACCAAGTGGCTTCTCCCATCGGCATGTCAGCTTGTTGGGTGTCTATGTTCCATCCTAATCAAAACATTAGACATAATGTTAGAGGCATGTTGGGTGTCTATGTTCCATGTTGGCCTCGGGACATTGCTTGATCATGAGGAGGGTGTGCAGGTAGCTTGCAAGGAATCAAGTAAGGATGCACAATGCGAGAGAAGTGGCATTATGAGCTCGCGTACATTAGTTGCACTATTCTTGTAACAAACCAATAAGTGCAACTGAAATAGAGCTTGTACAACAAAAGAAAAATCGGTGTGCAACATCAATATATACTGCCGAAACAACAGACAAAAGCTTTGTGCATAATCAAATATGCAAGGCTGCAACACTGGTAAAGAAGTGTCTCAAAGATGGATTGCTGCAATAATATAAAAATATACTATAACCTAGAAGATGTACCCTGACACACGAGAGAAAAGTAAACACATAAAAAACCAGCTGCATGGTGAAACAATACGTAGGCGACGTGTCATGCAACACATTGGATAAATTTATATTGTAAATATTGATAATTCTATGGTGATTCTAATAATAATAAATTTATATTTATATTTGATCAAACTTGACATCATTTGACTTTGACTAAATTAAGAACACAATGTAATTGTGAACGGAGACAGTATGTAAAGTGTTACCGAAAACCGTGTCGCAAAAGGATTTTCATGACAATATGATCACAGTTCTCTAATGTTGGGTATTTTGGACGGAGCCCATACTACCTTTAAAAAAACAATTTGCCAAAACTACCTTGGAAGACCAGTCCACATTCAAACTGCAATTCCTCTCACACAAACATCTCGTGTCCTGCCAACCTCTGTCGCCCTCCTAAACCCACGCTAACCATCACCAAACACCATGCTGCAGCTCAAATACAGACACACGAGCAGAGCCAAGTGGACTCTCAGTACGACAGCATGGCTCGCGCGCGCGGCTCATTCCTGCTGCTGCTTGCCGCGACCGTGCAGCTCGTCGCGCTCGTGGCTGCCGTCCCGCAGGACGACCCTCGGTGCCGGCCGAGCATCCCGCGGCGGGGCGCCATCGCCATCTATCCGAGCGACATGGAGCAGCTCCAGTTCCTGCTCAACGCCAAGTTCATCGAGGCCGAGTGGTTTCCTCCACGCGGCGCTGGGCCGCGGCATCGACCAGTTCGACCGCAACCTCTCGGCCGGCGGCCCGCCCCCGGCCGGCGTGCGCAAGGCGAGCTGGACTTCCACACCACCGAGATCGCCGCCGAGCTGGGCTACCAGGAGCTCGGCCACATCCGGGCCATCAAGGAGGCCATGGGCGGGTTCCCGCGCCCGGCCATCGACCTCAGCGACGACCGCTTCGCCGCCATCATGGACGACGCCATGGGCACGCACCTCGACCCGCCCTTCGACGCCTACAACGGCACCGTCAACTTCCTCCTCGCCTCCTACATCCTGCCCCACGTCACCGCCGCCGCCACAGTCGGCATCAGCCCCGCCCTCATGGGGTACATGTCCAAGCGCCTCCACGCGAGCATCCTGGCGGTGGAGGCCGGGCAGGACGCGGTGATCAGGTTGCTGCTGTACCAGCGCGCCGACGAGACGGTCGCGCCGTACAGGGGCCGCACGGTGGCGGAGTTCACGCGCCGGATCTCCGACTGGCGCAACGGGATGTCCGGGTGCGGCGCCAAGGACGAGGGGGTCAAGGTGCTGGACCGGCGGCAGGGCGCAGAGCGGCGGACCATCAGCAACATCCTCGGCGCCGGCGTCGACTCGCTCGGGTACCAGCGCACGCCGGCCGAGGCGCTGCGCATCCTCTACGGATCGCGCAACGAGCAGGTGCCCGGCGGGTTCCTGCCCCGGGGAGCCAACGGCACCATTGCCAGAGGATTCTTCCAGCTCGCGTAGATATACACAGCGTCGCAGCTTCTACCCTCCCTAACGGAAATTCAAATAGAAGAGCAGATCATTTGTCAGCGTCAATACCTACGATTTTTTTGTAATCTCTTCTAATATCAAAATCACAAGTTTAACGGATCCAAATAATCATTCAGCCAGACAGAAAAGGAGCAGACCCCTGTCTCAGTCTTCTAAAGGTTCTCAAGAATTTTTATAATTTCTTTTATAAAACAAGGTTCTGAAGAGGACACTCTGTTCCAATTGATTTTAATTGCACCCGAGGGACCTGAAAAGCTCTTCTCTTGAGAAAATCATTCAACAACTCAAGTAAATAAGTGTTTTTCCTAAACTTGCACAAAAATACATTTCTGAGACAAGAGGCCGGACGGCCCTGCTTTATTAAGAAAGCAGCGCAGCCAAGTTCCCTGTGGCGCAACAGGTTACATCACAGACAAACAAAAAAAAATACAAAAATACATTTCTACACACCCAAACTCTCATTCATGATTCGGAATTGTATCAATCAATTGTACAAAGGTTGACTTAAGTAGGATGTTTTCTGCACAGATCATTTGCTTCAAGCACTATACTTTATAGTGAAATATCTCTAAATTAAGGGAGCAACAGATATCTCTGAATTAACAGAACTCAAAACTGCCAAGAAAGCTATATCATTCAGTTTACCACTCTATACTTACCCATGAACTCATGCGCCGTTGGATTCAGTAGCATATATCTTCATGCGATCAACAAAGGCAGCAACAAAACACGAATTACACATATATCTAGCTCACATTCCATCACTTCTAGCCTAGGTTTTGATCTAAAAGGGAGTCCACTGACAGTCCAGGGATAACAACTAATCTTACCATTATAGGGACGGGGTAATACTCTTAATCTATCAAGTATATGTATAACATAGTCTGAAATCCTTGCTTGTGAAAGTATGTCTTTGCCATCCCTGTGGATGGTAGGCGATCAAAATTTCAGATCTGAATAATGTGAACTCAGTGAGTACGTTAACACTGAATATTACTTCTGAATGTGTGGGGCTTAATTACCTGATACTCGCCGATGGACTCACGCTGGTTCTACAAAAAATCGATATAGCAAATGGAAGAAAGTCGCACAAATTACATTCAGAACCACAGTTAATTTCTGCAGCTGTTTGCCAAAAGAAAACGATAAAGCTATCCCTCATGTCGTTGACAGTACATGTTCAGTTTACTGATTTCAAAATTCTGCAGTATTTGTGCACCTCATGTGGAAGAACAGAAGCAATGCATGCCCTTCTGCAGTTTGTAGGTGCTACTGGCACAAATCGCAGCACGCCCATGTCGGCCACCGCTTCCGACCGCAGCAACCCGCCACCGCCGATCTGGAGAAAAGAGAAACGAACCCACAAAATAACCTGAATGGTCAACATTGTGACGTCTGTAGTATAGATTATCAGTCTAAATCATACGAGACGAAGAGGGTTGCTAATTAGTTGACCGATCGCGACGTCTGTTGAAAAGTTCGACATGCATCCGGCCCGTTGCCATCAGTACACACGTACTAGTATTAGAGTAGTCTGTGTCCTCTACTCGCACATTAATCCCCTTCATCTTCGTTTGTCATCCAACATGAAGACTGTTGTCCGGCTCCTCTTCCTCTGCCTTAATCTAGCAGCCTACACCGCCGGGGACGACCAATTCGTCTACTCCGGTTTCTCCGGCGCAAACCTCACCTTGGATGGCGCGACCACGGTCACCTCAGGCGGGCTCCTCGAGCTCACCAACGGCACGGACCAGCAGAAAGGCCACGCGTTCTACCCGACTCCGCTGCGCTTCGCCACATCTCCCGGTGGAGCGGTGCAATCCTTCTCCGCCTCCTTCGTGTTCGCCATCCTGTCCATCTACACCGACCTGAGCGCCCACGGCATGGCCTTCGTCGTGGCGTCGAGCACCAACTTCTCATCCGCTCTGCCCGGCCAGCTCCTGGGCCTCACGGACATCCAGAACAACGGCAACGCAAGCAACCACTTCTTCGCCGTGGAGCTGGACACCATCCAGAACAAGGAGTACAACGACCTCAACGCCAACCATGCCGGCGCCAACGTCAACGGCCTCACGTCGCTGCAGTCCTACTACGCCGGCTACTACGATGACAAGGATGGTGGTAACTTCCGCAACCTGAGTCTGATTAGCCGTCAGGCCATGCAAGTGTGGGTGGATTACGACCACAGGGTCGCTCAAATCACAGTGACCATGGCTCCCGTCAAGGTCGGCAGACCTGTAAAGCCACTGTTCACAGCCACCTACAACCTCACAACTGTGGTCACAGATGTCGCATATGTCGGCTTCTCCTCTGCGACCGGCACAATCAACGTTCGACACTATGTGCTTGGCTGGAGCTTTGCCATGAATGGCCCTGCACCGGCCATCGACATTGCCAAGCTACCAAAGCTTCCGCGCGTGGGACCGAAGCCAAGATCCAAGGTACTGGTTATAGTTTTGCCAATAGCAACCGGAGCGTTCGTCCTCCTCCTGGGCAGCATTGTTGTCCTCGTACTACGGAGGCGGTTCAGGTACGCCGAGCTGCGAGAAGATTGGGAGGTTGAATTCGGGCCACGGCGATTCTCATACAAGGATTTGTACCGTGCAACGGAAGGTTTCAACAACAGCACGCACCTGTTAGGAATTGGAGGATTTGGTAGGGTATACAAGGGTATCCTTCCGGCGTCTCAAGTGGAGATCGCTGTGAAGAAGGTGTCACACGACTCAAGGCAAGGCATCAAGGAATTCATCGCGGAGGTCGTCAGCATAGGACGTCTTCAGCACCGCAATCTCGCACCGCTACTTGGTTACTGCCGACGAAGAGGCGAACTGTTCTTGGTCTACGAGTACATGTCAAATGGAAGTGTTGACAAGTACTTACACGGTAGAGGAGAAGAGAAACCCGTTCTGAATTGGGCTCATAGATGGCATATAATCAAAGGCATCGCATCATGTTTGGTCTACCTTCATGAAGAGTGGGAGAAAGTTGTGATCCACCGGGACATCAAAGCTAGCAATGTCCTCCTTGACGGCGACATGAATGGAAGGCTTGGTGACTTTGGCCTTGCAAGACTGTATGACCACGATACTGACCCGCAGACCACACACGTGGTGGGAACGATAGGGTACCTGGCTCCAGAGCTAGGACATACTAGCAAAGCGACCCCTCTCACTGATGTGTTTGCTTTTGGAGTGTTCATCCTTGAAGTTACTTGTGGGAAGAGGCCTGTCAATGTGAGCTCATTACAGGATGAAGATAGCCAAGTAGTGCTGGTCGAATGGGTGCTCGAGCAATGGAACAAGGGATCGCTCCTCGGCACCGTGGATAAACGGCTCGAGGGCAACTACAACGCTGATGAGGCGTCTGTGGCTCTGAAGCTTGGCCTACTATGCTCCCACCCATTCGCCAAGGCAAGACCAACTATGAGGCAAGTGATGCGGTACCTTGAGGGGGACATGCCATTGCCGGAGATGACACCGACGGATTTAAGTTTTCAGATGATGACCATAATGCAGAATGAAGGATTTGACCAATTCATCATGGAGTATCCTTCATCGACAGCCAGTATTGAAAGCACGTCTGTCCTTTCAGTTGGGAGGTGGCACGGTGCATGACCTTCACGGCGATGTTGCACCAACTTTTCTTTCTTTTTGAATACCACTGCACCAACAAAAAATTGGAACGGATGACATGTACTGACGTTGTTAGCCTGTTAGCAAGAGTAATATTCCTTTCTTTAGAAAATAACAAGTGTAATAACTGGTGCATATATACTGTCAAAATACTGATGCATATACAGCGTAAACTTGTGCGCGAGATATATGTATTATGTCTGTCAGAATTATATGTACAGCATGTAATTAATGTGCTTTATGACTTTCCGAACTTACATATGTAATAACAAGTCGATGTTTGCGCGCAAGCCTTTTTTATATGCATGACCACCTCTGCAAGCCTACAACACACACCACACACGGACATCTACAGAACGATGTGCGATGTGTTTATTTTTCTATTTTAAAAATCCTAAAAATGCACGCAAACTTGACATTGCAAATTAATAAACAGAATCGACATTGATAAACTCCAATTATTGCACACATTTATCCACAACGGAAGATTATTGCCGCGCCAAGGCAAGACCAACTATGAGGCAAGTGATGCGATACCTTGAGGGGGACATGCCATTGCCGGAGATGACACCAACGGATTTAAGTTTTCAGATGATGACCATAATGCAGAATGAAGGATTTGACCAATTCATCATGGAGTATCCTTCATCGTCAGCCAGTATTGAAAGCACGTCTGTCCTTTTAGTTGGGAGGTGGCAGGGTGCACGACCTTCACGGCGATGTTGCACCAACTTTTCTTTCTTTTTGAATACCACTGCACCAACAAAAAATTGTAACAGATGACATGTACTGACGTTGTTAGCCTGTTAGCAAGAGTAATATTCCTTTCTTTAGAAAATAACAAGTGTAATAACTGGTGCATATATACTGTCAAAATACTGATGCATATACAGCGTAAACTTGTGCGCGAGATATATGTATTATGTCTGTCAGAATTATATGTACAGCATGTAATTAATGTGCTTTATGACTTTCCGAACTTACATATGTAATAACAAGTCGATGTTTGCGCGCAAGCCTTTTTTATATGCATCACCACCTCTGCAAGCCTACAACACACACCACACACGGACATCTACGGAACGATGTGCGATGTGTTTATTTTTCTATTTTTAAAATCCTAAAAATGCACGCAAACTTGACATTGCAAATTAATAAACAGATTCGACATTGATAAACTCCAATTATTGCACACATTCATCCACAACGGAAGATTATTGCCGCGCCAAGGCAAGACCAACTATGAGGCAAGTGATGCGATACCTTGAGGGGGACATGCCATTGCCGGAGATGACACCAACGGATTTAAGTTTTCAGATGATGACCATAATGCAGAATGAAGGATTTGACCAATTCATCATGGAGTATCCTTCATCGTCAGCCAGTATTGAAAGCACGTCTGTCCTTTTAGTTGGGAGGTGGCAGGGTGCACGACCTTCACGGCGATGTTGCACCAACTTTTCTTTCTTTTTGAATACCACTGCACCAACAAAAAATTGTAACAGATGACATGTACTGACGTTGTTAGCCTGTTAGCAAGAGTAATATTCCTTTCTTTAGAAAATAACAAGTGTAATAACTGGTGCATATATACTGTCAAAATACTGATGCATATACAGCGTAAACTTGTGCGCGAGATATATGTATTATGTCTGTCAGAATTATATGTACAGCATGTAATTAATGTGCTTTATGACTTTCCGAACTTACATATGTAATAACAAGTCGATGTTTGCGCGCAAGCCTTTTTTATATGCATCACCACCTCTGCAAGCCTACAACACACACCACACACGGACATCTACAGAACGATGTGCGATGTGTTTATTTTTCTATTTTTAAAATCCTAAAAATGCACGCAAACTTGACATTGCAAATTAATAAACAGATTCGACATTGATAAACTCCAATTATTGCACACATTCATCCACAACGGAAGATTATTGCCGCGCCAAGGCAAGACCAACTATGAGGCAAGTGATGCGATACCTTGAGGGGGACATGCCATTGCCGGAGATGACACCAACGGATTTAAGTTTTCAGATGATGACCATAATGCAGAATGAAGGATTTGACCAATTCATCATGGAGTATCCTTCATCGACAGCCAGTATTGAAAGCACGTCTGTCCTTTTAGTTGGGAGGTGGCAGGGTGCATGACCTTCACGGCGATGTTGCACCAACTTTTCTTTCTTTTTGAATACCACTGCACCAACAAAAAATTGTAACAGATGACATGTACTGACGTTGTTAGCCTGTTAGCAAGAGTAATATTCCTTTCTTTAGAAAATAACAAGTGTAATAACTGGTGCATATATACTGTCAAAATACTGATGCATATACAGCGTAAACTTGTGCGCGAGATATATGTATTATGTCTGTCAGAATTATATGTACAGCATGTAATTAATGTGCTTTATGACTTTTTCCGAACTTACATATGTAATAACAAGTTGATGTTTGCGCGCAAGCCTTTTTTATATGCATCACCACCTCTGCAAGCCTACAACACACACCACACACGGACATCTACAGAACGATGTGCGATGTGTTTATTTTTCTATTTGAAAAATCCAAAAATGCTCGCAAACTTGACATTGCAAATTAATAAACAGATTCGACATTGATAAACTCCAATTATTGCACACATTCATCCACAACGGAAGATTATTGCCGCGCCAAGGCAAGACCAACTATGAGGCAAGTGATGCGGTACCTTGAGGGGGACATGCCATTGCCGGAGATGACACCGACGGATTTAAGTTTTCAGATGATGACCATAATGCAGAATGAAGGATTTGACCAATTCATCATGGATTATCCTTCATCGACAGCCAGTATTGAAAGCACGTCTGTCCTTTCAGTTGGGAGGTGGCAGGGTACATGACCTTCACGGCGATGTTGCACTAACTTTTCTTTCTTTTTGAATACCACTGCACCAACAAAAAATTGTAACGGATGACATGTACTGACGTTGTTAGCCTGTTAGCAAGAGTAATATTCCTTTCTTTAGAAAATAACAAGTGTAATAATTGGTGCATATATACTGTCAAAATACTGATGCATATACAGCGTAAACTTGTGCGCGAGATATATGTATTATGTCTGTCAGAATTATATGTACAACATGTAATTAATGTGCTTTATAACTTTTTCCGAACTTACATATGTAATAACAAGTTGATGTTTGTGTGCAAGCCTTTTTTATATGCATGACCACCTCTGCAAGCCTACAACACACACCACACACGGACATCTACCGAACGATGTGCGATGTGTTTATTTTTCTATTTTAAAAATCCTAAAAATGCAGGCAAACTTGACATTGCAAATTAATAAACAGATTCGAAATTGATAAACTCCAATTATTGCACACATTCATCCACAACGGAAGATTATTGCCGCGCCAAGGCAAGACCAACTATGAGGCAAGTGATGCGGTACCTTGAGGGGGACATGCCATTGCCGGAGATGACACCGACGGATTTAAGTTTTCAGATGATGACCATAATGCAGAATGAAGGGTTTGAACAATTCATCATGGAGTATCCTTCATCGACAGCCAGTATTGAAAGCACGTCTGTTCTTTCAGTTGGGAGGTGGCAGGGTGCATGACCTTCACGGCGATGTTGCACCAACTTTTCTTTCTTTTTGAATACCACTGCACCAACAAAAAATTGTAACGGATGACATGTACTGACGTTGTTAGCCTATTAGCAAGAGTAATATTCCTTTCTTTTGAAAATAACAAGTGTAATAACGGGTGCATATATACTGTCAAAATACTGATGCATATACAGCGTAAACTTGCGCGCGAGATATATGTATTATGTCTGTCAGAATTATATGTACAGCATGTAATTAATGTGCTTTATGACTTTTTCCGAACTTACATATGTAATAACAAGTTGATGTTTGCGCGCAAGCCTTTTTTATATGCATGACCACTTCTGCAAGCCTACAACACACACCACACACGGACATCTACAGAACGATGTGCGATGTGTTTATTTTTCTATTTTAAAAATCCTAAAAATGCACGCAAACTTGACATTGCAAATTAATAAACAGATTCGACATTGATAAACTCCAATTATTGCACACATTCATCCACAACGGAAGATTATTGCCGCGCCAAGGCAAGACCAACTATGAGGCAAGTGATGCGGTACCTTGAGGGGGACATGCCATTGCCGGAGATGACACCGACGGATTTAAGTTTTCAGATGATGACCATAATGCAGAATGAAGGATTTGACCAATTCATCATGGAGTATCCTTCATCGACAGCCAGTATTGAAAGCACGTCTGTCCTTTCAGTTGGCAGGTGGCAGGGTGCATGACCTTCACGGCGATGTTGCACCAACTTTTCTTTCTTTTTGAATACCACTGCACCAACAAAAAATTGTAACGGATGACATGTACTGACGTTGTTAGCCTGTTAGCAAGAGTAATATTCCTTTCTTAAGAAAATAACAAGTGTAATAACTGGTTTATATATACTGTCAAAATACCGATGCATATACAGCGTAAACTTGTGCGCGAAATATATGTATTATGTATGTCAAAATTATATGTACAGCATGTAATTAATGTGCTTTATGACTTTTTCCGAACTTACATATGTAATAACAAGTTGATGTTTGCGCGCAAGCCTTTTTTATATGCATGACCACCTCTGCAAGCCTACAACACACACCACACACGGACATCTACAGAACGATGTGCGATGTGTTTATTTTTCTATTTTAAAAATCCTAAAAATGCACGCAAACTTGACATTGCAAATTAATAAACAGATTCGACATTGATAAACTCCAATTATTGCACACATTCATCCACAACGGAAGATTATTGCCGCGCCAAGGCAAGACCAACTATGAGGCAAGTGATGCGGTACCTTGAGGGGGACATGCCATTGCCGGAGATGACACCGATGGATTTAAGTTTTCAGATGATGACCATAATGCAGAATGAATGATTTGACCAATTCATCATGGAGTATCCTTCATCGACAGCCAGTATTGAAAGCACGTCTGTCCTTTCAGTTGGGAGGTGGCAGGTTGCATGACCTTCACGGCGATGTTGCACCAACTTTTCTTTCTTTTTGAATACCACTGCACCAACAAAAAATTGTAACGGATGACATGTACTGACGTTGTTAGCCTGTTAGCAAGAGTAATATTCCTTTCTTTAGAAAATAACAAGTGTATAACTGGTGCATATATACTGTCAAAATACTGATGCATATACACCATAAACTTGTGCGCGAGATATATGTATTATGTCTGTCAGAATTATATGTACAACATGTAATTAATGTGCTTTATAACTTTTTCCGAACTTACATATGTAATAACAAGTTGATGTTTCCGCGCAAGCCTTTTTTATATGCATGACCACCTCTGCAAGCCTACAACACACACCACACACGGATATCTACAGAACGATGTGCGATGTGTTTATTTTTCTATTTTAAAAATCCTAAAAATGCACGCAAACTTGACATTGCAAATTAATAAACAGATTCGACATTGATAAACTCCAATTATTGCACACATTCATCCACAACGGAAGATTATTGCCGCGCCAAGGCAAGACCAACTATGAGGCAAGTGATGCGGTACCTTGAGGGGGACATGCCATTGCCGGAGATGACACCGACGGATTTAAGTTTTCAGATGATGACCATAATGCAGAATGAAGGATTTGACCAATTCATCATGGAGTATCCTTCATCGACAGCCAGTATTGAAAGCACGTCTGTCCTTTCAGTTGGGAGGTGGCAGGGTACATGACCTTCACGGCGATGTTGCACTAACTTTTCTTTCTTTTTGAATACCACTGCACCAACAAAAAATTGTAACGGATGACATGTACTGACGTTGTTAGCCTGTTAGCAAGAGTAATATTCCTTTCTTTAGAAAATAACAAGTGTAATAATTGGTGCATATATACTGTCAAAATACTGATGCATATACAGCGTAAACTTGTGCGCGAGATATATGTATTATGTCTGTCAGAATTATATGTACAACATGTAATTAATGTGCTTTATAACTTTTTCTGAACTTACATATGTAATAACAAGTTGATGTTTGTGTGCAAGCCTTTTTTATATGCATGACCACCTCTGCAAGCCTACAACACACACCACACACGGACATCTACCGAACGATGTGCGATGTGTTTATTTTTCTATTTTAAAAATCCTAAAAATGCAGGCAAACTTGACATTGCAAATTAATAAACAGATTCGACATTGATAAACTCCAATTATTGCACACATTCATCCACAACGGAAGATTATTGCCGCGCCAAGGCAAGACCAACTATGAGGCAAGTGATGCGGTACCTTGAGGGGGACATGCCATTGCCGGAGATGACACCGACGGATTTAAGTTTTCAGATGATGACCATAATGCAGAATGAAGGATTTGAACAATTCATCATGGAGTATCCTTCATCGACAGCCAGTATTGAAAGCACGTCTGTTCTTTCAGTTGGGAGGTGGCAGGGTGCATGACCTTCACGGCGATGTTGCACCAACTTTTCTTTCTTTTTGAATACCACTGCACCAACAAAAAATTGTAACGGATGACATGTACTGACGTTGTTAGCCTATTAGCAAGAGTAATATTCCTTTCTTTTGAAAATAACAAGTGTAATAACAGGTGCATATATACTGTCAAAATACTGATGCATATACAGCGTAAACTTGCGCGCGAGATATATGTATTATGTCTGTCACAATTATATGTACAGCATGTAATTAATGTGCTTTATGACTTTTTCCGAACTTACATATGTAATAACAAGTTGATGTTTGCGCGCAAGCCTTTTTTATATGCATGACCACTTCTGCAAGCCTACAACACACACCACACACGGACATCTACAGAACGATGTGCGATGTGTTTATTTTTCTATTTTAAAAATCCTAAAAATGCACGCAAACTTGACATTGCAAATTAATAAACAGATTCGACATTGATAAACTCCAATTATTGCACACATTCATCCACAACGGAAGATTATTGCCGCGCCAAGGCAAGACCAACTATGAGGCAAGTGATGCGGTACCTTGAGGGGGACATGCCATTGCCGGATATGACACCGACGGATTTAAGTTTTCAGATGATGACCATAATGCAGAATGAAGGATTTGACCAATTCATCATGGAGTATCCTTCATCGACAGCCAGTATTGAAAGCACGTCTGTCCTTTCAGTTGGGAGGTGGCAGGGTGCATGACCTTCACGGCGATGTTGCACCAACTTTTCTTTCTTTTTGAATACCACTGCACCAACAAAAAATTGTAACGGATGACATGTACTGACGTTGTTAGCCTGTTAGCAAGAGTAATATTCCTTTCTTTAGAAAATAACAAGTGTAATAATTGGTGCATATATACTGTCAAAATACTGATGCATATACAGCGTAAACTTGTGCGCGAGATATATGTATTATGTCTATCAGAATTATATGTACAACATGTAATTAATGTGCTTTATAACTTTTTCCGAACTTACATATGTAATAACAAGTTGATGTTTGCGTGCAAGCCTTTTTTATATGCATGACGTCCTCTGCAAGCCTACAACACACACCACACACGGACATCTACCGAACGATGTGCGATGTGTTTATTTTTCTATTTTAAAAATCCTAAAAATGCACGCAAACTTGACATTGCAAATTAATAAACAGATTCGACATTGATAAACTCCAATTATTGCACACATTCATCCACAACGGAAGATTATTGCCGCGCCAAGGCAAGACCAACTATGAGGCAAGTGATGCGGTACCTTGAGGGGGACATGCCATTGCCGGAGATGACACCGACGGATTTAAGTTTTCAGATGATGACCATAATGCAGAATGAAGGATTTGAACAATTCATCATGGAGTATCCTTCATCGCCAGCCAGTATTGAAAGCACGTCTGTTCTTTCAGTTGGGAGGTGGCAGGGTGCATGACCTTCACGGCGATGTTGCACCAACTTTTCTTTCTTTTTGAATACCACTGCACCAACAAAAAATTGTAACGCATGACATGTACTGACGTTGTTAGCCTGTTAGCAAGAGTAATATTCCTTTCTTTTGAAAATAACAAGTGTAATAACTGGTGCATATATACTGTCAAAATACTGATGCATATACAGCGTAAACTTGTGCGCGAGATATATGTATTATGTCTGTCAGAATTATATGTACAGCATGTAATTAATGTGCTTTATGACTTTTTCCGAACTTACATATGTAATAACAAGTTGATGTTTGCGCGCAAGCCTTTTTTATATGCATGACCACTTCTGCAAGCCTACAACACACACCACACAAGGACATCTACTGAACGATGTGCGATGTGTTTATTTATCTATTTTAAAAATCCTAAAAATGCACGCAAACTTGACATTGCAAATTAATAAACAGATTCGACATTGATAAACTCCAATTATTGCACACATTCATCCACAACGGAAGATTATTGCCGCGCCAAGGCAAGACCAACTATGAGGCAAGTGATGCGGTACCTTGAGGGGGACATGCCATTGCCGGAGATGACACCGACGGATTTAAGTTTTCAGATGATGACCATATTGCAGAATGAAGGATTTGACCAATTCATCATGGAGTATCCTTCATCGACAGCCAGTATTGAAAGCACGTCTGTCCTTTCAGTTGGGAGGTGGCAGGGTGCATGACCTTCACGGCGATGTTGCACCAACTTTTCTTTCTGTTTGAATACCACTGCACCAACAAAAAATTGTAACGGATGACATGTACTGACGTTGTTAGCCTGTTAGCAAGAGTAATATTCCTTTCTTTTGAAAATAACAAGTGTAATAACTGGTGCATATATACTGTCAAAATACTGATGCATATACAGCGTAAACTTGTGCGCGAGATATATGTATTATGTCTGTCAGAATTATATGTACAGCATGTAATTAATGTGCTTTATGACTTTTTCCGAACTTACATATGTAATAACAAGTTGATGTTTGCGCGCAAGCCTTTTTTATATGCATGACCACTTCTGCAAGCCTACAACACACACCACACACGGACATCTACTGAACGATGTGCGATGTGTTTACTTATCTATTTTAAAAATCCTAAAAATGCACGCAAACTTGACATTGCAAATTAATAAACAGATTCGACATTGATAAACTCCAATTATTGCACACATTCATCCACAACGGAAGATTATTGCCGCGCCAAGGCAAGACCAACTATGAGGCAAGTGATGCGGTACCTTGAGGGGGACATGCCATTGCCGGAGATGACACCGACGGATTTAAGTTTTCAGATGTTGACCATAATGCAGAATGAAGGATTTGACCAATTCATCATGGAGTATCCTTCATCGACAGCCATTATTGAAAGCACGTCTGTCCTTTAAGTTGGGAGGTGGCAGGGTGCACGACCTTCACGGCGATGTTGCACCAACTTTTCTTTCTTTTTGAATACCACTGCACCAACAAAAAATTGTAACGGATGACATGTACTGACGTTGTTAGCCTGTTAGCAAGAGTAATATTCCTTTCTTTAGAAAATAACAAGTGTAATAATTGGTGTATATATACTGTCAAAATACTGATGCATATACAGCGTAAACTTGTGCGCGAGATATATGTATTATGTCTATCAGAATTATATGTACAACATGTAATTAATGTGCTTTATAACTTTTTCCGAACTTACATATGTAATAACAAGTTGATGTTTGCGTGCAAGCCTTTTTTATATGCATGACGTCCTCTGCAAGCCTACAACACACACCACACACGGACATCTACCGAACGATGTGCGATGTGTTTATTTTTCTATTTTAAAAATCCTAAAAATGCACGCAAACTTGACATTGCAAATTAATAAACAGATTCGACATTGATAAACTCCAATTATTGCACACATTCATCCACAACGGAAGATTATTGCCGCGCCAAGGCAAGACCAACTATGAGGCAAGTGATGCGGTACCTTGAGGGGGACATGCCATTGCCGGAGATGACACCGACGGATTTAAGTTTTCAGATGATGACCATAATGCAGAATGAAGGATTTGAACAATTCATCATGGAGTATCCTTCATCGACAGCCAGTATTGAAAGCACGTCTGTTCTTTCAGTTGGGAGGTGGCAGGGTGCATGACCTTCACGGCGATGTTGCACCAACTTTTCTTTCTTTTTGAATACCACTGCACCAACAAAAAATTGTAACGGATGACATGTACTGACGTTGTTAGCCTGTTAGCAAGAGTAATATTCCTTTCTTTTGAAAATAACAAGTGTAATAACTGGTGCATATATACTGTCAAAATACTGATGCATATACAGCGTAAACTTGTGCGCGAGATATATGTATTATGTCTGTCAGAATTATATGTACAGCATGTAATTAATGTGCTTTATGACTTTTTCCGAACTTACATATGTAATAACAAGTTGATGTTTGCGCGCAAGCCTTTTTTATATGCATGACCACTTCTGCAAGCCTACAACACACACCACACACGGACATCTACTGAACGATGTGCGATGTGTTTATTTATCTATTTTAAAAATCCTAAAAATGCACGCAAACTTGACATTGCAAATTAATAAACAGATTCGACATTGATAAACTCCAATTATTGCACACATTCATCCACAACGGAAGATTATTGCCGCGCCAAGGCAAGACCAACTATGAGGCAAGTGATGCGGTACCTTGAGGGGGACATGCCATTGCCGAAGATGACACCGACGGATTTAAGTTTTCAGATGATGACCATAATGCAGAATGAAGGATTTGACCAATTCATCATGGAGTATCCTTCATCGACAGCCAGTATTGAAAGCACGTCTGTCCTTTCACTTGGGAGGTGGCAGGGTGCATGACCTTCACGGCGATGTTGCACCAACTTTTCTTTCTTTTTGAATACCACTGCACCAACAAAAAATTGTAACGGATGACATGTACTGACGTTGTTAGCCTGTTAGCAAGAGTAATATTCCTTTCTTTAGAAAATAACAAGTGTAATAACAGGTGCATATATACTGTCAAAATACTGATGCATATACAGCGTAAACTTGTGCGCGAGATATATGTATTATGTCTGTCAGAATTATATGTACAACATGTAATTAATGTGCTTTATGACTTTTTCCGAACTTACATATGTAATAACAAGTTGATGTTTGCGCGCAAGCCTTTTTTATGTGCATGACCACCTCTGCAAGCCTACAACACACACCACACACGGACATCTACAGAACGATGTGTGTGCGATGTGCCCTAAAATTAAATTAGGGGTTGGGTATATCTAAGTCACCCACCAAATTTTGCCCCCTTTTCTCCAAATCTTGTCTGTTTCAGGGTGTGGGACAAATGGCCGGTACCATGGACACTATTATGTCAGCACACATGTTCGTTTGTCTATTTTTCTATTTTAAAAATCCTAAAAATTCACGCAAACTTGACATTGCAAATTAATAAACAGATTCGACATTGATAAACTCCAATTATTGCACACATTCATCCACAACGGAAGATTATTGCCGCAATTCTTGTTGAGAACTCCACGATGGTCACAAATTTGATATCAGGTACAGACTACAGACAGAAAATTCGACATCAAGACGCACATCCACCATGTTCACCTTGCCACGACGATCCATCACGCTGCCACCGATTGCATGTCCTCCGGTTGAGGGTGCACAAGATCCCCACGTCACTGCCGTATAAGGACACCACGAATCTCATCAGTGATGTGGAAAATTCTCTTTAGACTTTATTACTTATACATGGCATGCTATCCAGACATTTCAGATTGCGTAGAGAAGGCCAAACATACACACACCATGGTGTTTTCCAACTGTGCGGACCACTAGCTAGTAGCTACAAAACGAGTATGGTGTCTGGTGTGACAATGACGATATCATGGCTAGAGGTCGCTGAGCACCGCTACACCTTTGTCCACAAAATACAACAATGCTGCTTTTATTAACCTGTAGATTCAACTGGTAGACTATTCTACAAGATTTTCTACAAAGCATGTTCACATTTCCAGAAAAAATGTCAACATGATGGGATACAGTATGTTCTTCAATACATGACTTTCTGCAAAGCATGTTGTCAAATTTTATTTTATTTTACTACTAATTGATACAAAGACATTAGATTGCTAAAGTAAAAAAAATCATACCATTAGATTTATTACGTAGACATTATCATAATAAAATATTTGCTAGTTTTCTACGAACATGCCCTGGTTAACATTTTTAATCATTTTGTGTAGAACTGAAACATTTAAGCTTGATATTTTTCCCCATCCCCGCGTCGCCCTCGCTGGCGGCTCGGGGAAACCCTAAACCGCCGCCGCCGCCGGCCCCCCCGGCCCCTTCCCCCGCATCGCCGCCGGCGGAGGGGGCGTCGGCAAAGCCGGGCACGCCCGAGGAAGGTGGCGGCGGGGCGGAATCTCCCTTCTCGCGACGCTCCCGCGCTGAAGGCACTCGACAGCGAGGAGGCGTTCGGCGGTGACGACGGCGTGGATGCGTGCGGCGGCGCGGCGGCGAGGCGGCGGGTGCGGGGTGGCGGGGTCGCGGCCTGTGGCGTGGTGGCGTCGAGGCTGCAAGGCGACAAGGTGCGGAGGTCGGCCGGGCTCGTTCTGGGCCGCAGGCGGGCCGGGCGAGCCATGGGGTTGGCGACTCCGCGAGGCAGGAGGGCGGTGTCCTGCAGGGAAGGAGCAGGACGAGTTGCGGGCGGAGGTGGCGGATACTCCGGCGCGGAGGCAGGAGGTGGCTCCTCCTGCCGCCGTGCTCCGGCGTCCGGGCGGTGTGGAAGCCAGGGCAGCGTCCTCGAACTAGCGGTTGATGCCGACGGCTCCGGCGGCAGGAGGTGCTGCAGCGGCCACGGCATGCGGAGGAGCGCGGTGAGCGGCTACGGACCTACCCAGCGGCGTCGCTCCCTTACTTTGCGGTCGGGACGACCTCCGGGCAAAAGCCTTGCTCTGACTTGGTCGGAGCCGGCGACGGCGGCGTTTTTGGGCGTCGTTTTCCCTCTTGGGGGCGTCGACGTGGAGTGCTTGTTCCCGCCCGACGTGGGTGGTGCTAAGATTTCTGGGTGAAAGCCTAAGCTCCAACGGGAGCGGGCGGCGACGACGGACGCGTCGTTTCCTTGTTGGAGGCGCCGCCTTGGAGGTTCTCAGCCCTCACGGTGTGATGGGCTCGCGGCGCTCGGGAAGGGCGGTTCTGTTGTCAGGGGAGCGGATGACCGGGGCGGCGGCCCCGGACGGTGGCGGTACGTTGAGACGGCGGTCTCGGTCTCCCACGCTACGACGGTTCTATGAGGCAGAGCCGTTGTCTAGCGGGGGTCTGGGTGGCGACCTGGATGAAGACTGCGCGGGCAAAGGGTTCGTCGACCTGACTGGATCACCTTCGGACAATGCGAAGGTCGATCTGGTGGTTACGCCGGGGCGGCGGCCCCGGAACAGGGTGGTTTTGGTGGCAACCTAGATAAAAACTGCGCGGGCAGAGGGTTCGTCGACCATGACTGGATCGCTTTCGGGTAATGCGAAGGCCGATCTGGTTGCTACGCCGGGGCGGCGGCTCCGGAGCGGGTGGTGTGTGTTGTGGCGTTTGTTCGACTTGGGTCGTGTGGGTGGCAGGTCGATTCGTCTGTGCGTTTCTTTTGTGCAGTTTGTATGGTTTTTGGACCCGGTTTTCCTTATAAACTGGGTCAATTTTATTCTATCTATTCGAGCGGTGGAAACGACCACTTTGAGCTAAAAAAAAATTCATTTTGTGTAGGACAGTGACCTTATTTTCAAGTTCATTTGACAGATTTCAACTGTCTTATAAGTAATTCATGAAAATAAATCCTACATGTTTAGGCTCAGTTCAAGTAGGGGCTACCAGATAAACATCAAAGAGATCTATCACCACATGCATAGTTGTGACTTGTGACAGACACTTCCACCCATACATCTGTATTTTCAACGGTCCTTCCATCTTCTCTTGCGCCTTTACGACATATCAACTACTCGTCAGAAAAGTACTTTCGAACTTTGAGATGTTCAAAGACGTGTAGAACTGTGGTGCAAGGCTGTAATTAAGACCCCTCTGTTCTGAGGGAGAATTGTAGCACGTGCTGTCTAGTGGTTGCCGTCTAAATCAGGCAATTGATTTCCTCGCTGCCAAACAGATGTTGAAACTTCAACATCGATCCAGACATAATTTCCAATATCTAATAGGAATAATATTGGACCTACTGTTGCACTTTAGCGTTGGATTGCTCTCTTAGATGGTGACGTATATCTTACTCGCGACTTGGCAAAATTAATTAGTAAATTCTCATATTATTTTATCATTATTATGGATTTACCTCTTAGTTGTACATCAGAAAAATCATGGGTATTATTTAGATAGGCACGCTGCCTTGCTAGTTGTTGGCCAGCCAAGTCTTAATCTTTTTCCAGCCCAAGCTGGAGGCATGCCTCTGATGGAGCTCCTCCTACATGTAATCCCCTTCCTTGTTCTTCTTCACCTTGCTGCTTCCACCACAACCAGCAGCGGCCAATTCGTCTACAATGGATTCGCTGGTGTTAACCTCACCCTCGACGGCAACGCCATGGTCACGGCGGACGGGCTCCTCGAGCTTACCAACGATACCATCAATCTTGGCCACGCCTTCTACCCAACTCCGATGAGCTTGCAAAAGTTGCCCAACGGCACGGTGCAATCCTTCTCTCTCAGTTTCGTGTTCGCCATCCTCTCCGTGCACGAGGGCATAAGTGCCGATGGCATGGCCTTCTTCATCGCTCCCACAAAGAACCTCTCCAACACATGGGCGCAGTATATGGGCCTCCTCAACAGCGGCAACAACGGCAACGCCAGCAACCACATGTTCGCGGTAGAGCTCGACACCACGCAAAATGAAGAGTTTCAAGACATGGACAACAACCACGTCGGCATCGACATCAACAGCCTCAGCTCTTTGCAAGCCTACCGGCCGGGTACTACGATGACAAGACTGGATCCTTTAACAACTTGACTCTTATCAGTGGCAAGGCGATGCAGGTATGGGCTGACTATGATGGTGAGTCCACGCAGATCAACGTGTTCTTGGCTCCCCTGGGATCGGCTAAACCGGTAAGGCCGCTGCTTGCATCTCCCAAAAACCTCTCCACGGTTCTAAGAGACCCATCCTATATCGGGTTCTCAGCCACAACCGGTGCAATTAGCACAAAGCATTGTGTTCTCGGGTGGAGCTTTGCACTGAATGGCCCTGCTCCAGCAATTGACATATCTAAGCTCCCAAAGCTACCACGTCTTGGTTCAAAGCCTCCTCCAAGGTCTTGGAGATCGCCCTGCCGATAGCCTCGGCCACATTCGTCCTTGTAGTGGGAATTGTTATCCTTGTAATTCTCCGCAAGAGATTCAGATACAGGGAGCTGCGGGAGGATTGGGAGGCCGATTTCGGGCCACACCGGTTCTCCTTCAAGGACTTGTTCCGTGCAACGGAAGGGTTCAAGGAAAAGAATCTGCTTGGTGTGGGCGGGTTCGGCAAGGTATACAAAGGGACGCTCCCAAAGTCCAAACTGGAAGTAGCGGTGAAGAGGGTGTCTCACGAGTCGAGGCAAGGGATGAAGGAGTTTATTGCTGAGGTTGTCAGTATCGGCCGGCTCAGACACCGCAACCTTGTGCCTCTGCTTGGCTATTGCCGAAGAAAAGCTGAACTTCTTTTGGTTTATGACTACATGTCAAATGGTAGCCTCAACCAGTATCTGTATTGCGAAGATGGCAAGGCATCACTGAATTGGGAGCAGAGGTTCCATATTATCAAGGGCATCGCGTTTGGCTTGTTCTACCTTCATGAGGAGTGGGAGAAAGTTGTCTTACACCGAGACGTTAAGCCAAGCAACGTGCTTCTAGATAGTGAAATGAATGGAAGGCTAGGCGACTTTGGTCTTTCAAGGCTGTACGACCATGGCACTGATCCACAGACCACACATATGGTTGGAACCATGGGATACCTGGCTCCCGAGTTGGTACGCACCGGCAAGGCATCTCCTCTTACAGACGTTTTTGCGTTCGGCATATTTCTTCTTGAGGTCACATCTGGGCAAAGGCCTATCAAGCAAAACCCATTTGGCAACCAGCATACCTTGGTCGATTGGGTTATAGAGCGCTGGCATAATGGATCGCTCATGGATACCTTGGACCCGAGACTCCAGGGTGAATACAACGTCCATGATGCATGTTTGGTGCTAAAGCTAGGACTGCTCTGCTCTCACCCTTTTACTAGTGCAAGACCCACGATGCGGCAAGTCATGAGGTACCTCCAAGGTGATGCACCGCTCCCAGAGCTAACACCTGCACATTTCAGCTTCACTATGCAGGCTCTGGCACAGAACAAAGGGCTGGAATCACCAAGTACGCCGTATCCTCAGTTGTCGACGAGTTTTGCCACATTATCAGGCCTTTCCGGAGGAAGATAGCTTGTATATATGTGGTGTTCACGTTGTTGTGTCTCTTCAGGAAACAAATGTTTAAGTGCCTTCTTGTTTATTTATTC
Source organism: Poa pratensis (assembly GCA_947311845.1). Taxonomy (NCBI): domain Eukaryota; kingdom Viridiplantae; phylum Streptophyta; class Magnoliopsida; order Poales; family Poaceae; genus Poa; species Poa pratensis. The sequence goes on from CAMZMU010000100.1 coordinate 27,461,913, forward strand.
TACATGGATATTGTATAGTATAAAGCATTTCCCTAACGACTGAGAGTATCGGTTCCTAGAGCTTCAGCACAAGGCCGATAGGACTGTGGTCCCTGGATGTTACATCCGGAACCTGGTAAATGACTAAATAGATATTAGAACTAGATAAGCTTTCATTTCGATAGAAAAATAAGAATGTAGAAAGGCTTTCAATGCCTTAATTTTCGGAAAGGGTTTCGTGTTTGCAGAAAACTATGGCTGTAACTCAAACATTTTACCATATTTTTCTCCAAATTATAACACCTTGTTTTATACTATTTGGTAAATTATCCTAGGTAGATATGTCTGCAATTCTGGAGTATAATGCACCCGCATAGCTTTATGCTATTGGATTTCAACGTACAGAGAAAAATCTCTCACTCAAGGGTGGTGAATGAATAGTTTAATTCATTAACAAATGCTAAGATTTCCCTTTTTTACACATGGGTAATAAAAAATCAGAATGCAAATGCAACACTACAGCATTTAAATGATTTTTTTTAGAAAAACTAATTATTCACCGATGTAGTTATTAATTTTTCACAAATGTAGTGATTTACCTTTTTTTGTCATGCCACAGTTTTTTACCCCAAAAGGTGTAGCCCGTAGCGTTGGGGTGCTTCTTTCTGAAGGTATCAATGAAGAATCAAAGACTAGGCGAAGACGAGGAATAAGGTCGAGTGACAAGCTACACATACTCCTGTGCGAATCGCCATAAGCAACATCTAAACTAACATATTGATTAAAATGGACCCCCATCCATATTAAAAATGAGCAATAGGTCAAGGTGTGTGCATTCAAAAAGAAAACTGAAACAGGTCAAGCATGATTATTGAGGCTAAAAGAGGAAATCCACCCTACAAAAATGAATCGTACTATGGAAAAAGATGTACCACTGATTCATGAAAACTATCCTGCAGGTCGACGTAGAAGGAGCTGCCCTGCTTCCTTGGCTCCTGACAAAGACCATCTGGCCATCCACAAACCAAACATATGTTCATAAAATATTAGAAAGGGGCTGAAATAAGTGCATCCAGGGTGCTGTAATAAAATCATATATGTGGTGTTACCGTGTTAGATCTAGGACAAGTACCAACTCAAAAGGACGTTTTAGCCTGTGGGGATCTTCTCAAAACTTAACTCAGTAAGAACCATGCCTCAACTAATAGATAAAGATATACCTGCATGTTTCATGTGTAGAGCTTAATTAAACTTCATATCCATTATTAGAAACTAGCAGATGAAGAGGGGCATACTGCTGCACAGAACAGAGGACCTGACACACCTAACTCCAAGCATCATGAAGAGGGTAAACATATCTAAACCCAAGCGAATGAAGTGAGTCTTACTGAACACGTTTTCCGCCTTGGACAAGTGAGAAACTAAAAGCTGAAGAGCAATCTAACAGAGTAAAATGTAAGACTAGACAAAAGCATGAGAAAATAATATGAACTTATTATAACTGAGAAACAAAGAAAAATGATATTCTTGGCAACTTGAATCACACAACAAAAATTACAAAGAATCATTATGGAAAGTTGGAAACATCAAGCTGCATGTACAGCAGGGTGTGCTAAATGTGCTAACTCTTGAGCTAAATTTAAAAAGGACATCAGAAGCAGGGTTTGTACATTTTCATGTAGTGATCCCTAAGCCTTGGACACTGGAGGCAGCGTGTTTCGGTACCCAACATCGAGGAACTTGCCTCTGGAAATACATAGATAAAAATAAATAATAATGAAAATGGCCAAGGACAAACACTTATAGGATAAGATTAAAGAGAGAGAATGAAACTAGAATGTAAAAAGGGCAAGAACAAAAAAGAGACTGAAAAGTGAGGACCGAAAGACTGAGAAATAGAAAGAAGGTCAAAGAATGTCAACAGACTAAAATGAACAACAGAACATATGTTAAAGGGACAAAGAACTTACGCTGGCACATAAAACTGATACCATGTCAGATAGATAGAACACGTTTAGAATTTAGATAGCTTGAATTGAGTATTCAAGCATCCAGATCCTGATGTGGACATAGATGACACCAACCTATCAAATGCTAATTACCTTCAAATTTGTTATGGTTTCTACCATGAAGTAGTACGCCAACAATAAGGATAACAGACGATTGAATTTGAAACCCAAGACTGACGACTCAAACTAACACAGCCATAATCCAGAAGGTATCGTTGGAGCAAATATTAAAAAGGACAGTCACATAGTGTTTTCTGTATATCTTATGAGAGGGGCTCTGGATGCATCATCTATGGTTACGAACTTTATCTATCATTGTTCAGCTTTTGGTTTATCCCAGACCTTGGAGCTAAGGCAACTGAGGATGAATGTCTCACCAGGTGTCTCACATCCTAGAGATGTTCCTAAATATTCGGATTACTTGGACAATGTACCTCTCCGAAATATTCACATGGATAGCCACCATCAGAAGGACTTATATATACAAGGTGAGTGCTAGTGTGCTTCCACAAGCATTCACTAAATTATTCTTTGGTAAGCCTTTGGGAATTGGGATGGACTAGATTGTGGAGTAACTCAATTACACTTCAGTAAGCCTTTGGGTGATTTCAAGACTGAAGAAACTACCTGGGCATTGCAAAATAGCAGAAAGCATGACAAGGAAGGGGCTTCATGGAGCAGCAGGGAACAAGCAAAACATTGGTCACGGATCCGTAAATCCCCCTCGATCGGCACATATTCGTCAAGTGAGACATAGGGTCCTAGAGACATTACCGGATGGGAGGAAAAATGACAAGGAAATTAGAGAAAGGAGCGAACTGATGAAGAGGAGAGGATAAATGGGTGGAGGCTGATCGGTCACCTTCAGTCTCCGGGATGCGCAGCCGCCCTCGGTCGCCGTTGCATGGAGCTAGCGTCGGTGTAGGTGCGGGCGGAGAGGGGCGAGAAGCATGGATGCGGCGCCAGGGCCTTGGTTCTCTGACGCCGGGTCGCCGGCGCGGTGTCAGGCAGCAATACTCTGTACGTCCCCGTCGGCCCGTCCCCCGTCCCCCCCACCGCGAATCTCCCTGCTACTTGGGTTCCGCTACGCAAATCTAAGACAAAATCCCGAGAACTTTTTCTCCTGATCGTTGGGTGCGGATCAATCGTTGATTCATGCAAAGCTACCCGCGGTTGGTCGATTTCGCCCCTGAGCTCGGCCAAATCTGGCTCCCCGACGAACACAGAACCAGGTCGAAGAGCTGCTAATGGGAGATTTGCCGGCGGCGCTGTGTGCCTGTGTCCGGAGTCCGGACGCCTCTAAACAGACAGAATACAAGGGCGTCCAGATCGAAAGAATGGTTGCCGCCGGAGAGACTCTTTGAATGCCAACACGAGGCAATGGTCATAACACACTTCAGATACTGCTTGCCAGTATGTGTTGCTTTGCCTAGCGAAGCAGTTGAAGCAGTATGCGTGCCGAGTTTCCATCTGCGTTCCACCACGTCCGCTGGAGTTCTTCCTTACTTGTAATAAACATATTTTGATCTATTTCTATGGAAAATGATAACTACAAATGCCAGTTTTAATAGAAAAAACATCATCATCATCATCATCATCATCATCATAAGAATGGCAAGTTGCTGAATGCTAAATACAGCAAAAGACAAAGGGAATACGTTAACATTTCAGGTTGCCAAATACTCCCTCCGTTTAAAATATAAAGATGTTTCATATTGTCTAGAACATCTTATAATGTGAAATGGAGGCAGTAGGTCTTACTCGTCAGCTCCCAGGCAAGCAAGCCTTGTTCATGTTGCTGACAAAGTTACAACAGGAGAATTCAAGTTCAAACTCGTCTGAGATAAATCCAATATGTAAGGACTGAGCAACAGGCAAGTTTATGTTGATGTATTGTTCTCATGCAAGGCAAGCAACCGTGCTTAATGTCAAAAGTGACAGAGGCAAAAGGCCAGTGCGGCCAAAGAGCAGTTGCAGCAGATTTGGAAAGACCAGTCACCAAATGTTGTAACAAAAGGAAAATTGCCAACTAAAGGAAGCAAGAGGAATTATTAGGAGCACATCACTTGGTGCATCTAACCAAAAGCATCTTTAAACAGATAAGCCTAACTTAAACACTTAAACATGGACAGAACGAGAAGTGGTGTCTCGAAATAGTACTTGAATAAGGTAAACCGTCACATTACACCTAGCAGCAGCAACCATAGTTTCACAAACCAACAAACATCAGGCAAAACTTAAAAAACGATGGTTCTGGAAACATAGTTCTATATCCTTGCAGATAAACTCATGCTACTATAGCAAAATGAATTGACGCATCAGAATCAAGCCTTGGCGGCGGCCTGAGCAGCGGCATCTCTCTTCCTCTGCTCCTCGATGATGGTGAGCTTGATACCCTTGCCCTTGGGGAGGCTGACCCACGGCTTGGTGCCCTTGCCGATGGTGAACACATTGCCCAGACGGGTGGCAAACTGGTGGCCCTGCGCATCCTCAACGTGGATGGTCTCGAAGGTTCCCTTATGCTTCTCCCTGTTCTTGATCACACCAACACGCCCAGTGTTGCGCCCACCAGTCACCATGACAACATTGCCAACATCGAACTTGATGAAGTCCACGATCTTGTTGGTCTCAAGGTCAAGCTTGATGGTGTCGTTGGCCTTGATGAGCGGGTCAGGGTAGCGGATGGTGCGGCCATCGTAGGTGTTCAGGTAGGGAATGCCCTTCTGCCCGAACTGGACGGACCTGACCTTGCAGAGCTTGTACTGCAAACCAAAAACAAAATGGCTGTCAGCAAATAAATTAACAAGACAATTGATAACACAACACTAGATAATAAACAAAAGAAAAACAGCATTTTAGTTCATAAGAGCGAGATAAAAGAAATTAATTTAAGACAGCGAATCCAGCATGCACAAATAATTATGTCCTAATTTAGTATCATCAGAATCAGAAAGATAATGTTGATAAAGCTAACCATATGGTTCAAAATATACAACAGATAGGTAAAGAGATGAGAACATTCAAGGTTGACGATGTAAGAATATGACATATAACAAATAGAACAAACAATAGGGACTCCAGGGTGCACAAATATGTGTTTTGCATACATTATATAGCTCCATAAAACAAAATGACATAACAAAATGGAACACAAAAATGATACAGCTAACAAGTTAGTATTGTATACAGTTAGCACAGCGCATGAAATGCAATAGAACAGGATAAGCCAACCTTTGAGTCCTCATCCCTAACAGAGTGAAGGCGGAAACGGCCCTTGGTGTCATATAGAAGCCTGTAGTTCTCACCAGTTTTGGGAATGGAAATGATGTCTGGTACACAATAGAAAGCAATGTATCAGAAATGAAATGGTGTACCATAGAAAGAAACAAGAATCAAGCCAGATCACATTTTGATTTATATGTTCTGTGCATACCCATGAAACCAGCTGGGTAGGTCTTGTCTGTTCGGACCTTTCCATCAACCATGATATGCCTCTGCATAAGAATAGACTGCACCTCACGGTAGGTAAGAGCATACTTCAGTCTGTTCCTGAGGATGAGGATCAGTGGCAGGCACTCCCTGGCCTTGTGGGGACCAGATGACGGCTTGGGGGCCTGAAATCATTGGACACTTCGAGTATCAGGTAACAGAACAAAATCATTAAATGTCTACAAAAGCACAAGATATAAGAACTGGTGCACTTACAAAAGCTCCACCAAGCTTGTCAAGCATCCAGTGTGATGGGGCATTGAGCCTCTTCAAATGCTTCTTGAGACCACGAGCCTGTTCAGGTTAAACAGAGATAAAAGTTAAAATCACATAAAACAACAAACCAGCAAGATTCTACAGCCAACTATAATCATCATAAAATCTAATGACACAAGAGCAGAATATATATTGCAAGCCATGATGAGGAGCTATAGTCTGCTATTGAATATATATCAAACTTGAGCTTACAGAGATAGTTTAATTGAAACACATGGACACAACTTGGAAAATAGAACAAAGGTGAATCAAATCTATGTAAGGTAACAGAGAGGTGAACGGAACAGAAAATCCACCATACACTAAGCAAGATATCACAAATAAATCCTCCTCAAAGTATTAAGACTTTGTAACCCATGATAACAACAAACGAATCTGATCTACAATATAGAACTCACAAGACCAAGTCTCATCAAATCAGAAGCACTAAAACCTGTACCGGCACAAGGAATCTTCCCTAACAACTTCTCTAGCATACGAATTGCAGCAGCGCTTCATGCCTCAAAGGGTCAAATCTTTCGGGGAAAGGAACATGAAACCACATGATGTACTCACTACGACTCATCGGCCAAGTAAACTCGTATGCCACCGAACAAATCTAACGATATACGAAGAACACAAGCAACCTAACCTATGGATCTCCACAACGCCTCACCGCGGCGGCGCGGGGCTAACACATTCGTACGGACGAGGTTACGGATCGAATCAAGACACGAGAGAAACCTCGAGCGAAGGGATGGGGAAGAGGGGTGGCGCTCACCATGGCTGCGAGCTCGAACTAGGTCGCCGTGCGCCTTCTCTTCTCGCGCCGCCGCCTCCTTCTTCTGTGCTGTGCACCGCCGCCGAGATGACAAAGAGTGGGGGGAAGCGAAGGGCGGAGATGGCCATTATATATACTGCGACGGGGTAGGGTTTTAGTCCTCTCGCTCCCGTGGACTATCTGGGCTTTCGGTGTGGTAGTGGGCTTGACCCGGTTATGGGCAAGTTCCATTCTGCTAGCGTCATTCTAAGCCGTTACAAAGGCCCAAATGCTTCCTGCGAGCCCAAGTGGCTCTGGTCCATATCTGATAACGATTAATTTTTCTATAACAAAAAACTAACAATGACTAACACATGTTTTTCCCGTATATATTGTAAATTAGCACTATTCTTACAATCATCTACATAAAAATATATAACATGTAGGTTGACATGCTGTTATTGGACGCACACACACTCCTCTCTCTAAAGAGCATGTACACCGTATTTGTCTATCTTAGCCACCACCAGACTTTGGAAACGATTCATGATCCATAACGCCATCTTCTTCAAAGTAATCCATCAAGAACTGTTTGATGAAATATCATAAGCAAGATGGAGGGCATGAAGACAAGCATAAAATTGTTTCCTTCTCCATGTAAGCCAACGGCGTCGGAGCTCCCTTCACACAAAATTGAAAGTGCATCCACGTTCAATTTTGTCCATAAAATCGGTGGAGGTTGTTAGCAATGTGATCCAAAAATCATGCATATTAAACATGGTGAACACATGGTGTTTCGTATGAGGTATAAATTGATTCTAGACTATGAACCACCTCAGGCATAGTGCAAACCACGATTGATCCAATAGTGTCATCACATGATCACGATGTGTCCACTCAAATCATGAACATCTAACTATCTGGATGACACGCAAACAAGCGTGTAAAATGATCTAATCGAAAGAAAAAAGTAGCGATAGGGAAAACAACTGGACCTAACTAATGATAGGGTTTAACTTAAACATGTGTATATTCCTTTAGGTTCTTATATGATCACGCTTAGCTTCCGGTGAGTCACTATGAGGCATGGAAACAACACGTTTTCATTCTTTATCCTCGGTATCCACACCCAACTTCAAAAATCTGCTAAATGGAGAGATAAATTTGCAAGAATTAAAACTGCAAAAATATCAACATGTTAGTTACCATCGGCAGAAACAGTACCATTTATATTAAGCTAATCTCTCCAAATAAGATAGGATCTTGCAATGATATGTGGATTGACTTGGCTTAAAAGATTTAGCGGTCAATCATGTCCGGCATTTCTGAAGCAATCCTCCCCTGCCCACTCCAAGCCTTCCAAACACAAAGCACACAACAAAAGTAGTAGCGCAGATCAAATGAGCATGCAAATCAAAATGCATGAATGTTACTTTCACCCTAAACTATAATTGTCGATGGAATATGAACTTTGAACGTTCCATCTTTCAAAGTTTCAATCACGATGGGGCGATTATGACCTCATAGAAAAGCAATGCTTTGGACAAGTTGTATCTTAAATATTTATTACTCCTAAAATATCGTGCGAAGATACGATGCATTCGCACAAGCATTATTGTTCTTTGTCCAAACACAGGAGACTCACGCTTTAGCCTCAGGTATTTGGTCGTGAGCACTTGCCATGGTTTCGACCAACAACATCGTGTTGAAAGGTGGGGAACAACAACGAGGATGAGAATGAGAAACACCATAAAAATGTTTTTTTTTTACGGAAAGAGCAGTTCAGTCTGCTGTTTCATTTATAGTAGGAGTAATAAAATGTGTACAAAGGAGATGTACAAAAGAGGAAAAAAAGGCTATTTCATCCTAAAACCCTAGTACAACAGAAGGCTCCTAATCCGGCTCCCTGGGTCTTTGTAGCAAGGCAGCTGCACTCGGCCTGCCTGCTGACCTCCATTGGCTCGCCTCCTGTAGGATGTCAAACTTGAGCTCATTCAGGTTCTTCGCGTGCCTGTTAAAGATCCGGGTGTTTCTTTCTTTCCAAGTCGACCACCACACCAGCTGAACCACAGCAGTCCATTCCTTCCGCCTTAGCTTCTCCGTAAAATTTCTTGTCTTTGTCAGCCACTCCAAAAGGGTCTGCCCCTGCTGCGGCATGAAGCATGGAGGCCTGTTTGCAACCGGCAACAGCTGTGCCCAAAGCTGTGTGATGAAAGGGCAGTGTGCCAAGAGGTGGTCAGCCGTCTCAGGTGTGCTAGGGCAGAAGACGCAGCTATCTTCATGTGGCCAACCTTTCTTAGCCAGGACATCCGCGGTGTTGCATCGCCCTTTTATCGCCGGCCAGGCAAAGATACGGCAGCGTAGGGGCGCATCAGAGCCCAAATAACCTCTCTGAAGTTTGTTTTCAGTGCCCCTTGGAACTGCATCAGGTACGCCGAGCTGGCCGTATAGACGCCGCTTGAATTCCACCGCCAGGTTACAGTGTCTTTAGTTTCGGGCTGCAGATGAATGTGTTGTAAACTGTCCCAAAGTTGCACTGCTTGGATGAGCTCCGCCGGTTCAAGTTCATGTCGGAAGTGACGAGTCCATCTGCTAGCAGTTAAAGCTTGCGCACAGTGATATTGCGTCGGGTGCAGGCTTGAAAGAGCAATGGCGCCGTGTTCTTCAGGCACTCTCCGTGCAGCCAAGGGTCAGTCCAGAACTTAATTGTTTCACCGTTGCCCAAGTTGAAGTTCACAGAGGCATTGAAAATGTCTCGCACCCGTTGTCAATCGGCAGCGGCAGCCCTTGCCATGGTTTGTGTTCGTCACTCCACGATTGCCATAGCCATCTGACCCGAAGAGCCAGCCCTCTAGCCTGTAGGTCTGGTAACCCTAGGCCTCCCAGCTCCAATGGCCTACACACGGCTTTCCAATTGACAAGGCATTTACCACCTGTCGCCACATCCTCCTTTGCCCATAAGAAACCCCTTCTAATTTTGTCAGCTGCCTTGGTCAGCCAAATAGGTGCCTCGATCGCAATCATCTGAAAGACCACCATGGCTGAGAGTACATGCTTAACTAAAATGAGTCTTGCATCCAACGAGAAGTGCCCACGTTTCCAACCTTTGGCCTTTCCAGCCAATTTATCAAGAGCAGGTTGGAAATCCCCTTTGCATAACCTCTTATCTGACAAAGGCATCCCTAAATAAGTGCAAGGGAATTGTGCATGCTTGCAGCCCAGCATATCTGCCAAAGCAACTGTGTCCACGTCCTGGCACTGAATCGGCGTTATGGAGCTCTTGTTGAGGTTTGCATGAAGACCAGCAGCTTGTCCAAAGTTAAAAAGAATCCGCTTTGTCGCCTCCACATCAGCTGCAGTTGGACTGATGAACATTGCTACGTCGTCAGCATATAAGAGATGCGATGTGGGATTGGCTGCCTGCCCAACTGAGTGAGGAGACCATGGCGGTCAGCAAATTCGACGAGCTTGGCGCGGACATCCATTACTAGGACAAAAAGAAGAGGGGACAGAGGGTCTCCCTGCCTCAACCCACGGCAGTGTTGTATTTCGTCAGTGAGGCAACCGTTCACTAGCACTCGAGTCGAAGCAGTTTGCAAAAGAATGGCAATCCAATCTCTCCACTTCTGACTGAACCCTCTCGCCTCAAGCACTTCAAGCAGAAATTCCCAGGAAACAGTGTCGAATGCCTTTTCAATGTCCAATTTCAGGAACAGGGCTGGGATTTTCTTTTGCCGGCACCACCTCGCTTGGCCTTTCACATATGCATAGTTGTCATGGATTGACCTTTTCTTGATGAAGGCACTCTGGCATGGGCTGACAAGCTGATCCATAACAGTTGATAATCTTTTTGCCAGGATCTTGGTCAGAAGCTTAGCAAAGAAGTTAACAAGGCTGATAGGCCTGAACTCTTTTGGGTGCATCGCCTCGGCATGCTTGGGCAGAGAATTATGGTTGCTGCATTCAGAAGGTGCAACTGGCCAGCTCTACATTTCTCAAAATCTTTCACTGCCTTCATTATGTCAGGGTGGATTAAATCCCAAGTGGACTTGAAGAAAAGTGCAGTGAATCCGTCGGGACCCGGAGCCTTGTCAGAGTTAATGTCATTGATCGCTTGCTTGACCTCTTCAGGTGAAATGGGAGTGTCCAACTCCGATATGTCTCTTGCCTGAACTCCAATGTTGTTGAGATTAATGGAGAAAGGGCGCTCAGCTTTAGTCCCGATCAAACTCTCAAAATATTCCAGCACAATCTCCTCTTTCTTTTCCTGTTCAGCGTGCGCAATCCCATCAATCTGCAGGAAAGGGATGTAGTTTTTCCTCCTTCTAGCCGTAGCTTTAGCATGGAAAAAACGAGTGCTGGCATCCCCATCTTTAGCCAAGCAATTCTTGATCTCTGCCGCCACATTGATCTCTGGGTGGCTGCAATCCCGAGACAGTTCATCTTCAACATTGCACGGAATTGTCGCTCAGCTTCGGTTAGGGCTCGACAGTCCATGGCTTTATCCATCTGGAGAATTAATTCAGAGGTGATGTCTGCCCTGAGGGCCAAATCGCTGGTGAAACTAGCACTCCAGCTCTGTTGGGCCTTGCTGGTCTTGTTCAACTTGCAATGCAAATTAACAAATGCATTTTCATGCTCTCGCTGCTGTGCCAAGCGCTTTCCACCACCTCCAAAAAACCCTCCTGCTTTGTCAGAAATTCTCAAATCGGAAACGGCGTTCATGTTTGAAGTTGATGTCTGTGGACAGAAGTAGCGGGCAATGGTCCGACATGTCAGAGGACTGGGCTTGCAGCAACGCCCCAGGGAAGGCCCCATCCCAAGCATCATTGATCAGAACCCGATCGAGCTTGACCATAGTGGCTGCTATCTGCTTGTTGCTCCATGTATATCTTCTGCCGTGAAGATATATATCTTTCAGCTGAAGTTCATTGATGAATCTCCGAAAAGCCCCCAGAGTTCTTCTGTTGATGTTCCTATTGTTTTTGTCAGTGGCAGCCGCAATCAGATTGAAATCCCCGGCGATCATCGTTGGCACATCTGGCAGAAGATCATCATGCACATGGTTCTTCAGGTCGTTCAGGAAAGCGATTTTGTCAGCATCTGTTTGGGGTCCGTAGACCGCAATAAGAGCCAAGGGGGATTGGGCTTTCAACAGATGCCCTTGCACAGAAACGAAACTGTTGGAAATCCTGAAGTTTTTTTTTTTTTTTTGATACAATTTCTGGATATATTACTCAGGAAACACAGAAACACAAGAAATATCCAGAAATAGCCCAGCTGTTCTACAAAATACAGAAAAGACCCTGCAACCGACGAAATTACAAACAAGCCCAAGGGCCCTTCTCTGCATCAACGATTCCGCCACCGCACACTCCATCGTCGTCGCCGTCGCTCCACCAGAAGAATCGACGACGAGGGAAACAGCAACTATGTCGCCGGAACGAAACTTTAGAGGGAAACTCCTCGTTGATGTCGCCGCAGTAGCCACCCGTCGCGGACGGCGGGATCTGAAGACGAAGCAGAGCACATCGGCGGGGGCGACGCCCCGAATCACTCCGGCGGTCAGGCCGCGAACTCCGGCGAAAACCAGATCACGGGCCTGCAAGCAAAACAAACAGAACAGCTGCAAGGATGCTCCACTCACGCCAGAGCAAACGAGCACCGCGCGTGGAGCACAGAGCCGGCGCCTTTTCCCCTCCTCGCCACCACGGCCGGCCAGGGGAAAAAAGCACCACGGCCCCCGATCGCTCCTAAACAGGCGAGCACACCACCCGACGACCACCGCCAGGAGCAGGCCACCCCACCTCCAGATCGTCCACAGGAAGGCCAGAGCACACCCAACTGCGGCGAAGAGAGGACCAGAGGACAAAAACTCCAAAAGCCGGCCGGCGTCTCCGCATCGCCGACCAAGCCTGGAACCCCAAAACTCACCGGATCGACAGATCCGTGAGCACCCACCACCAACGGCTCTCCAATGCCACCAGAAGCGACGCCGGGAAGAGGAAGAACCACCGGACTCCTTTTTCCCCACCAGCACGGCCGCCTCTTCTTCAACCGCACCCACCGGGACAACTACCCTACTATCTACACGCCGGAAGCACAGATCCGGGGCTCCCAACCTCTCCCATTGCCGAAGCGAAAGGCGGAGAGGAGAGGAGCCACCGGCCTGGCCGGCGACAGAGCACGGGAACGATGACCTCCCCCTTTCGCCTCTCTCTACTGTAGCAAGGGAAGGGAAAGGAGAGACGCCACTAGGAGGAGGGGAATTGCGGAAATCCTGAAGTTGGCACGGGTAAACTCAGCTGATTTCCACGCAACAATGAGTCCACCCCTTGTTCCATCTGTTTGGGTAGGCTTATAGAGTCCGATATTCTTTTTTGTGATTTACATGTAGAGGATCGTGACGAGTGGATAGAGACACAACGATTCTTCTAGAGACTTGATAAGTGTTTTTTTTTTTTTGAACATAAAAGATTTTATTCAATTTAGGTGCACTTTACAGATAGCAGCGTGAATGGAGTCACGCTAGATACAGAGAGTATGTCCTTTCCTGGACATTGACCTGCTTCTGAACTTAAGCAACGAATAGCTAAAGATCTGTTACGAATTTTAAGAGCTAAACGTGCTTGATGATCCGCTTTGACATTGTTGCTTCTGCTGATGTGGGCAATCCTGTCGCAATGGAAGGAGGGAGCAGCCTTGATAGCTGCAAGTAGAGGTCTGTTCTCCCAATGGCCTGGAGCATCAAAGACTGACTGCGATTTTGCTGCCGAGGTTAGCACCAAGCAATCTGAGTAAAAATGGGGCTCTTGAACCTGAAGTATATCAGCCAACTTAGTAGCTAAAAGTAGTCCATAGGACTCTGCCTGGAGTGGTGATGAAACTGGCGGCGAGAGTGCTGAAACATGTAATTGCTTGACATGTTGATTGCCCTGCATGATGATAATAACGCCTAGTCCAGCTTGGCTGTTTTCAGTTCCTCCGCTTTTTTCCCAGGCTGCATCACAAAAGATATGATTCCCTGCAAACATATTGGCATCCTGGAATTGTGAAGAAGCTTGAGATGCTTGCAATTGCTTATCCTGTACATGTTCTTTTCCTTGCTGCCTATCCAACTCACATGCCTCCAGTGCGGTTCCTTTGATTATTGCATCCGCTGCCGCAAACACTTGAGAAGGCCTGCACACTTTCCTGCAAAATAAAGTATCGTTCCGAGCTTTCCAAAGACACCACAGAAAAGTATAAAGTGCAGTAGAGTTTATTTGTGGATGTTGAGAAGTGAGCAAAGTTTGGATCATATCAGGAATGGTACGATGATGTTCAGCTATAAAGTCAATTTTAATAAACCAAGGATAGCAGTACCAAGATGCCTTAGAAAAAGGGCATAAAAACAACATATGCATCTCGTCTTCTATGTTGCCACATCTAGAGCAGCTTTCATTGATATGCTTTGAATATTTGCTAGCCCTCTTACCCGTAGGAAGCGCTTTCCTGAGTAGTCTCCAAGCGAAAGTTTGAATGCGTGGCGCCAAATGCTTGTCACGCCATACCTGATTAAGGAGAGAAATAACCTGGGTAGAAACCGTTTTGGGCCTTTGCCTTGGAGGGAGCTGAAGGTTGTTGAAGCAGTGCTTGTAAGCACTTTTGGAAGAGAACTCGCCTGTTGGGGTTAGTTTCCAAATCAAAGTATCCTGCCCAATTGCATTAATAATGGGAGTTTGGAAAATAGTGTTTGCAATTTCAGGGCTGAACAGAGAATTGATCAAATTGGTGTTCCAAATTTTATGGCCAGGAATCCAAAGATCTTTAACTTGTGCAGGGTAAACAAAAGGTTGTTCTTGTAAGATGAGACTATCATAGATACTTTCCCAACCAGCAAACCAAGGAGAGCTCCATATAGAGCTGTTTCCATCAACAATTTGATATGTAGTAGCTGAAATTAAGAGAGGTTTTACCTTTAAGATTGCAGACCAGAAGGCTGATTTAGGTTTATTAGGTTTGGCTCTCCAAATGGAAGTATCATGATGATACTTAGCCTTGAGAATCTGAGCCAGAAGGCTTTGAGGTTCTTTCGCCAATCTCCACGCCGTCGAGACGGTGGTGGAATGCATATGTCATAGCATCAAACGAGATGAAGGGAAAACATTGTGAACTAAGAATGACTTTTTACTGCATTGTTCTATTTTTCCCACGGGAATTATGTGCATGTTATCAACTCTATAATGTACGTATGTTATAAGTTCATGTGACATATGTACTAATTTTCACCAAATTTGTTGTTTTTTGCATGTGGAATTCATTGATCATTGGGGGAGGCAAAAATTCGGTTTCAAGGACGGGCTCCATTGTTACCTTTTTTTTATTTGCTGAAATCAACATTATGAAGTTTAAATAAAAAAATCATAGATGTTGACATTAAAATATTCACGGTCCTGCAAAATCTCAACGTAAAATAGTTTTTGTTCTGGACTAAAAAAAATGAAAAATTCTGACAAATCTGAAGGATTTCAAATTTACACTGCTCGCCCTCTCATATTTAGAAATTTGTCCTAAAATACAAGATATTTCGCATTACTTTCGTACACATCTGTAGAAATTACATTACCTACACGTAGGATTTCTTTTTAAACTTGTTTTAAGCTTAAAAGCATAGTTTTCGCACTCAGGGCGCCATTTTCCGTCGGTGTGTCATGATTATAAATAGAATCATATGCGCCTTCTAATTTGTGCTTTTTTTTTTAATGCGTGTATGTTCTTTTAAACAAATGGGTCGAAAGTTTGTAAGGTCATACTTTTAGCTCCAAGATTGACAAGACGCAGGAACCCCCAATATTTAGTCAATGAGCCTAAAACTACACTGAGCCTAAATTCGAGTGTGGAGATTTTTAGCTACTGAGTTTTAGTGATATCTTCATTTTAATATATTTTAAAATAGTTTATAAAAATCTACTTTGCATGTTTTCGATGATGTATCTCACAAACTTGCAAAATTTAATTGGAAATACTTATTCCGAGCTATACAAAAATGACAAATGTGTGGATACTCATATTTTGGAGTTATGGTACAAATTTTTTCCATTGTGATTTTGCATGATTGTGTATGCATCATGGATTAAACCAGAAAAAAAATAGATTGTTTGAAGATTTAAAATATAATTTTCAAAATTTGAAAATAAAAAGATCGAAGGGGAGCCTTGGCGCAGCGGTAAAAGCTGCTGCCTTGTGACCATGAGGTCACGGGTTCAAGTCCTGGAAACAGCCTCTTGTAGAAATGCAGGGAAAGGCTGCGTACTAAAGACCCAAAGTGGTCGGACCCTTCCCCGGACCCTGCGCAAGCGGGAGCTACTGCACCGGGGCTGCCCCCCCCCCCCTGAAAATAAAAAGATCGCCGGAACTCGAAGTCAAAACGATTTTCCGAATTCTGCAGCGAAACACTGCTATGTATCGTCTCCCCTCAACAGAACCATCTGATTTTGTCGACCATCTGATTTCTAAATGGAGAAATCTGATAAGAACACACGAGTCCTCTTCCTAGTCACCCCCACTCCAGAAGCTCCCTTACCCCGTCGGCTCAGTCACCTGGCCGAAAACAATGGATATTTTACTGACCACCTTCGCCACGTGCCACCTCCTCTCCACGCGTGTCCCGGCCCGAGCGAAGCTCGCGCGTACTTAAAACCTCTCCCCGCGACCGATCCATCCTCATCACGCTGGCGAAATCATCATTCACCACTTCCCACTTTCCCAGAGAAGAGAAAATCTCGGATCGAAGTAATCGAACGAAGCCATCAAGTAGTCATCCATGGAGACCGCCCCCGTGCAGGATGAAGGCCTCACCCACCGCGCCTACAGGGCCGTGGACGACACGCCGGCGCGGATGCCCGCTTCCGGCGGCGTGACCAGCGGGGACCCGAAGAGGAAGCTGGGCCGCGCGAAGCGGGGCATCCGCTCGCTCGCCGTGGCCGTGACGCTCTCCACCGCGCTCACCGCCGCCGCCTTCTACGTCTCCGGCCCGGGAACCTCGACCGACGAGACCAGGGCGCCGTCGGCGGCGATGGTGGCGATCGCGCGCGCCGGGTCGGTGGCGGCGGAGGCCGTGATGGCGCTGGCGGCGTGGATGGTGTGGGCCGAGGGCGGCCTCCACGGGATGCCCGGCGCGACGCTGGCGCCGTACGCGGCGCAGCTCCTGGCGGCCGCGGCGTGGCCCGCCCTGGCGCTCAGGCTCGGGGCAGGGTGGGCCGGGATGGCGTGCTGCGCGGCCATGGCCGCCGGCGCCGCCGCGTGCGTCCGCGGGTTCGGCCGCGTGAACCCTGTCGCCGGCGACCTCGCCATGCCCTGCGCCGCCTGGGCCGTGCTCCTCGCCGTCATGAACTACAAGATGCTGTAGAGCGACAGAGGGAGACAGAGACGATGCTTCTACGAGTGTTGTGGCGTGATGGGTCCTGAATTGGTGTTGTTCGGCGAGTTTGTGTATGTACACGTAGTTTCTTGTATCGCAAATACCGCTACTTTTTCCCCTGTAATACTGTTGTTTAATCTACAATGTACCTACCACGGAATATGATCGTGTTTATGTGCTGCTGGACTGCTTGACCGGGATCGTTGCAGTGCACGAACGTGTTTACATTCTTCAGATAAGTTACAGAGAAGCTTTTGTAAACCGGAGTATATTGGATAATTGCCGCACACCAAAACGTGGTGCCGGGTGCATGTATTTATATATAGGATCATACAATGTACAAGGAAGGTTTGGGAAACCTGAACCTAGTCAGCTACGTATTGTACATGGATTCAAGTGCATCATCGTGCACGCCAAGTTTACTTGGCTTACATCCCCCCTCAGCCGCAGCGGCACAAACGCTGAGGCTGTTTCGAAACTCTGTAAATAAACTGCTAGGGAGCCCTTTGGTGAAGATGTCCGCGTACTGATGAGCAGATGGAACGTGAAGAACTCGAACGCTGCCAAGCTGCACCTTTTCCCGAACAAAATGCAGATCAATTTCGATGTGCTTGGTCCGGCGATGCTGAACAGGGTTAGCTGACATATAACATGCACTGACATTGTCACAATAAACGACAGTCGCTTTAGTCACAGGATGATGAAGCTCGGAGAGGAGCTGTCGCAACCAGCAAGACTCGGCAACAGCATTAGCGACTGCTCTGTACTCGGCTTCTGCTGAGGAACGTGAAACTGTAGCCTGGCGCTTCGAAGACCAAGAAACAAGACTGTCGCCCAAAAATATACAGTACCCGGATGTAGATCGCCTCGTATCCGGACATCCAGCCCAATCCGCATCAGAGTAGGCGGTCAATGTAATCGATGGAGAAGCATGTAGCTGCAAACCAAAATCCAGTGTCCCCTTGACATAGCGAAGAATGCGGCGAACAAGCTGCATGTGAGGCTCACGAGGCTGATGCATATGAAGGCAAACTTGCTGAACAGCATGTGATAAATCTGGGCGCGTAAGTGTAAGGTACTGAAGTGCACCTGCCAAGCTCCTGTAGTAAGAGGGGTCAGCCACAAGAGGACCCGTAGTAGCATCCAGTTTTGCCCGAGTGTCAATAGGAGTAATGCATGGATTACAAGACTCCATGCCAGCACGCTCCAATAGATCTTCAGCATAGGCTCGTTGAGACAGAAACATGCCCTGAGAAGTACGGCTCACCGAAATACCAAGAAAATGGTGCAAAGGACCAAGATCCGAAAGAGCAAATTCATTTGCAAGAGAACGAATGATAGATTGGAGAAGAGATGGACTCGAAGCCGTGAGAATTATATCGTCAACATAAAGTAAGAGGTAGGCAATTGAAGAACCCGACTTGTAGACGAACAAAGAAACATCGGATCGTGATGGAACAAACCCCAAGGAAGAAGCAAAAGTGGAAAACCGGTCGTACCATGCGCGGGGTGCCTGTTTAAGGCCGTATAAAGATTTTGTGAGGCGACAAACATGACCGGGTTGAGAATTATCAACAAAGCCTTGCGGCTGCTCGCAGAAGACGGTCTCGGCAAGAGAGCCGTGTAGAAAAGCATTCTTTACGTCAAGCTGATGAACGGACCAAGAGGAACGAGCAGCAAGCGTAAGAACAACCCGGATAGTAGCCGGTTTAACGACCGGACTAAAAGTCTCTGAATAATCAATGCCGGCCTGCTGGGAAAAACCACGGACCACCCATCGGGCTTTATAGCGAGACAAAGAACCGTCAGGATGAAACTTGTGCCGAAATACCCACTTCCCGGTAATGACATTGGCACCAGAAGGTCGAGGAACAAGACGCCATGTCCGGTTGCGAAGGAGAGCCTGATATTCATCAAGCATGGCTGCTTTCCAATGAGGATCTTGAAGGGCTGCTTTATATGACTTGGGAAGAGGTGAAATAGGGGACAACTCAGCAGAGAGATTGAGACGATCAGGAGGGACGATCGGAGTCCCAGTGCGAGTACGCGTACGCATGTGGTGCGAACGTACAGGAGCAGTAGTAGTAGATGGAGCAGGCTGAGTACGTCTATGAATATGGTCTGTACGTGCTGCTGGTGCATGCGGAGGGGGACTCTGTTGTTCCTGAGTGCATGCGGAGCCTTGCACTTCGGGTTGGAGGGTGCCATGCAACGTGGGTTGAACCGCTGGGACAGGACGTCGAGCAGGCACAGGGGAAAGCGATGAGTTGATCTCCAAATCAAGAAGAAAATCCAAATAGGAAGGAGAAGCTGGCTTGGTTTGAGAGAAGGGAAAATCATGCTCGTCAAAAATAACATGGCGAGAAATATAGACACGGTCCGCAACAGGGTCAAAACACCTGTATCCTCTATGGTTTGGAGATACGCCAAGGTAAACACATGGAACAGAACGGGGGGCCAGCTTATGAGGTGTCGTAGACGCAATGTTGGGGTAACAGAGACAACCAAAAACACGAATATCGTGAAAGGCTGGTGCGGTTTTGAATAAGAGTTCAAAAGGTATGTGATTTTGAATAGCTTTGGAAGGCCGAATATTGATAAGATGTGTGGCGACACGAAGTGCTTCTGCCCAAAAGAAATTGGGCATGTGGGCATGAAAGAGTAAGGTACGAACAACATCATTAACCGTACGAATAGCACGTTCCGCTTTCCCGTTTTGTTGCGATGTATATGGACATGATAGGCGGAGGTGAATGCCATGAGCAAGAAGAAAGGTTCGTATTTGGTTGTTTTCGAACTCACGTCCGTTGTCACATTGGACAGCTTTTATTTTGCAAGAAAATTGAGTATCGGCATAGGCATGAAAGGAGAGAAGTAGGTTGGCGACCTCAGATTTTTTACGGAGAGGAAAAGTCCAGAAATAGTGTGTAAAGTCATCGACAATAATGAGATAGTACCGAAAACCAGATTTGCTAAGTATAGGTGACGTCCAAACATCACAATGAATAAGTTCAAAAGCACTCTTGGTACGAGAAATAGAGGATACAAATGGTTGTCGTATATGACGACCAAGCTGACAAGCACGACATACTGAAGATGAAAGAGATTTAACACACGAAATAAGACGCCTAGACTGAAGACTTGATAAAGTATGATGTCCTGGATGCCCAAGACGATGATGCCAAAGGTCGGCGGTGGATGCAGTGGCGATGAAGGCTTGTGGTGGTGGAGGTGACTTGAGGTGAACGGTGTAGAGGTCGCCGGAACTATTGCACCGAATGATCTCCCTCCTGGTTGGAACGTCCTTGATAGAGAAACCAAATTTGTCAAATTCAATAGAGACATTGTTATCAGAAGTAAGTCGACGAACAGAGAGTAGACTTTTGACGAGAGAAGGAACAACGAAGACATTGGACAAAAGAAGTGGTTTCGAAGATGTTGGAAAAGAAAAGGAACCAACAGATGTCACAGGAAGAGAAGCACCATTGCCAAAAGTGACGGATGGAAAAGTGGATGGAGAGGGCGAGGGGGTGAGCATACCGTTCTCAGGTGTCATGTGGGCAGAAGCTCCTGTATCCATGTACCAGTCTGTGCCGTTGGAGGAGGGCTGGTAATTGTTGAGCGCCGAGATGAAAGAAGCCTGATCCCACTGCGGCGGAGCAGGCTGCTGCTGCTGGTGGTACTGATTGGAGGCGTGGAAGGCTTGAGGTTGCGCCGGCGGACGTGCACCAAGCACACCAGGGCCACCGGGGGGGCGCCATGGGCCCGACCATGGAGACCATGCCTGAAAGTAGCCGGCGAGGGGATTGGGCGCGTTCCAGGATGACTGCTGCTGATAGCGACCCCAGCCATTGCCACCACCTTGGTTGTTGTTGTAGCCGCCACGGCCACCGTTCCGTCCACGTCCACGGCCACGGCCGCCTTGAGAGTTGTAACCGCGGCCACCGCCGCCGCCCTGGTTACCGCCACCACCAGGAGCGCCGTTGTTGTTGTTGGGAGGGCGGTCTGGAGCACGGTCAGAGCCGCGATCTGGGCGATCACCACGAGCAGAGGAGTCGGTGGGAACGGATGAAACCATGGCAGAGACGGAGTTCTTCTTCTGCTTGCTTTTCTCCTCAAGGATGAGGGACGACCGCACCTGCAGAAACGTCGGGAAGGGCGTCTGGAGTGGGATGAAGGAGCGAAGCGCCGAGTAGTCGTCATGGAGGCCGTTGAGGAGGGTGAGCACGAGCGTGTCGTCGGTGACGGGCTGGTCAACGTCGCCGAGCGCGTCGGCGAGGGACTTCAACTTCGCGCAGTACTCGGAAACAGACATGTTCTCCTGTGCCAGACCGCGGAACTCGGCCTCGAGGTGGATGGCGCGTGCTTTCTTGTTGTCGCGGAAGAGGTTCTCAAGCGCCGTCCATACGGCTGCTGCTGAAGACGAGGAGGAGGCCACCATGGTGAGAAGCTCCGTGGAGATGGAGCCGTACAGCCAAGACTTGACCGTGAAGTCGTCGCGGGTCCAATGGGCGTCCACGGCGCCGGAGGAGCCGCCGGCGACATGAGCTGTGAGCTCGTACTTGCCGAGCGTGGTGAGGAAGAGCTCCCGCCAGAGCCCGTAGTTGGAGTCGGCGAGACTGAGCACTATGGGCACATGAGTGCGGATGGAGGCGACGTTGACAGCTTGAGAGGGAAGGGAGGAAGCAGGGGCGATTTCTTTCCCCTTGTCAAGAGCGGCTTGGCGTTCGCTGGCCTGGCGCTCGCGCTCCTCGCGTGCCTGGCGCTCGGCCTCAGTCTCGTCCATGAGAGATCTCGAGAGTCAGAGACAAGGATGAACGGAAGTGTGGTTGGTGAGATCGGAAAGAACCGAACTCGCCGAGATGATTGGATCTAGCTACTTTGAGCGTGGGAATCTGATACCATGTAAACCGGAGTATATTGGATAATTGCCGCACACCAAAACGTGGTGCCGGGTGCATGTATTTATATATAGGATCATACAATGTACAAGGAAGGTTTGGGAAACCTGAACCTAGTCAGCTACGTATTGTACATGGATTCAAGTGCATCATCGTGCACGCCAAGTTTACTTGGCTTACAGCTTTGAACCAAAGCTTCAGAGAAACGAGTAAAAAAAAAAAAGGAGTTAATGGCACCAACGGTCACACAACTCGTCGTCGATGTGCACTTAAATCACACTTTTACAGAACGTGATTATTTGGTCACACAACTCGACAAGTGCGTGCACGCACGTCACTGACCCCACTTGTCAGTCCGTTTTAGACGGTAAATTTTCAGAAAACCCCCTGAAGTAATATAAATTTTACAAATCACTTCTCCAGAACTTGATTATTTGGTCACACAACTCGATAAGTGCGTGCACGCAGGTCACTGACCCCACTTGTCAGTCCGTTTTGGACGGTACAAATAATCACGTTCTGGAGAAGTGTGACTTAAGTGCACATTGGCGTCGAGTTGTGTGACCGCGGGTGCCATTAACTCAAAAAAAAGGTTCAGAGAAGCAGCGTCGACGGCGCTGGGTCGCCGTCCGATGGGGGAAGCCCTGCTGCCTACGGGTATCAATCATCTGGGGAAGCTCGGGTCTCTGTCACGTCGCCGGTGTTGCCGTGGCCGCCGTCGCGCGCGAGCGTCGCATGGACGCCGGGGACAATGCCGCAACCGCCACCAGGTCGTTGTCGCGTGGGGCAACCAACGGCCTCCGAGTAGCCCCCCTGCATGGAGCCGAGCCACAGACTCGCCGTCGCATGGGGCGGAACCGCGGCCTTGCCGTCGCAATTCTCCATCGGAGCACCAGGAGTCCATCAGGATATTGGAAACGATGAGAACAGATCGTGTTTTTTACTTGATTTTTTTCAAGTAAATGGGTGAGTGGAGGGGGTTATCAGCAAAAGTGTGATTAAATGACTCTGGCGTTTCCCACGTTTGATCTAGGCCATCTGTTATCAATCCGATGGCAGGGGGAGGAAGTTTTCAGGCTTTCACCCAATCACATTTTTCACTGGATACTTCGCCAATTAATATGGGACGGAGGAATACTAAAATCTACTCCCTCCGTTACTAAATATAAAATGTTTAGATGTTACACATGTTGTCTATATACATACACAAATGAGTGAACATACACAATAGATACATTTGTGTACATGTGTATGTAGATACATTTGTGTACATGTGTATGTGGACAAAATCCAAAACATCTTATATTTGGGAACGGAGGGAGTAGGCATAGATATATTTGTGTACATGTGTATGTAGACACATTTTTGTACATATGTATGTGGACAAAATCCAAAACATAGTATTTGGGAACGGAGGGAGTAGCCAACATCGAGTTTCTGCTCAATTCTGGGCAACATGAGTTTCTGCTCAGTCTGTCATTGCGAGTGGAGGCATGAGAACATACCAATTGAACTGATATATAGCTTTGAGTTCGAGAGATTTCTAACTTCCAAGTTCCAGTGATTTTATGAGTTCTGTAAAATTTAAAAAGAAAAAGATTTGTAAATTGTCCAATGATTTCTTGAGTTAAAAAAACATACTTATGAGTTTTCTATTAAAAAAAACTCGTAAATGATCAATGATATATCCCAAAATGAAATATTTCATATTCTAAGACATAGATAAATGTGTGAATCCAAGTATACACTTTTAAAAGTACAAATATACAAGATTTTGTCTGTTTGTTTAGCCTATAACTTTTTTTACAAAATTTGCATTTATGAATTTTCATACTTGTAGGATGTATTAGTGACTACATCCAACTTTTCCTTTTCCAGTTTTTTAACTTGTAAATACAGTTTTTGCATTTTAAAAATAAAAACCACTAGAACTATATAGCCAAACTGATTTTCCGTTATAGTTTTTGGACATTAGAGGATGGACTCGAAAATTTGCAATGTCTCCCAAGCTCATATGTTCTTGCGCGACTTAAATAAAATAGTAAGACATTTTAAGAAACTTGAAAAGTGACAAAAAAATACAACTGTTCTTCATATCTGTAAAATTTCGTTGTGAAATGACAATGTATTACACTGTGCAAAGAAAAATTCAGCGGACAAAATAAGATCTAAAATATATTATTAGAGTACCGATTTTTGGCTTTCTCACAACCAAAATATCATTTCATCATGGAACTTTGCACAAATTTAGAAGAATTTTTTGGCACTTTTTTTTTTATTTTTGCAACAGTTTTACTTTTTTTTTAGCTTTTTAATTGGTAGGTGCATATAAACTCGGGAGGCACTCACCGATGCCAGCGAGGATGGTCGGAGAGGCGAAGAGGACTGACATATGGCTGAGGCGAAGACGGCAGTTAGGTTCCTAAAAGAGAAATATGCGGCGGCTACGACTTGACGAGGGGAGTGGCGGCTACGATTTGACGAGGTGATGTAGTGCA
Organism: Poa pratensis; assembly: GCA_947311845.1. Classification (NCBI taxonomy): domain Eukaryota; kingdom Viridiplantae; phylum Streptophyta; class Magnoliopsida; order Poales; family Poaceae; genus Poa; species Poa pratensis. Next base: position 27,486,206 of record CAMZMU010000100.1, read on the forward strand.
ACCCACGTCCATCACCATGTCAAGCACTCCAATACATCACAAGTCACCATGGACATTAAAGGTGAACTCATTCCTCTACTTGAGCTCAATTCCTACCCTTTTGGATGGTATGCTACGTCATGCTTCGTCCCTTGATGATGCTAGGTTTACCACGACGAGTACGCGTACACGGGAGGTTGACCAAGGTGCACGGGGAATGATGTCAGACAAGACGGTGGCATGGAAGAGGAGGAGAATACGTCAAGAAAAGAAGAAGAAGAAGGCGGCAAGAACTGTCAAGCCGGCCCCCAGGCCGGTCTGGCCGGCTCCCAGGCCGGCCTCCATCCAGAGGCCGCCGGTCTCCAGCCCGGTTTGGCCGGCTCCCAGACTGGTCCTCCTGCCGAGACGGCCGGCCCCTAGACCGGCGTACCTGCACAGCCTGTGCGCTGCTTTGACTTTTAAGTCATGTAAACCCCTTTCCCTAGCCCTTCATCCTAGACTATAAATAGGAGTTCCCTGCCTCAGATCTAGGGGGAGAGTCTAAGATGAGAGAGAGTTGAGCATAGGCTCCTTACCCACCCCTTGTGGTGTTTCCTCCCCTTGTGGAGAAGATCCCCTTGTGGATTCAAGGTCTCCTCATGTGGAGAAGATCCCTCTTGTGAATTCAAAACCTCTACTTGTAGTTTGACTACTTGTCAATCTTTCATCTTAAGGTGACTCTATTGGATCGGTTTGGTTGACCGTTGGAGAAACAACCATTCAACATCCCTCCTTGTATTTGCTTGCCAATCTCTCCCTTTGGGATTCTATTGGATCGGCTTGGACCGATCGGTGAGGGAAACGTGTCTTTGTATCGTGTTTGTGTTCTTGTGTTCTTGTCGTTCTTCGTGTTCTTCGTGTGTTCTTGCGTAAGTTCGCCCAAATTCGTCGTCAATACGTGAAGATCGGACACCCCTTGAGGTCCTAACCTCATCATATGGTATCAGAGCAAAGGTTGCCACGGATTTGACCTTGTTTCCCCCACAATTCCCCCAAAAAATTTCTTTGTTTTTGAGAATTTCGAAAATTTCACCAAAAATAGCCTCACGAGCTTTTGGATCGATCTATGAATCTTGTGCGTTTTAGTAGGTTTTGATCCGTGGATCTATTGCTAAACTTGTTGATCTTACTTTGCGTTCCCATGGCCAAGTTATATTGATTTCCCCTCCGATTTGAGGTTTTTGGGGCCATTTTTCGTCCCAAAATCGCGGATTTTCGAGGGTCAACCCGCAGCAGGTTGCCCGGCCTCCAGCCCGGCCAAACCGGCTCCCAGGCCGGCCCCCCAGCTGAAGCAACCGGCCCCCAGCCCGGCCAAACCGGCTCCCAGGCCGACCACCCACAAAACTAAAAATTTCAAAATTTGTTTTGGCCATATTTTTCACTTCCGGACTCCGTTTTGAGTGATCTTTGGCTCGTTTCGAAGCTACGGACAAGGTCTACGTCACCAACATGGTTGATCCATCATATATTGAAGCCAAATCCGTGGGCAAGCACGAAGTTTCTACAACAAAGGGTGAAGATCGTCGACGAAAGGTATAACTTCGCGAATCTTTTCCCCTTGCCATTCCGTTGTGAGCCACACTATATCTTTGTGATTACCATGTCCTATTGAGGCTAGCTCTTGATGATTGCTTGGGCTTTGCACATTTGTATCGTGTAGTTTCTGAGCAACAAATGCATGCGCTAGTTATCATATATCATACATCTTGTGTTGGCATCAAAAAGAAGTGGGTGTGCAAAAGAGAAAGAATCAAAGGAGAAAAGAGACAAGAAGCAAATAGAGCCAATAAGAAAAGAAGAAACACTACTTGCCATATCTCTTGTAGGAAGCGCGCAAGCTCGATGAACATCTAGTAGGTGGTACATTTTGTGCAAATCTTGTAGCCCACCAAATAAATTGCAATCGAGCTAGTGGCTCTCCTTGTACTTGTGCAACACGAGCTTATAGTCTTCGCTAGGATCATATGGTTCTCTAGCTCAATTCTTGGTTGCATGAGTCCCATTTATCTATCCTTGTGTGTGTTTCTTTGATCTACATTCCTATCTTTGAGATTGACTTGTTTTTGCTTTGTGATCATCGTGGTTCTCTACTTGCTTTAACAATATCTTGGTTTCCGGTTGGTTCAATTTGCTTTCCACCTACCATACCTCCCTATCCACTTTTAAGCCGTGTGTGTTTTGGAGTTTGCTTTGGATACTTGAACACAAGCACTTTACTTTGTGGTCGTTCCCTTTGGTTGTCCACGACGTCAAATACTATCTACAAAGGTGAGAGGTTGTGCTCTAGTTTCCTTCCACTCCATATATACACTTGTCTTGTGAGTTGACATGTCTAGGGAGAGCGAATCCAACTACGGAGGCGAAGATCATAACGAGTACATGATGAGTCACATGGACTATGATGCCTAATGCATTGAGGACATGGGGTACTACTACACCGACAATGACCCCCATGACATGATGGAGCATCAACAAGACTTCCGCTACACTACTCCGACTCCGAATACACAAGCGTCCACGACATGGAGCGGTACCAAGACTTCGATCAACCTTCATCATATGGTATCCACTCCAACTACACAAGCATCGATGACATGGAGCGGTACCATGACTCCGACTACACAAGAGTACCGACTTCGACTACAACGACATGGTGGAGCGCCACTACTACGACACAACTCCGATGACATGGTGGAGAACGTCTGCGACTACTACTCTTGTAGCATGTGCGACGACATCGACTACACCGTCGAGAACATGCAAAAGGAGAAGAAGCCCATCACCACCATGTTCAAGAGCGGCACCACCAAGCGTCATGGAACAACCTACTATGGTTCAAGCTCAAGACGGTGCTCTGACAAGACCACCATGCACTCATCCTATGGATCTCCATCTACTTCAAGAAGGCGCCATGAGAAGGATAACGCCAAGAGCGTCAAGCTTCGACACTCTACATCGACAACAAAACGGCGCTCCAAGAAGTGCATCGACAAGGCTAACCCAAGCCAAGGCCCATCTAGCTCATCAAGGTGCCACAAGAAAAATGCCAAAATGAGAGATGACCAAGTGAACAAGCTTGATGCATACATGGACAAGTTCGGCGACACTAATCGAGCATTCCAAAATCTCACGAGTGAAATCTACAAGCTTGCCAAGCGTCTACACTCTTCATCACGATCAAGAAGGCGCCACAAGAATGATGCCAAGAAGGCTCATGACATGAACAAGCTTGAAGCCGACATCGACACACTCGCCAAGTGTCGGAACATATCACCAAGCTCTAGTGGACGCTCCAAGCCAAGAAAGCCAAGGCATCCAAATGACTTTTGGCGGCACCCCTCCACTCAAGAGCGTCAACGTCGACATGAGAAGAAGACGGCGACAAAGGCGCATCCTATGGTGTCCCCTCGTGCTAACACTTCGTTGGCGCCAACAAGACCTACAAGTTCCACCTTTGATGAGATCATGGCCGACATCGACAAATTCTTCGACCAATGCTTACGTCGACGTCGGAAGAAACATGGTCACAAACGTGAGGCGGCAACCCCATTGGCGCCATTCTCAAGCAATTCTCTTCATATGGTGTCTACACCTAGTGCCACCACCACATTGGCCCCCATATGGCAAGATGAAGACCTTATATGCGACAATTGCCAAGGCCAAGACCATGATCCACGAGAATGTCCCAATCTCTTATGCCCAATATGCAATGGAAGAGGTCACATCATGTGGGAGTGCAAAGTTGGTGACAAAGACGGTGAGAAGATGGTCGAGCATGGGATTTTCCCTTCGACCACGGAGGCGAGCGTGGATGATGCTATCACCTTTGACCATGAGTCAAGTGATGAAGCGGAGCATGGGATTTTCCCTTCCGCAAAGGAGTCGAGAGATGATGCCCCAACTATGGCATTGACCTTTGGAGGCGAGATTGTTGAGGAGGTTGAGCATGGGAGTTTCCCTTCAACCTTGGAGGCGTTTGGAGTTGAGGAAAACATTGAGCCTACCCTCATGAGTTTGAGTTATGAGATGGTACCAATCCCATGTGAGAACGAGAGCCACTTAGCCCACTTGAGTGAGAGCGAGAGTGAGTTGAGTGCCTCCACCATATGTGAGTTTGAGTGCTTTCACTTTGAGGGAATGAGTGATACACCACTTGAGTTGAGAGAGGTAGTTGATAGGTCTTGTGAGGCCATTTCGATTTCTAACAACTTACCACCTTTCTCTAGTGTGTTGTCTCATTGTGTGCTAGGTTCCATGGATGATGAGATGCCACTCCTCAACATGATGGTGCCTTAAATGGAGAAGATGTACATGGAGGATGATGATGATGCCACCCCATGTCTACTTCAAGATGAACAAGTCGGCTACATGGAAGCCCCTACTATTTCAACACCTACTTCACATGAGCGGGAATACCAAGGTATGGGTGTTGATGTGACCATGATCCCACTAGTGGACATGATGAACGTTGATTGCTTGCATGATTTGGATGATTTTCATGATGTCACATATGAGTCATTCATATTCACATGTGATAGCTTGCCTCAAAAAATTGTTGACCATGTGGGTTCTTCTATTTGTGATGATTTTGCCATACCCATGTTATGCAATCGATGTTTGCGCTATTCTCCCATTGTTGCTTGCAATATGTTGAACAATTTTTCTTTCACATGTGTTGCTTGCAATAATGTTGAAATGTTTGATAATGAGATTGCCCCCATAGCTTTCTCACATTTTGGAGATTTTTCGTTTTCTCTTATGGACTTTGTTCCATCCTTCACTCTGCATAGTGACCATCCACATATGTCATATTTTCCAATTGACTTTGGTGTGTTTGGTGATGAGCAAATGAAGAGACGCGTCATGATGGATGATGTGTTCATTTACCGTGCACATACTTTCTTCATATGGTGTCTTGTGTGTGCCGGTAATCGCATGATAATGTCAACCTCAATTGAGCATGAGTTGACAACAAGAGCTCTTGAGAGCATACATGTGAGTAGTGGATCGAATCCAACTCTCCAATCTTTCTCATGTTTTGCATCAAACAAGTTGAAAAATTTCTCTTGCTTATGGTTTGTTTGCAATCATGTTGATGCTTTTGGTTTCCCCTGTGACAAGCGTGTTTCCTTGATCTTTTACATGGATGATTTATGGGTTGCCACAAATATGATGAACACTTGTTCTTTCCAATGGCTTGTTGATGCATGTAAAATGCATACATGAACTTTGCACTTTAATTGCTTATATTCCAATCATATTTGCATCATATAAGGGTTATATCAATGTTTTATAATGATTTTGGGAATACTTCATAGTTTTCCCATTTATTTGGAATTAACCCTGTTTTTCCAGAAAACGTCTTTTTTAGTGTTTCAGACTTTCCGGGAGCTTCGGGACTCCAAAAAGGGCAAGGTCAAAGAGCACGGTTCAGAATTTTCGAGACGAACGCAATGGGCTTAAATTGAAGACCAGAAGCCCAACAGGCTGGAAATGGGAGGGTCCCACGCGGCCTAAAGTACATGGCCGCGTGGGCCTATCTCGTTTCCACCTCGGAGCTCCGTGGCCGTCGATCTTTCGTCCACCGACTTCGTCTTGACCTAAAAACGCCTATAAAAAAGGTCTCCTGGCGTTTCGCGAAAGGAGGCGGCGGAGAAACAGAAAACCACGAAACAGAGAGTCAGAAGGCTGCCGCCGGAGAAGATCGGAGGGGGGAAACGCCGCCGGAATCACCTCCGGAGGGCTCCACCCCCCTCCGGCGTGTTCATCATCAACATCTACAGCAAGATCATCTCCATCTCCCCACTGTAAACTCTTGGCAAACATGATGTGTGGTGCAATATACTATTCCCTTGATCTATTGTGTCTCCCATCTGTGTTTGAGAAGTGATTTGTTCATGGCACTTGTGAAATAGTTCGTTGATTGGTTGCATACAAGTGTTGTTATCTTTTATGATTGTCTTTATGTACAATATATGAGTGCACGCATATGTTGGGGAATGCATGTAAGGTGATCACCGTAGCGTAATGGATTGAGTAGGACATGTCGGAGTAGAGAGAAACCGGTGTCTGAGACTTGAAGTTACTTTATGGGGGATATATATGGGGGACCCTAGAACTTAAGGCTATGGTGGGACAATTATGTCTTAATAATTCTTGTGCTGCACATTTATTTGGCCATGAGATCCATCATAAGAGTTGTGTTATTGCTCATTTACTTGGCTACACCTATTTATGGCTCCCACCTAAAAGAAACAACTAAGACTGAAACATGTGCTTCACTAATTGTGACAACCACGCGAATGAAATAACAATTGCTAGAACATTTGCTCCCTTGAGATATTTGCTACTTGAGATATTTGATACTTGCTGCTTGAGAAACTTGCTTGAGAAAACTGCTGAGAGAAACTTGCTCTAAGAAACCTGTGTCTGAAACTTGCTTGAGAAACTTGTTACTAGATAAACCCATTCACATCACTTGCTTCCATTAGTTAGATCCTTTCATATTTATTGCTTTGCATAAAAGGCCATATAAGAGGGTTATAGGGCTTTAGAGAATAGATAGTTTACCTTCAGCTCCTCGTGGGTTCGACACTCAATACTTATCGAATTGTGCTACAGTGATTCCTTGCTCTTGGGGATTATCAAGTACTTTTCTGGCGCCGTTGCCGGGGAGCGTTGTGCTAAACTTTTATTCTTGTTTGCATTGCATACTAACATATAAATCTAAAACACAAAAAAATTAGAAAATGGAAAAGAACCAAAAAAAATTAGAGTTGTATAATATCTATCTTGAGTTAGGACATGAAGTGTTTGAGGAGAAAATTAAATTTTATTTGCATAACACTCATGTTTGTGGTACTAACTCTTTGAACACCTTTATTGCTAATGCTCTGGAAAAGTTTAAGCTTGGGGAAGCCGTTGAGGATGAAAGTGATTTAATTGAGTTTGATGATCCATTATGCTCATTAGATGATAAGTCTTTATGTGGTGATTCTATTCAAAACTATGTGGGTATGTTTAACTTTAATGCTTGCAACTATTATGAGAGAGGAAGAGATAAGAATCCTCTTTATGTTTCTATGTTATTTAAAATGCAAGCTACTGATCACTACATGCATTGGTTATCACAAAATTGCTGCTATTTATTCATATATAAAATGCCAATGCATAGGAAAAGAGTTAGACTTAAAAGTTGATGGTTTAATGTTTTGGGTGTGTCTCTATGCTTTAACTCCTATTCGTTTGGCACACCTTTATATCTTGAGAACCTGCAAAATAACTTTACCTACTGATTTCTAACAATTAGATTTTCATATATATGAAATTTGGGAAAGTAAATGAGAAGGATGAGTAATGGAGAAGTTGGGGTCGACCTTGAACATGTGTTGTTCATGCCAATGGAACCATTGCAAAATCTCTATCATTTAAACTTTTCCCAAAGCTAAAACCAAATAAAAAGAGTGATAATAGTAATTCGCTGTCCAGTTTTTGACATATCCTGTCTTTATTCTGCATTACTCTCATTACTTGTGTTTTGTGCGGTTCTTTTGATCAAGGAGCATTACATAACCATAGTAACAGTAGCTAATGTTTAAAATCAATTCATGATATGTCTTTGCTGTGCCTATGTGGATTTAATTTATGAAGGCACTAACCCCTCTAATCAAGTTTGTGACGAGTGTTGTGTAAAGAGAATTTTAAGGTGGAAGAATTGAGGGTGATGAACAAGATCAAGAGGGACAAAAACTCAAGCTTGGGGATGTACCCCTAGGCTCACCCTACATATATCAAATAAGTACAAGAATTTAAGCTTGGGGATGCCAAGCCACCTCACTTCAACCATCTTGATACCAAGTAAGTAAGCCTAGCTATATGGCTATAAAGAAAGCGCTTTGCGGGAGGCAACCCGGTTATTTTTGTGTGTGATTTTTCTTTGTGTCCTCTTGCTGTAACAAGAGATTTGTGTCTAGTTTAGTTCAGGAGTTTTTAATAAAGTGCCAAGTTTTACCCATGTTGGTCTTGAAAAGTTGCTATTTGAGTTCGGAGATTTTATTCCTGCACGAATCTGTGCACGGTATGATTTTTAATTCTTATTCTGTAACTCCGAATGAGCTCATATTTGAACTGTAGTTGCAACTTTTCATCCTCTGTATGCATGAATTTTTCGGAATTTTTCGAGAAAGTTTGGTAGGGTAGAAAAATACGTTTTGCTGCTGCTGTTTTTCTGGACAGATTCTGTCCCATTTTGTTTGATGCATGCTTTGAGCTTTTAAGTTGAATCTTTTTGATCCAATTGAGTTTATGAGTAGGCATACAACATTATACACTTTCTGGACATTCATATGAATTTTTGTTCAAGGATTATATGCAGCAAGAAACCTATTTGTTTATCACTATTAATGCACCCCACAGAAAAGAAATGGGAGAAACGGTGTTTTGAAGTTTTTTCACAGGGATTGGAGGAGATGCACCAAGAGCTATCCAAGGATGGTGAAGACCATAAGCTTGGGGATGTGAATGCTTGTTCCATGCTTGTTTTATAACAATACCACATGTGTTTATTATAGTTTTATATCATTTTTATACATTTTCTAGGACTAACCTATTAACAAAATGCCACAGTGCCATTTCCTGTTTTCTTCTGTTTTTGTATTCCAGAAAAGCTAGTCTGGAAATATTCTCGGAATTGGACGAAAATTTACGGAGGTCCCTATTTCATCGACAAGTCCCCGGAGTCCAAAGGAGAGACGGAGGAGAGCCACGAGGGCCCCACAAGTGGGCTGGGCGTGGCCAAGGGTGGGCCCGCGCCCTACCCTTTTGTGGGCACCTCGGGTGCCTCCAGCCGCCGCCCTTTCGCCTACTTATTCCCCCCGACTGGAAAACCCTAAAAAGAAGAGTCATATTCCACGAAAAGTTGCAGAGCTCCGCCGCCATCGAAACCAAGTTTCGGGGGTCAGAAGATTGACCCCCGGAGCCTTCTCCATCGACGCCACCGCCTCCATCATGCTCCGTGAGTAGTTCCCCCATGGACTACGGGTTCTTGGCTGTAGCTAGTTGGTACTCTCTCTCCCATGTACTTCAATACAATGATCTCATGAGCTGCCTTACATGATTGAGATCCATATGATGTAATCGGTGTTGTGTTTGTTGGGATCCGATAAATTGTGGAATTATGATCAGTGGTTATTTAAGATCTTGCATGCTCTCCGGTACTTGTGGTTAGCTTGATCAAGTAGTTACAGGTATCTCCAAGAGGGAGTATTTATGCTAGATAGTGGGTTCAGTCTCCAGTAATCTGGGCGAGTGACAGCAACGTCTAAGGTTGTGGATGTGCTGTTGCCACTACGGGTAACATAACAATGCTATGTCCACGGTCATATGTACTTGTTTACTTTACGCACATTGCTTAATGCGATTATCCGTTGCTTGCAACTTAATACCAACGGGGAACCCGAAATTCAACCTGAAGGTGGATTATTAGTCATAGATGCGGTTGGATAAACGGTCTATGTATTTTGTCGTAATGCCTAATTAAATACTACAGTAAACTTTATCTTATCATAATAAGCATTGTCATGCCCTCACAATTTTATCAATTGCCCAACCGTAATTTGTTCACCCAACACATGTTATTCGTTTGGAGAGTTACCACTAGTGTACATAGTTGGGAACCCCGGTCCATCTGTAATCATCATTGCTTTCCCGTCAACTCCACGCAAGCTACTATTTTCTGGTGCCATTGCTTCTATGTTACTGCTACTACTGCTCTCATATTACTGCTGCTTTCACACCACGTTTGTTACTAGTGCTTTCTCAGGTGTGGTGGAATTGACAACTCCGCTGCTAAGGCTTATAAGTATTCTTTGTCTCCCCTTGTGTCGAATCAATAAATTTGGGTTTTACTTCCCTCGAGGACTGTTGCGATCCCCTATACTTGTGGGTCATCAATGGCATCCTCATATTTTCATGGAGTTTTTGTGTTCTCACATTTTGAAGATGTCCCATTGGATTGCTTGCACATTAACCATGCACTTGCACTACCTTTTCATATTTTTGTGTTGTGCTAACGGTGCTATGACAAAGAATGGACATGTCATTGTTGATATGCTCCTCTTTCTTGCACACACATGGTTTGCTTGGTCTTTGGTGTTTGTAGGCATGGTGAAGTCCAATTCTTCGACAACACATCTACCTCCATTACATGGTGATGAAGAGCAAGAGTCGAGGACGACTCTTTTTGAAGCGGGCGGAGATGATGTAGTGCAACCCACGTCCATCACCATGTCAAGCACTCTAATACATCACAAGTCAACATGGACATCAAAGGTGAACCCATTCCTCTACTTGAGCTCAATTTCTACCCTTTTGGATGGTATGCTACGTCATGCTTCGTCCCTTGATGATGCTAGGTTTACCACGACGAGTACGCGTACACGGGAGGTTGACCAAGGTGCACGGGGAATGAGGTCAGACAAGACGGTGGCATGGAAGAGGAGGAGAATGCGTCAAGAGAAAGAAGAAGAAGAAGAAGAAGAAGAAGAAGAAGAAGGCGACAAGAACTGTCAAGCCGGCTCCCAGGCCGGTCTGGCCGGCTCCCAGGCCGGCCTCCATCCAGAGGCCGCCGGTCTCCAGCCCGGTTTGGCCGGCTCCCAGACCGGCCCTCCTGCCGAGACGGCCGGCCTCCAGGCCGGTCTGGCCGGCCCCCAGACCGGCGTACCTGCACAGCCTGCGCGCTGCTTTGACTTTTAAGTCATGTAAACCCCTTTCCCTACCCCTTCATCCTATACTATAAATAGGAGTTCCCTGTCTCAGATCTAGGGGGAGAGTCTAAGATGAGAGAGAGTTGAGCATAGGCTCCTTACCCACCCCTTGTGGTGTTTCCTCCCCTTGTGGAGAAAATCCACTTGTGGATTCAAGGCCTCCTCATGTAGAGAAGATCCCTCTTGTGGATTCAAAACCTCTACTTGTAGTTTGACTACTTGTCAATCTTTCATCTTAGGGTGACTCTATTGGATCGGTTTGGTTGACCGTTGGAGAAATAACCATTCAAGATCCCTCCTTATATTTTCTTGCCAATCTCTCCCTTTGGGATTCTATTGGACCGGCTTGGACCGACCAGTGAGGGAAACGTGTCTTTGTATCGTGTTTGTGTTCTTGTGTTCTTGGCGTTCTTCGTGTTCTTCGTGTGTTCTTGCGTGAGTTCGCCCAAATTCGCCGTCAATCCGTGAAGATCGGGCACCCTTGAGATCCTAACCTCATCACGAGGGGAGCATCGATTTGATCAAGAGGCGGCAAGACACTAATACTAGGGTCAACAATGTGTGGCTCGTTCAATTTTCCTGTCGGAGAGTTCTCGAATTTTGTACATGTTAGAAACACATTGTATCTATTTATCTCAGGAATTTTAACTACCTTAACTGTCAAACAAGTACTCCTATTTAACTTTATTCTTTCAGAGTGAACATAATACTTTTTAGCTACTTCTATGCTTTTTTTTTTTTTTTTTGGCTTGGAAGTACCGGGGTAGCCCAGAGGTGGGTTCAGTCGATGGATCTCTGGTGCGGCCCATATACCCACCTTCTGTATCCAAATTCCAAAGGCCGCAAAGAACAGCCGACGGGCAACAACTCAAGGGTTCCGCTATGAGAGGCGGCGCCACAAGTGCAGACGACGAGCAGCGCCAGGGCAGAGGACGCGGGCACACGACGTACGGCGGAGGTTCCGGGAGGGGTGCGCGGAGGTCGGAGGAGCGGCGGCTCAGCACCAATCGCCACCACCGGCAGGCCAACCGCCGTCACCACCGGCAGCTGTCGAGCCAGTAAGTGCCCTCTGATGCTCTTGCTCGATACGCCAGATTGAATCATTTGCTAGCTTGTGAAAATTTCTGTTGCTTAGCTCAATTTGAGTCTGCGGTAATTTCTTCTTCCATTTGCTTAAAAAATGTTCAGTGAGCAAGCGAGCCAAGATGACAGAGCCGGATACGCGGACCAGCATAGTAGGCTCTACTATCCAGCTCACTGTATACTACGAGCAAATCAAGCAGCTTCCCATCGGGGTGGCCGTCTACTCCGACGTCGTCTCGGTCGGAGGACACCTCTGGAGGATTGAGTTTTACCCGCGTGGAGACACTGAGGGAGACAAAGGCGAGTATTGTTCTATCTACCTCAGGCACATGAGCAAATCCAGTAGAGTCAAGGCCATCTTCGATGCCTTCATGATGAGTAAGGACAGCAAACTATCTACGCCCAAGGAAAAGTCGGTCAATACCTTCAAAATCATGGGCGATAAAGACTTATGTGATTCCTGGGGATGGACTCGGTTCCTCAAGATAACTACTGTGGAGAAGGTTTTCTTAACGGAGGGACATGTCACATTTGTATGCGCCATCACGCTCATCGATGACAGTCCTATTCCCGTGCCGCCTTCAGACATCGGGACCCATCTTGGCCGCCTGCTAGATCATACTGACGGGACAGATGTATCATTCATCATCGATGACGAGACCTTCCCTGCTCACCGAGCTGTGCTTGCTGCCCGCTCACCGGTATTCAGAGCAGAGCTCTTTGGTTCCATGGCCGAGGCTACAATGTCATCCATCACGCTGCACGACATCGCACCTGCAACATTTAAAGTTATGCTTCGGTTCATATATACTGATGAATTGCCTGCAAAAGATGTGGACTCCTCCATTGAGATGATTCAGAATCTACTCGCTGCGGCCGATCGGTATGCACTTGACCGGCTGAAGTTTATTTGTGCACAGAAGCTATGGGTCAAAGTGTCCATAGATACAGTTGCAGTCATCTTAGCTTGTGCAGAAACGTACAACTGCCACGAGTTGAAGAAAAAGTGCATGGATTTCTTTGTTATGGATGAAAATTTCAAGGAGGCTATATTCACAGATGGTTATGTACCACTGGTTATGAAATTCCCATCGATTGCCGCTGAGCTCAGAAAGAGGGTTAGGGCATAGCATATGTATGGTTCAGGCGTTCAAAGCATAGCTCTAGTATGGTGTTTTGGTATATGGTGAGTAGTATCTGACATCTTGTTAAGCATGCAATCTCTACTTGCTGAGTAGGGAGATTGGGAGCTTGATATCGCAGAATCTTGTAAAGCGTCGGGCATAGTTGCTACCGTGTACTGATACCGGTAGGTGAGGTGATTGCCAGATAACTCAGATGCACAGTAAGGACGTCGTGTTCAATCAGCACCTCATTTGTGTTTTTATTTCTTTGCTGGTTTGGACATGTCATGTCCTGAAGCTTTTAGGTTGTTCACTTTTGCTATGCTGGTCAATAACTATCTACTGTAAGTCTTTGCTCCATGGGTACTATATATGATCGGTGCAAGTATTTCAGAGCTCATGAAGTCTGGACGCTTATGTTGTCATTAAAAAGTTCTGGGACATTACTTTTGCAAACTGTCTGTGTACTTCTATTACTGGATTCATGTGATACTGTAATCAAAGATGTCCAGATTTGGCGGAGGTCGTGATGGCGCTGGCGGCGTGGATGGTGTGGGCGGTCTGCACGGGATGCCTGGCGCGACGCCGGCGCCGTACGCGGCGCAGCTCTTGGTGGCCCGCCCTGGCACTCAGGCTCGGGGCCGGGTGGGCCGGGATGGCGTGCTGCGCGGCCATGACCGCCGGAGCCGCCGCGTGCGTCTGTGACTCCGTGGGTTCGGCCGCGTGAACCCCTTCGCCGGCGACCTCGCCATGCCCTGCGCCGCCTGGGCCGTGCTCCTCGCCGTCATGAACTACATGACGCTGTAGAGTGACAGAGTCAGTCAGAGACGATGCTTCTACGAGTGTTGTGCAGTTGTGGCGTGTGATGGGTTCTGAATTGGTGTTGTTCGGCGAGTTTGTGTATGTACACGTGGCGTTGATACTTTGTATCACAAATACCGCAACTTTTTTTTTGTTCGAAACACAGTACAACACAGATGCTCATATACACGTGAATGCACTCAGCCCTTCATGTGCTGCTGGACTGCTAGACCACGAATGTTTTTCCGAGTAATGCTCAAATCTAGGCAACATTGAGTTTCTGCTCAATTCTAGGCAACATGAGTTTCTGCTCAGCGTGTCATTGCGAGTGGAGGCATGAGAAACTGACGGACCAATTGAACTCTATAGCTTCGAGTTCGAGTGGAGATGTGCGGCTCATTTCCTTATTTATAAAAGTTAACATCATATTTGTAAGTTCTCTATTTTTTTAAGAACTTACATATTATCAATGATTTTTTCTAAGAACTTACATATTATCAATGATTTATCACATAAACATGTAAAATTAAATATTTTATACCTATGAGCAAGATATGTCTTGAAATTGACGAAGTTATCAGGAGCGCGGAGCGCTCACCAATCCTATCCCCTATGAGTATCTTCGAAAAACTGAGTCGACCGTGTTAAAATTGATGAAGTCACCACGATAACTACAACATCTCCTTCACTGAAAAATAATCCGCTTTTAATGAGAAACACCAGTATCAAACTTAGCTTTGAATTTTGATGGTTTGGATATACAAACACACTCCTAACCATTCAAAAATATAGTTTTTGAACTTTTAAAATGAAAGATCACTGGAACTATGTAGCTAAAATGATTTCTGTGTTTGTTTTCAAACGGTAGAGGATGTACTCGAAAATTTGCGATGTCCCAAGCTCATAAGTTCTTGCCTGACCTAAATATACGTATCAAACATTTAAAATCTAAAAAAGGTGGAAACAAAAATGCACGCGTGTTCTACGTATGTGCAAATTTTCATAATGAAATGACATTTTATTGTCTTGTGCAAAAAAATCAGTGGCCAGAATAGGATTGTTATCTTTGTAGACTACTGTTTTTTTTTCCGCACGTGACAACCCAAAAAATTATTTCATGCGAGATTTCGAACACTTTGTTGGCACCTTTTTAGATTTTAATTTTTTTACACTTTTTAATTGGGAAGGTACATATAAACTTGGAAGACACTCACCGACGTCGGCGAGAACGTTCGGAGGGGGAAGGGACCGGCATATGGAGGAGGCGGAGGCAGAGACGATGTCTGGGTTTCTGAAAGAGATATAGGCGGCGTCTAAAATTTGATGATCGGAACATCGATTTGATCAAGAGGTGGAGAGGTACTAACGGTAGAGTCGAGAATGTGTGGCTCGGTCCAATTTTCCTCTCGGAGGGTCCTCGAATTTTGTACATGTTAGAAACACGTTGTATCTATTTATCTCAGGAATTTTAATTAGCTTTCCTGTAAAGAAAACCCCTATTAATTTTTATTTTAGAATAAAAACAATACTATCTTTTTAGTGTGCAAAGAATAATATTTAGCTACTTTTATGTCCTTTTTATTTTGATTTTTGTAGGCGATTTTATTTTGACTTGGAAGTACCGGGTAGCCCAGAGGTGGTTCAGTCGATGGATCTCTGTGCGGCCCATATACGCACCTTCTGTATCCAAAGGCCGCGAAGAAGAGCCGACGGGCAACACTGCAACAGCTCAAGAGCTCAAGGGTTCCGCTACGAGAGGCGGCGCCACAAGTGCAGACGACGAGCAGCGCCAGGGCACAGGACGCGGCACGCGGCACGCGGCATACGTCGGTCCGCGGAGGTCAGAGGAGCGGACGGCGGCGCCTCAACACCAGTCGCCACCACCAGCAGGCCAACCGCGGGCATCTGTCGAGCCGGTGAGTGCCCTCTGAATTCTGATGCTCTTGCTCGATTCGCCGGATCGAATCATTCGCTAGCTTGTGGCAATTTCTTTTGCGGTAATTTCTTCTTACATTTTCTTAGCAAGCGAGCCAAGATGTCAGAGCCGGATGCGCAGACCACCATTCTGGGCTCTTCTGTCGTCCAGTTCAGAGTAAACTACGAGCAAAGCAAGCAGCTTCCTATCGGGGAGGCCGTCGACTCCGACGTCGTTTCGGCCGGTGGACACCTATGTCGGATTGAGTTTTACCCGCACGGAGATCCCGTCGAAGTCAATCGCGAGTACATTTCTCTCTTCCTCAGGCACATGAGCAAATCCAGTAGTGCCAAGGTCATCTTCGATGTCTTCATGTTGGGTAGGGACAGCAAACCATCTACGTCCTTGAACGGGGGAAGGATGGTCAACACCTTCCAAATCATGCGCGATCAAGAGTTGGGTGATTCCTTTGGATGGGGTCAGTTCCTCGAGATAACTACTGTGGAGAAAGATTACTTAACAGAGGGGCACGTCACATTTGTATGTGCCATCACGGTCATCGATAACAGTCCTATTCCTGTTCCTCCTTCAGACATCGGGACCCATCTTGGCCGCCTGCTAGATTGCACTGATGGGACAGATGTGTCCTTCGTCATTGACGATGAGACATTTCCTGCTCACCGAGCAGTGCTTGCTGCCCGCTCACCGGTCTTCAAAGCAGAGTTGTTCGGTTCCATGGCCGAGTCTACAATGTCGTCCATCACGCTGCACGACATCACTCCTGTGACATTCAAAGCTATGCTTCGGTTCATATACACGGATGAATTGCCTGCAGAAGACGAGCTTGAGGACTCTTCCGCTGAGATGTTTCAGAATCTACTCGCTGCAGCTGATCGGTATGCACTTGACCGACTGAAGTTTATTTGTGCCCAGAAGTTGTGGGATAAAGTGTCGGTAGAAACAGTTGCAACTATCTTAGCTTGTGCCGAAACTTATAACTGCCACGAGTTGAAGAACAAGTGCTTTGACTTCTTTGTGATGGAGGAAAATTTCAAGGAGGCTGTATTCACTGATGGTTATGTAGCGTTGGTTATGAAATCCCCATCCATTGCTGCTGAACTCAAAAGGAGGGTTAAGAGCACGCGAATACTTCAGGCTTCAGGCGTTCAAACATAGCTCTCGTATGGTGTTTTACTATTATATGGTAAGTAGTATCTGACATCTTGTCAAGCATACAATCTCCACTTTCTGAGTAGGGAGCCTGGGAGCTTGATATTGCAAATCTTGTTGAGTGCTGGGCTTAGTTGCTATCAAGTACTGATGTCGATAAGCGAGGTGAGGTGGAGTGTGCTGTCAGATAACTCAGATGCAAAGTTAAGGACGTTCTGTTAAATCAGCAGCATGTTTGTGTTTTAGTTTCTGTGTTGGTTTGGACATGTCATGTCTTGAAGCTTTTAGGATATTCGCTTTTGCTGTGCTGGTGCATAACTATCTAACTCTGTAGTCTTAGGTCCGTGGGTACTATATGATCAGTGCAAGCATGTCAGAGCTGAGAACTCAGGAAGTCTGAGCTCTTATTTGTCATGACAAAGTGCCATCTGCATACTTCCCTGTGTACTACCTCTATTACTTGATTCATGTGATGCTGAAATCAGTTATATCCAGATGGGACCTATCACGTGGAAGAAAACACAAACCAGATTTTGTTTTTTTTCAACGTTGCAGGAAAGGGTAAGCAAATGGTGTCAGATTTGACGTATAGGAATTTCACCTACATTGGTCCATGAAAGCAGCATCTATTTTATCTTACAGCGCTTAGTATAGCTTAGACTTTGTGGAAGATGCCCGGTTGAATGATCTCCTACCATGTGTATCCAGCTTGCTTCCTTATTTTTTATCAGCCTCTCTGCTTCTTTCAGTATAAAGGGAAGTATTCAATCCCTTGAGAGAAATAAAAAATGGCTAAATGAGATTTATTGGTAACCATTGATTTGCTTTTGGGCAAAATCTTGCCCCAAATAAGATTTATGTCAAACAGCCCCCAGTTAAGTTTGAGTAATGAAATTCGGCTTGTAGGCTAATGGCCAAATTACCTTATAATGAAAACTGTGCCCAGAAATATTCATAAGCCAGTTCTTCTAACATAGCTCATAAGTTGCAAAGAAAGCAGTAATGATCGACAGACATGCACACAGCATACGTTACTAACTTATACACGGCATATCATATAGGTTGGATTCAAAGCATTACAGATGTAGAACAATCTAACATCTTATTTGCAGGTCTGGCTACAAATAGTAACATCCACACTTCCCCCCTCTAGGAATTGTCTGATCCTACAATTGCAAAGAAATATGGGGTGAAGCCTGATGCTGAAACATTGGACATGTTCAACACTGTAGCCAGACAGAAGGAGATGACCACACAATCAGGGTAGCGAATTCCAAACTGTTCTTTGCGTCTCTGAATTGCAGGGTGCTCATCTCACAGGCCTGATCTTATTGCCGAGATTACCAACATGTGTTTTAGTTAGTTGAGTCCAGTTAGCCTGATGAAGACACCATGTTGTATGTTTTGTCCTTCTGTCAGCACATACAATTGTGTACTTATCTTCAGCCTCGCGGCACTGTGCTGTTTTTTGTTGCATGAGTAATTTATACAGTTTGTACCGTTAGAATAGATGGATCCTGCTGTTTTGATCATGTGTCACATACATTGTGTCATTGTGTGCTTGTCGTCAGCCTCGTGGCGCCGTGCTGTTATTCGTTGCATGGGTAATTTATACAGTTTCTACAGTCAGAATAAAGGCATCCTGCTGTTTATCTGGACAGCTTTGTTGAGAGGCTATGTGTCGTGGTGGTGTCACGGCAGATGCCATAGGATGGCTTAAGTTGTGGGCTCGCTAGGACGTTGGGGGATCCGGGGAGGGTTTGCGCGCTCACGAAGCACGCATGGAGAACAACCAAGAACTCGCAAGAACAAACAAGAACAAGCAGAACCAAGAAGAAGCAAAGAACACCACGATGTACCCTGCTTCGGGGCCCTCTTGTGGAGGTAACACCCCTACTGCAGCACTAGCCTACTCTCTTTATATCTCAAGTGTTACAAGTACAGAGTGCTCCTTGAGCTGTATGAAGAACAATGGTGGGAGCTCTAGAAGAAGATGGAGCTTGGGGAAGATAATGCCTTTCTCTTTCGCCGTCCTCTTGCCCGTCGTCCGTCCCTCGCACTGGAGGAGGTAGTAGCTTACTTATACACTAACCGAATTACCATTTTGCCCCTGGCTGGAAGTGATAATGGCATGGACAAGAGGAACAGGACAAGCCTCTGCCCCCTGTCAACCCAACGGCCGGACTGTCAGGCCTATCTTGCCATTTGGGCAATGGCAGCTGTAGCCCACGGGTCTCGGTCACATCCTCTTTCCCGAATTGGCCGGTCAGCTCCTAGGTTGCTGCGCTCCCAGGAATCCCGTGACCTGACCTGGCCGTCAAGTCCCTAGCAGGCCTATCTTGCCACTTTGGGCAATGGCAGCCGTAGCCCCCCGGGTCTCGGTCGTATCCTCTTTCCCGAATTGGCCAAGTCAGCGCCTAGGGCCTTGCGACCCGGAAAACCTGCGACTTGACCCGGCTGTCTTCTCAGCCTCTGGCAGGAGACCTGCACCCGTGAACCTTTCTGACATTACTTGGCCCTTGTGCAATATCCGGATTACCTTATCCGGGTCCTTCCTGACCAACCCGGCTAACTTAACCGGTTTCCTTCCTCTGATTCGGTTAAGCTTTACCGGATCCTCTCTGGCATCTTCTCGCTCTTTAGCTTGATCAAGTGCTAACCGACTCTCACGAGAGATCCGGCCCAAGTGACCCGGCTATATGTTGATCCGGCTAGCTCTTTGCAACACTTAACACCACATCTTTGCCCTACCCGGGGGCAGCCCCCCGACAGTAGTCCCCGAAGCTGGTGCGGTTCTACAGCCTCGGCTGAAGAGCCGTAGCAGGTTAAAAATAAACATCACTAACCGAATCACATATCAATCTTGTCTCAGGATTTCCCGGGACACTTGGCAGTGAATCTCTGCGCAAAGCCCCATAATCCGGATCTCTGATCTGACATGCCACTGACAGCACCTCATCCGGATTCTCCGGGTACTTGAGTGCATTTGACCAAACGACCGCGTCTTCTCGTTTTCTCCGTTGACCGGCACACAGGATCCGTGCAACTGCTTCCAATTCTATGGCCCAACATGTGCTTGGAACACACGGCCACAGAGGTGGCCACAGAGTTCCAGGATGCAGTTACCGTGCGACGCTCCGAAAACCGCAGTAGTGCGCCCGTTACCGCTGGGCGCTATAAATATGGGCGCAGGGGGTTTCCTCTTCTTCTCCGCTCGTTCCCCACTCCGAAAACTTCCATCTGCGCCACCGCCGCCGCCGCAATCTCGCCCTTAACCTTGCCGCGCCGGAGACGTTCAACGCACCGGAGGAAAACGACCGGGGCCGCGCACCGTGCCCAGCGCCGCCGTTCCTTCATCGAGCTTCTTCCCCGTCGCGTCATCACCGTGAGTTTTCTTTTTCTCCGGTCATGGCGAACTCGAGGAGTTCATATGCCACGGGAAACTCGCATTTGTTTCTTGTAGATTTATCCGCATATTAGTCCGTCGCCCAGCCTCAGTGCATCTAGTAGATCTCCTGTCTAGATTTTGCACTACACTGCCCTAGTTTTGTTTGCCACCGTATGAGCAGTTCAACCATATTTTTACTCTTGATTTCCTTTCTTTTTTACTGCTGCAGTAGATCTTGTGTAACCCTAGACCTTTGCGGAAGGTGTTTGTGATTGCCACCCGAATCACCTTCTCTGCTGAATCCGGCTAGTTTCATCCGGGATAATATTAGCCGAATCACTCTAGATCTGGTTCGATTATACCATTATCCGATTCATTTTGACTCGGCCCTATCCGACCTCTTGCAGGATTGATCCGGATATGGCGAAGCTTCCTCCCGGCAGATGGGAGGGTTCTGATGTGACCAAGGACGATCTGGAATGGCTATTAAGCACCCGGCGTATAACCTCTCAAGTTATATGCCGCAAACCGGGGAAGGAACTCGTCCCGGTTCCCGAACCTGGTGAACGTGTGGTGTTTCTAGCGCATTTTGAGCGCGGATTCGGATTGCCGGCGAGTGATTTCTTCCGGGCTTTCCTGGATTTCTTTGGCCTACAGCCTCATCACCTCCCGGCTAATGCCTTCGTTTCTCTATCGGCTTTTAGCTCCTTTTGCGAGGGCTATCTCGGTGTCTGGCCGACCGTCGATATTTGGGCAAAGTATTTCCACCTCCGCAAACATACTATTCCAGGCACTAAGCCGAAGCTGATGACTGCTTGCGGTCCGGTTAGCATCACGCCAAGGCAGGGATCCATCTTTCCCCGTATCACTGGCCTAGACACTGTCAGAAGTGGCAAAGGTCTTTCCTTTATGTGAAGAGTGCAGAAGGCCATGACGCCCTTAATCTGCCCGAGTTCACGATCGAGCCACCCACAGCCGAATTGAACTTCGGATACAATCCGGCCGAGACTATTGTAGAACTTCAGACTGTACATGAAACTCTGGAGGACTTTCTGAAGAAGGGCCTGGCCTCGGATGATCTGCTCCGGACCTTCATCGGTCGCCGGGTCTGCCCTCTTCAAAGACGTGAACACAAGATATGCCACATGGGTGGTGTGCTAGATCCTACCCGGATCAGCAGGCATGACCTTAGCAAAGTCTCCATCAGGCGACGGGTAAACGCCATTGCCGCCACCGAGATGTCGGATAAATGGCGGTGGGGCGTAAAGCCGTTTTTCCGAGAGCGCCTTCCACCACAGGTTAGTTCGCCATTTTCCGAATCTAACCATATTTCGTCAAAATGGCATCGGCCTAATCCGGATTTGCCCCGACTTTTCTGTAGCTGTTTGATCGCCAACTTACCGAAGATGGAGACCTCTCCACCAAAGAATGGGGACCGGATCTCAGCCCGCCGCGCGAGGACGAAGAAGATCCGGATACGGATGATTATCTGCCTATCCCGCGCGCCAAGCCAGTCCGCAAGGGTAAGCAATCAACTATTCACAACATCTCCGACGAGGAAGATGATGATTGCAGGATCTTAGATCCCATCGACGCTATTCCGATTTCATGGTCACCACCTTGTGTTCCAGCCAAACAAGATGCTGAAGGGACATCTCGGAAACGCAGTGACGCGCCCGGATCTGATTCCCCTAAAGCCAAGAGAATAAAGAAGTCTGGCTCCAAGTTGAATCGCGTCAAGCCGATGCCTACCACCAAGGGGTAATACTGACTTAACTTCATTTGCTTTCTTCCTCTGTTAACCGAGTCATATCTATCCGAGTTAACTGTTTGCTTTGCTTTATGCAGTGATGTCCTCATCACCGCGCAGACTCATTCATCCATCTCTTCTCCCATTCCTCCACTGGATACGGTCATGGAAACCCAGTCTCCTGATCGAACTGCCACCTCACCAATGCGTGTCACACTGCCAATATTCCTCAGCCGACTCCCATTTCAAAGCCGGTTATTGACTTGGAGAGTGAGGAAACCTCGGCTCCAATCCGAGATTCAAGTTGGCCACGCCCTCTCAAGGAGCTGGAGAAGGAAAAGGCCAAGACATCGGCTACATCCTTGCCTAAGCCGGATCCTCGCCCTACTCCCGCAGCGCAAACCCTGCTGAATCAAGAGCAGCAGAAGAAGAAAAAGCAGAAGCAGCAACAGCAAGTTTCCGAGAAGCAGCACAAGGAGCCACATCCGAAGCAGACTCCGGGTGCGTCACCGCAACCCAAGCCGACTCAAGGTGCCTCTGGCACACCTCCAACCACCTCGGATAAGCAGGTGGTTGCTAGCAAGAAGGTTTCTGCCGCCCCATCAGCGATTCGATTCGGCCAGTCCCTGTCGAATCCCCGCCCTCCGAGCAGCGATAAGCTCGAGTCCGCCAAGCAATTCATTGAAGCTTGGAATGATGCTGACCTCGCCAAAGATTTTTCTACTTCAGCGCCACATCCGGCTGGGCCTAGTCGGATGTTTCAATCATTACACTCTGTACAGACCTCGGTCACTGAAGCTAACCGGGTGTTTGAGGTAAATTTTTCCGAATCTTGCTTTTATTTCAACATGATCAAATAGTACTATACCCAGTCCCCGAGATTCGGGTCGAACGACTGATACTCCTCCGAGTAAGAAAGTCATTCGGCTTGAATCTCTAAAAAACTTATCATGAATGTTGCCGTAACCGAGGACACCGTGGGACTTCCAGTCCCCGAGTCTCTTTTCCAACTGATTCGGTTAATCTCGGGCCAGTCCCCGAGATTCTTTTGACGCCATTTGCCTGTTTTCTTTCAGGAAACCATGACCGCTCGCGGCAAGCTCTTTAAGCAGCTCGCCCATCAGCATCAGAAGCTCCAAACTTCCTTTGATGGGCTCTGTCTTGAAATGGACAAGAAAGAAGAAGAGCACAAGCGCGCTTTATCCGAGGAAAAATCAGAGGTGACTCGGCTCCAGCGAGAGCTTGACCGAGTTGAAAAAGTGAAGAACAAGGTTAAAGGAGAGCGGGATACGCTGAAGCGTGAAAAAGACACAATCCAGAAGGAGCGGGATACTTTCAAAGCCGGACTTGCGGAGCGGGCCAAACTGGACAAGCAAATTCAAACGAACATTGCCGAATCTGAAGCCGAAGTCAAAGCGGCTAAAGAAGAACTGAGTGCTCACAAAGCGGCCAGTGCGAAATGGCTTGCTGCACTTGCTAGCCTTAATGATGACATGGATCGTAAGTTCACCGAATCTCCTCTTTTCTTTCTGCTCTTAACCAATACATATGCTTGTGTTCCTTCTCGCTGAACTCAGTATTAGCTTATTTGTTTGTAGGAGAGTTTACTAGCATCCGGCTTCAAGCCGCCAAGGCTGTGAGAAACGCCCGAGCTGAGAGAGCTAAATTAACCGAGGCTCCCCTACCAGAGACATGGGACATCGAAGATCATATTACAGCACTTAAGGCTCGGATTGCTCCTTTGAAGGATTCCCATATTGGTCTGCTCAATGCAAGTCTCAAGGCTCACCGAATCTTGTTTCCTGAAGCGCGGCAAGTTGTGCCTGTGGAGGAGCTGATCCGAGACCTGGATCAAGCAATGACCCGGTTACAGCAGTGGAGGTCTTCGTCCGCCCGCGCTGGTGCTGACGCAGCTTTGCTATTCATCATGTCCTGGTATGAGCTAATTGATCTTGCCAAAGTGCGCTCATTTCGCGAGGGTTCTCCGTGGGCTACAGACCCTACCCGGATTAAGATCCGTGAAGAAGCCGCCAACTTCATGGCCGAATTTGCACGCACCAAGCATCTTGATCTGGAGGCTCCGGTCTACTCGGATGGAGAAGAAACTGAAGAGGAATCGGACGACGCCTCCGCTGAAGAATACGCCGATTCTGAGGGCGAGTCTGATGATTCGGCTAACTCTGCCGAACACGCTCCTATCAAGATCCCAGCTTCTGACTCGGCTAAGAATACCGAAGCAACTCCGGCCCAGACTTCGGAGATACCAGCAACTGATTCGGCAGAGATTACTAAACAAGCTCAGCTGATCCGGATACCTCCGAATCTGCCCAGCCTTCAAGCTCTCCACGCAAGGTTACCCCTGAAGTTCCTCCATCTGAGCCCATCCTTGCAACCGAGCCCCCTGCAACCGAATCTACTCCAACCGAAGCTCCTGTAACCGAGGCTCGCGCGCCCGAGGTTCCTTCAACCAAAGCTCCTGCCACCGAACCTGCTACAACCGAGTCTGCTGCTTCCTGAAGTAACTTAGTGAAAAAACGTTAAATCCCCGGTATGCCGGGAGCAGATGTAATAGACTATTTTAAGTTCTTTCGAGACTACTTTAAATTTGCTTAACATGATCCGGACGAGGTTTATGTTGGATCATTTTAAACCGAGTCCCCGAGTCTGTTTTCTTGTTTACTATTTTTGCCGAATCTCTGCTCTTGTCTACCTTTTAGGTGTTTGACAGTCGAGTCACAAGATAGGAATCATAGCATACAATACTTGAAACATGCGAGTTGTGGTTTAGAATCATTCAACATAAACGAAAAATAAATAACAGGGGTTAGTAAACGACATGTGCCGAATCGGTTTTGGACCGAGTCCCCGAGTCCATTTTCATGTTTCCCACATTCCTCATCTCTGCTCTTGACTACCATTTTGGTGTTTGTCAGTCGAGTCACGAGATCAACAACACAACATACATTACTTGAATTTTGGGACGAGGTTCAAAGCAATTCGGCACACGAACGGTATGGACAAAACAGTAAAAAAACACATGCATGAGTACGAAGCAGTCCCCGAGTCCAGACTCGGATTGCTGCAATTTCATTTATGATAAACTGAAATACATACATTGCGCCCTTAGGAGTAAAAGGGTCGAAGCAGAGCTACATTCCAGGTCTCTTAGTTTCTTGTCCGGGTCTGTCCAGGCCATCCTTCCTTGGTTCCTGTGCATCTACAAGGTAGTACGAGTCATTGTGCATAGCCCTGCTCACAATGAAAGGTCCCTCCCA
This sequence comes from Poa pratensis, assembly GCA_947311845.1. Lineage (NCBI taxonomy): Eukaryota > Viridiplantae > Streptophyta > Magnoliopsida > Poales > Poaceae > Poa > Poa pratensis. The sequence continues at coordinate 27,511,493 of CAMZMU010000100.1, forward strand.
TGGAGGTGACAACTTGTGTCGGCCTTTGCTGCGCTGCACCAGCCTTAGCACAAGATCACCCTCATGAAACACTCGAGGGCTGATCTTTCGACTATGATATCGTCGTAGATTCTGCTGGTATATTGCTGTCCGAGATAGAGCCAATTCTCTTGCTTCCTCTAGCAGATCCACTGCATCTTCCCGAGCCTCTTTTGCCTCGGTTTCAGTATACATTGCCACCCTTGGTGCATCATGTTCTATGTCTGTGGGTAGCACAGCTTCTGCCCCATAAACCAGAAAAAATGGCGTATAGCCAGTTGACCGATTCGGCGTGGTCCTTAGACCCCACAGTACTGATGGTATCTCGTCTATCCAGCATCCCGGAGTTTTCAGCAATGGTTCAATGAGACGAGCCTTGATGCCGGCCAACACCAGGGCATTTGATCTTTCCACTTGCCCATTAGACTCCGGATGTGCCACCGAGGCTATATCTAGCCGGATTCCCTTATTCATGCAAACCGAGCAAACTCTCCGACAGCAAAGTTTGTGCCGTTATCCGAGATGATGCTATGAGGGTATCCGTATCTCAAAATAATTTCTTTCAGAAAGTCACAGCCGAACGACCATCTACTTTCCGGATTGGTTTCACCTCTATCCACTTGGTGAATTATCCACCATCACCAGCATATGTGTCATGTTACCCCTAGCCGGCTTGAAATCTCCCACCATATCCAAACACCACACAGCAAATGGCCAAGTGATAGGAATTGTTTTGAGCGCGATGCGGGTAAGTGTGTCTGCTTGGCAAACCTTTGGCATCCTTCACATTTTCGGACTATGTCCTCTGCATCCGCGTGAGCAGTGGGCCAGTAAAATCCATGCCGGAACACTTAGCCACCAGGGCTCTTGTACTGCAATGATGTCCACATTCCCTGATGTATCTCAAGGAGCATCTCCTTGCCCTCGGCTGGCTCCACACAACGCTGTAGCACCTCGGTTGCACTCCTCTTGTATAACTCCTTGTTGATGATGGTGTAAGCCTTGGACCTCCTCTGCACTCGCCTAGCTTCGGTTTCATCATTTGGCAAACTCCCCTCCGACATGAACTTCATGATTTCTTCAGCCCATTCCGGTACTGGATGCAAAGGGAATAAGTGCTCATCTACTTCCACTGGTTCGGCCGCCATTATTTCTTCTATCAGCTTCTGCCCATTCCCTAAGATTCGGTTATCACCACCTTCTTCTCTGCTCCTCTTTCCTAAGATCCGGTTAGCAGTCCCCGGGTCTCGCCATGCAGTCCCCGGGTCTTCCCCAATGTACTCGACATCAACATTCATAGGGACAGCCTCAGATTCTTGCTTTGGGATAAAAATTGACTCGGAATCAGGCGAAGGTTTGATTGAAGGGACCCTTAGGTGATTCAAGGATATCCCGGGTGGAATTGCATCCCTAGACGACCCGAGTTTTGACAGGACATCAGCAGCTTCGTTCTCCAACCGAGGTATGTGCTTGTACTCGCAGCCTTCAAAAAATCCTGAAATTTTCTGGACATGAAACCGATACAGTGCCATATTGGCATCAAGAGCATCCCAATTTCCAGAAGATTGCTGCACAACTAAATCCGAATCACCAAAACATTCTATTCGGCGGATGCCGATGTCCCTGGCCACATTAAGCCCATGGATCAGTGCCTCATATTCGGCCACATTGTTTGATGCTGAGAAATGAATCTGCAACACATATCGCAATTGATCTTGCTTCGGTGACGTGAGTACCACCCCAGCACCTAATCCGATTTTGGTTTTGGAGCCATCAAAGTGCAACTTCCAGTAATTGTAATCCGGCTTGGGTGGCTCATACTGCATCTCGGCCCAGTCACAAAGGAAATCTGGTAAAGCCTGAGACTTGATAGCATCCCTTCTCTCATAATGCGGGGTGTAAGGAGATACTTCTATTGCCCACTTGGCAACCCGGCCAGTCGCATCTTTGCACCCAATGATTTCCGCGATTGGAGCTTCACATACCACGGTAATCGGGTGTTCTTGGAAATAATGTTTCAACTTTTTGGCCGCCAGGTATACACCGTATGTCATCTTCTGGTAGTGAGGATAATTTTGCTTTGAGGTTGAGATCACCTCACTTAAATAGTACACCGGTCTCTGCACGGATTTACCCTCCTCTTCTCGCTCTACCACTATGACCACACTTACGACCCGGTTAGTGGCCGCAATGTAAAGTAGCATTGGCTCATTCGGCAAAGGTGACGCCAGAATTGGTGCAGTGGACAACATCTTTTTTAATTCGTTGAAAGCCGAATCTGCCTGCGGGGTCCACGTGAACCCGGTGCTCTTTTTCATCAACTGATACAAGGGCAAGGCTTTTTCTCCTAGCCGACTCACAAACCGACTCAACGAGGCTAAACACCCGTGAATTTTTGTACATCTTTTAGACATTTAGGCAATTTCATTCTTTCTATGGCTCGGATTTAGCCGGATTCACCTCAATACCTCGGCTCGATACAAGGAAACCGAGCAACTTTCCAGCCGGGACACCAAAGGTGCATTTATCCGGATTCAATTTCAACCGATATTTTCTCAAGTTCACAAATGTTTCCTCGAGATCCTCGAGGAGAGTGTGTTTTTCTTTAGTTTTGATGACGATATCATCGACATACACCTGCACATTTTGCCCATTTGGGAGTGTAAGCATTTCTGCATACATCTCTGATAAGTTGCACCGGCATTTCTCAAACCGAAACACATGACACGATAGCAATACGCCCCGTACGGGGTAATAAAAGCAGTCTTTATTTGATCTTTAGGGTTCAGTGGTATCTGGTGAAAACCAGAGTACGCATCAATAAAAGACAACAACTCACACCCAGCAGTAGAATCGATCACTTGATCAATCCGAGGTAAAGGAAATGGATCCTTCGGGCACGCCTTGTTTAGGTTGGTGAAATCGATGCACATGCGCCACACCTTGACCACCGCTGGTTCGTCCTTCTTCTTCTCTACCAGAACCGGATTGGATATCCAGTCTGGATGCAACACCTCCATAATGAATCCGGCTGCAAGCAACTTAGCCAGCTCATCCAGCACCACTTTTCTTCGATCATCTGAGAGACGCCGAGTCGGTTGCCTCACCGGTTTTACATCCGGCCTGACAAATAAAGAGTGCTCTGCCAACTCCCTCGGAACACCAGGCAGGTCCTTAGCCGACCATGCAAAGATATCCCGATTCTCACGGAGGAAGTGACAGAGCGCGCTTTCCTATTTCTCATCCAGCCCGGCACCAATGATGGCCATGCGCTCCGGGTTCTCCGGGTCAATGGGGATCTTCTTTGTCTCCTTGGGCATCTCAAATGTTGCACCTCCATCCGGATTGGTCATAGCCAGCACACCGAGCTGAGCTGACTTCGCCATTGCCACCACCTCATGCATCTTGCTCTTCTCAGCTTGGATCACCAATGATTCGGCTAAGGTGGAACCGATCGTGGCACACTGTATGGCCTTCTTGTAATCTCCCGCAACAGTGATAATACCATTCGGGCCTGGCATCTTTATCTTGAGGTAGGCCACATGGGTGGATATCATGAACTTGGCTAACGCAGGCCGGCCAAGTAGAGCATGGTATGGGCTCTCCAAATCTACCACCTCGAACTCGAGACTTTCAAGCCGGTGATTGTCCTTGGTACCAAACAGCACATCTACCCAGATCTTACCCATTGGGGAACAAGACACCCCGGGTACTATACCATGGAAGGTACAACTGCTCTGCTGCAACTGATTCGGCGAAATACCCAACTTGACCATTGTGTCCCGATACATGATGTTTATGGCACTGCCATTGTCAATCAAGACTCGGCTAAACCTCACGTTAAGCTTGGGTCCACCAAAGTCGGATCCACCACTAGTGCATAGTTTCCTGGACTTGGCATAATTCTGGGGTTATCAGCCCTGCTCCAAGTGATCTCCTGCTCGGACCAATTCAGGTATTTTGGGACTGCTGGTATGACTGCATTCACCTCCTTCGCCCTTCGCAGCTGACTTTTCTTGTCAGTTGGCTCGGTCACAAAAACCACATAACTTTGATGAGCCTCCTTGTACTCATTACCGGGGTATCCACCTTGCCGACTCGGACCAGCACCATTGTCATTGCCTCCCATGTTTACCAGGTTAACCGGCTTTGTGGCTGCCGGTCTTGGAGCTCCTGCGTTCACCGGGATTGTATTGGCTCCGGTTAAAGGCATATTCGGCCTGAAATTCGGTCTAGGAGCACCTCTCTGAGGTGGTCCTCTCTGACCCTCCGCCTGAATGCGATGATGCCAGCTACAATTCCGAGTTGAATGATTGGCCGGCTTGCGTGGGTCTGTTGTGTGATAACAGCAAGGCCCGTCCAATCTTGCCTCAAAGGTTAGAGGAGGACTCGATCCATCCCACACCTTCTTTGGCCAGGCACCTTGATTCGGCCTCCAAGCTGGACCCTCAGTCTTTTGTCTCTGACCATCTCCTGCTCCAGGATGGTCCATATTCACTGCAGCACCTGATCTGAACCGTATCTATAATCCGGATCTCTTCTTTTGTAACCGAATTCATGTCGGTCATTGGGCCTCAATGGTCCTACTCGGTTATTAACCGGTTGCCTCCTGCTTGTTCCCACTGCATCCAATGCGGGCTGTGTCGGATCACCAAGAGCATACGTATCTGCTATCCGGATCGTTTCCGCCAGTGTCTTGGGCATATCCCTCTGGAGCTTCTGCCAGAGCGGGGTGCCATGTCGGCAACCCTGCGCAAACCAAGAAATCGCCTGCTCCTCCACGACACCTTCGCAAGAGTTGCGAATGTTGCTCCACCGAGTTAAGAATTCTCGGTCTGTTTCCCGTTCTTCCTGCTTGCACGCAGCCAGGAGCTGAGGTCGGTTAGGCCTCTTGTAGGTGCTGGAGAAATTACTGTAAAATGCCTCCTCCAAGTCCATCCAAGAGTTGATACTACCCGGCGGTAAGTTGTTCAGCCAAATCCGGGCTGGCCCTTCCAACATGTGCGGGAGATACCGGACCGCCCATCGGCGATTGCCCCCCGCAATGTGCACTGACGATACATAGTCTATCAGCCAATCTTGTGGCTTTGTGTTGCCATTATATGGCTTTGTGCTTCGGCCAAGCTGAAATAACGGCACACTCGGCTCGTTCATGATCCGAGGTCCAAAACATGGAGGACCCGGTGGGCCTTGCTCTTCTAGCTTCTCGGACTGGTAAATTCTATCCAACTTGAGACGCTGATCATCGGATCCAATGCCCGAGGTCCCAGTCTTGATGCAAGTGCATTATCATACGTCTGGTATCCGGCTCGCGCCATAGCCGAATTTCCGTCATCATAGCGGTAACCCGCCTGGCCACCACCTTGCTGTTGCGCTCGCACAATCACTTGCTGCCCAGGAGGACGAGGTGGTTGACCTCGGCCAGCCGAATTGCCCCTTCCAGCTCCCGGGTAACCTCGTCCACCACTGTTTCTACTTTGGCCACCTCTTCCTTGAGCGGCTAGCTGCTTGCCGGCATACTCAGCATCATAGGTCTGCAGCTGCTTGCTCTTACCCGAGTTCACGCTCTGGGCCCGGTCAACTCCGACGTGCGGGGATGACGCCTGCCCCTTGGATCTCTGGCTAACAGCCTTAACCGACACTACTACCCGAGAAACACCTGCATCCGGATTAGCTTTCCGGTAAGCCTCATTCTGCCGGTTACACACATCTACTAGCTCATTGACTCTCTCTGCCTGCTTCCGCCAAGCGTCCCCGGTTAGTGTGCTCAACTCGGCTCGCGCTGCCGCTGCAGCCCTAAGATTCTTAGCCGGGGAGCTATACACCGGCTTGCCTGTGCCAGATCTATGACTAGTAGCCTTACTGGAGCTCGATCCTGCAGCTCTAGCTAACTCGTCATTGAGGTCCTTACCCCGGTTACGCAACTCGGCTTTTTGCGTGAGCGATGCACTACAGGAGTAAAGCCATCGGTGATACCATTGGCAGCATTGTACTCTCTCATATCTCTATCAAAGGCTTGCCTAGACTCCACCACTAACCGGGCTTCTTTTTGCAACCTCAGGCGCTCTGCCTCTAGCTGAGCTACAGTGAGCTCTACATTGCCCCAGGTGCCACTGGCCGAGATAATTCTCCAGGACATCCTCTAAGGGAGCCTCCCTACTTGACATGCCAAGCGGGCCAACCGGATCTGGTCTCTCCTTTGGGAACTTCGCTGTCCGAGTCGGCTTGCCAACCGGATCAACTGGCGTGGCCAGCTCCTCGGGCATGCTTTTGCTGGCATCTCCTTTGCCAGCTGCTGCACTTGGCCCGGTCATCATCACCTCCACGCTACTCCCGGGGCGAGCGCTACGCCGTCCGAGAGCTGCGCGGAAAGAGGGAGGATCCTCAGCCACGAGCACCTGCGCCGGGTACTCGCGGACAGGCTCGGTGGCGACGTAGGTGACGAAGCTGCCGAGCGTCATGAGGAAGCCGTCAGCGGGGAAGGGCTTGTTGGCGAAGCACCCCGCGTTGTCGCTGATGAAGTTGAACTCGCCGATCTTGCAAACGAGCCCAGAGAGGACCCGCTCGCCGGAGCCAGCGACGGTGCCCGTCCGGAAGGAAACCCCAGCCAACGCCACTGCTGCCCCACGGTGGGCGCCAACTGTCGTGGTGGTGTCACGGCAGATGCCATAGGATGGCTTAAGTTGTGGGCTCGCTAGGACGTTGGGGGATCCGGGGAGGGTTTGCGCGCTCACGAAGCACGCATGGAGAACAACCAAGAACTCGCAAGAACAAACAAGAACAAGCAGAACCAAGAAGAAGCAAAGAACACCACGATGTACCCTGCTTCGGGGCCCTCTTGTGGAGGTAACACCCCTACTGCAGCACTAGCCTACTCTCTTTATATCTCAAGTGTTTACAAGTACAGAGTGCTCCTTGAGCTGTATGAAGAACAATGGTGGAGCTCTAGAAGAAGATGGAGCTTGGGGAAGATAATGCCTTTCTCTTTCGCCGTCTCTTGCCCGTCGTCCGTCACTGGAGGATGTGTAGCTTACTTATACACTAACCGAATTACCATTTTGCCCCTGGCTGGAAGTGATAATGGCATGGACAAGAGGAACAGGACAAGCCTCTGCCCCCTGTCAATCCAACGGCCGGACTGTCAGGCCTATCTTGCCAATTCGGGCAATGGCAGCTGTAGCCCATCGGGTCTAGGTCACATCCTCTTTCCCGAATTGGCCGAGTCAGCTCCTAGGTCGCTGCGCTCCCAGGAATCCCGTGACCTGACCTGGCCGTCAAGTCCCTAGCAGGCCTATCTTGCCACTTTGGGCAATGGCAGGCGTAGCCCCCCGGGTCTGGTCATATCCTCTTTCCCGAATTGGCCAAGTCAGCGCCTAGGGCCTTGCGACCCGGAAAACCTGCGACTTGACCCGGCTGTCTTCTCAGCCTCTGGCAGGAGACCTGCAGACCCGTGAACCTTTCTGACATTACTTGGCCCTTGTGCAATATCCGGATTACCTTATCCGGGTCCTTCCTGACCAACCCGGCTAACTTAACCGGTTTCCTTCCTCTGATTCGGTTAAGCTTTACCGGATCCTCTCTGGCATCTTCTCGCTCTTTAGCTTGATCAAGTGCTAACCGACTCTCACGAGAGATCCGGCCCAAGTGACCCGGCTATATGTTGATCCGGCTAGCTCTTTGCAACACTTAATACCACATCTTTGCCCTACCCGGGGGCAGCCCCCGACACTATGACCACAACGCCGTGGGCGTGTTCGCTATCTGGACAGCTTTGTTGCCTCGGTTAGCAATTCAGATATCTTTTTTTGACTCTCAGCAATTCAGATGTCCGTTGCACATTCTAGTAACTTCAACACTGGGAAATGAATCACATCCGGGACTACTTCACCGATGCCTACTCCAAAAGATGTGACTAATATATTTCTGTGCGAAAAAGCAAAAGGTAGCCTGGGCTTAGCCTTTTATTTTTAATTTTTGAAAACGACATTTAAAGTTTCAAAAAATTCTGAAATTTTACCTAGATGTTGAATATAGTGTATTCTATCAACATGCAAATTTTCAATTCGAAAAACACTGTATTTTGAGCCACACAAAAAAGACAATTCTGAAAATTTTTGTAGGGTTCAAATTTTGGCATTGTTCACTACTTAAAGATCTTCATTTTTGTCATTTTTACTCAGCCTAGAATATCGAGTTCAAATGTATTTCTAGTTGAAACTCTGCAGATTGATAGGATACATCATTAACTACATCTAGGATTTTTTTTCACATTTTTTGAAGCTTAAATTTCGATTTCAATTTTTTCGAAATAAAGGGCTACAAAACGCCGCTCTCATTTCTGTGTGGCTATTTTTCAACACAAGATTATAAAACATAACAAAATGTCATAGGAAGAGCATGCAAGCAAGTAGGTCGCAAATACATGCGGGCATAGAAAGTGAAATGTTAAAACGCAGGCTCTTCATAGTTCACAGTACACTGATTGGCACCACAGCTAGAATTTGCATCAACTGCCACAAGTTATAGCAACCATGTGCCATCAGTCATCAAGACAACAAAGTTCATCTGACAAACCCATTCGTCCATTCACCCCGATAACAAAATGTACAGCAGGAGCCATGTTTCGTCTGTTTGTTGAAGCAGTTCACAGCGGCCCGAGGAAATCACCAGCCAGCGTCGCAAGGAGCTGGAACTGGCGATCCGCTTCCATCCAGCGTAACCCCATGACTTTGAAGCGCACGATGGTGTCATTTTCCAGCTTCGAGTGGTCATTCATGAAAGTCGGGTTCTCGCCACCAACGTACTCGTAGTCGCTCATCGTCTTCTCCGACAGAAAGATGGTTTCTATCGGTCCAGATTTGAGGAACACGCCATGCTTCAGGATCTTCTCCACATAGCAGACCAAGATCTCACCTTTCATGGGCATCTGAGTGGTGCAGGTGAATGTGACAGGGAAAAGAACATGTCCAGTGCGCTCACAAACTATCCCTTCAGACATTGCATTCAGCTCATTGATAGTGATGTAGAAGCCATTCTCCTTGGAGGCCTTCCTGTTTGTTATGCCCTCCAGAAGACGGAGCAACAAACCCTCAGGGCTCAGTTCGTCAGGAGCGACCAAAACATTCCAAGACATCTCCGCCTGAAGAAAAACCATGGTTGACTACCTGCCAAAAGTTAAATTTACATCTCAGCCTTTTAGTGCTTCAGCAATCATTCACTGAATGTCATAGTGACAAGTGCTTAAGGAATTACAGGGCAGAAAAAGTGAAAATCATTTCTTCTGTTACAGAGGTCATGCAATTGCGAATTTGTAGTCCATAAACAAACATAAAATAAAATTGGGAGAAACAAATAAAATAGTTAGGCATGCTACACTAACAGCTCAGCTAGAATAGCTGGGTGGCATGGTGTTTCTAATTCCTACAAATGACTGGGTGGCCTTGGTGTTTCTACTTATTGTGTTAACTCTATTTTCTAGAACATTATTATGTAACAATGTATTAGGCATGCCACACTAACAGCTCAAATTTATGGTTTTTATACTTCTACATTATAAATTCTCAGGAATTGTTTTCAGGAACGCGGGGGAGATCACACCTTTTTCTTTATAAAAGAAAGGAAAAACCAATATAGACCTGTTTGCTATATATTGTACACACCAATTGTAGAAAAATAAAACTTGTCGTCAATTTATATAAGAGTAAATGTTACAAAACCACAACTATTGGGTCATAGTTTCGGTAAATCAAAACTTCTAGTGCATTTGTGAAATTGTAGTTTGCACTAGAACTTGTGCTTTTCTGAAACTATGCCCCAATAGGCCAATAGTTGTGGTTTTTTTTGACATTTGCTCTTATAAATGTATCAAAAGAGTTGTGCTTAAGCATCCTTAATGAAAACTTCCCCAAATTATGTTCTCATTGCGCAAGGTAGTACCCTATGGGGTAACCAATTGACATGCACGGAGATATATAAAGGTTTCGGAGACTGTGCGCGTTGCACCATTTATACAGAAGTTTGTTGTTGCTAGTTCATTTGCCTACTCTTTTTTTTTTTTTTTTGCGAGGAAACAGACACATTACAGCAAGCAAAATACAGAAAGGACCTCCTCGAAATATAAAATTACACCCAAGTCCAGCTTCTGCACTGCGTTGACGCCGACGGAGAGCAGATCGCACCGATGGCGTGCCGCCGCCGCATCGCCACACTCCTTGGATCGGCTGATGTCCCCAGGCGGACGGGCTGACTTCGGAACTCGAACCCCGTAGGGCCTCCAACCTGCACCACCGACACCAACACGAGCTTGCTCCAACAACATCTGCTTCAGATCCATCAAGACCGGAGACGCCGCCGACGATCTCCGGCGCGGGGAAGTCGCCCACCACAGCTCACCAGAGCTGCGAGCGCGACGAAGGATGCAGATCCACTTCGGGACTCCACCGGAGCGCCGACGCCGAGGAGGAAGACCCGCACCTGCAAAACAGAACACCGGCAGCACCGCCACCCTCCCGACGCCGCCGTCTGCACTCCTAAGCCACTCTACACTATATACACACCGCGAATCGGAGTTCCCCCGTCCTCCCGCCGCCGAAGCAGCCGTCGGAGGGCGGGGAAACCGCCGATTCGGCGGCGGCGAGGTGAGGAGCTCGGGATCGCCCAAAAACGACTGCTCTCTACTGTAGCGGGAGAGGATAAGGCTCCAAGGTGCCTTCTAGTTCATTTGCCTACTCAGTTACAGTTAGTTCTATGTTAAAAATCCTTAATTCTTGAGCACGATTTGAGGGGTTCTGATAGTGTTTTTGGTGGATGATCTTGGTGATTTGCACCGTCTAGCTAAAAACACTCTCTAATCCACTTTCAAACACTTAACACAGTAGACCAATCCCACCGTCGCTTTGGTCGACTTCCTTGCCTTGGTGCCACGGTACGTAGTAGGTCACTCAAGTAACCTTAATTAGCCAATGAACCACCATCCTTAGGTGCCATCTCCGGCGAGGCCAAATGTCACGACCACATAGTCACGGCATTCAGAGATGGCGCAGCGAGCTCGACTTTGTGACGACCGGAAGGCGAGCGTCACGATTGAAGCCAAATTTCGTGACCACAAGTACAAGCCCTCCACGCCAAAAGCCGTTGCCTTCGTCCCCTTATTCCGCCTCTATCGGCCGGTCGGCCCCTTATTTGCCGCCGCAAGTCGCCCCTTCGCCCCACCTAAGTTCCGAAAGTGGCTACTTTTTTGGAAGCCAACCTTCAAATGCGTGAAAACCCCAACGAGTTTAGTTGCAAAAACTCACGCAGATTATTTTCACGAATAGGAAATTACTTCATCCGTTTCCAAATATAAGATATTTAAACTTTTTTAGATTCACATGTACCTACACACGTTTTAGTGTGCATGTTCACCCATTTCATCCGTATCTAAACCACATTTGAGATACCTAAAACATGTTGGAAAATAATCTTGCCTAATCCGTGTTGAGGTTAAGCATGTCAATTAGGTAGGTTTTCTATAGTAGCCATGCATGTATTGGACGTGAACTTCTAGTATAGTACTAGTTCCGGCTGGGATTGCTTAGTCGTGTAGTACAAGGATTAGGAGATCATGTACAAGTCGGTTAGGCTACTTAGGAACGTTTGGTGTCCGTGTACTGGTAGGAGTTCGTGAGCGAGTAGGTTTAGGTGGTTCTTTGGTCGGTCGATGGTGCATATATATGCACAGGTCCTGTATCAAGAAGTTGTACCGAGAATATTGAGAGAAATAAAGACAAAAAGAACGGGCACGATACGTGCCCTTGGCGAAAGTTTTTTGTGTGCGCGTGTTCGTCTAGTTTCATGTAATCGATCCGTGGGCGAAACCCAACAAAACATTTTATATTTAAAAACGGAGGATGTAGACGTCAAGAGTCCTAATTCTGTAGAAGAAAATTCAGGAGTCCTACATAGAATCTCCGTTTAGGAGAGTCATGACTGATGGCACGTGAGTGTGTAGACCACCAACTCGGACTGCGGGACTGCGGAGTTTGTATCGCATACAGGAAGCCTCGTGTGGGGCCAATCCTCTGCCGGGTTGGACGGGAACGTCAGGTTTGCAACGTGATAGGAAGGACGAAAGTTTAAGTTTTACAAGTAAAAAAAAAAGTTCAAGTTTAGCTTCACCCGAAAATTTCTTGCCAACGTGTGTGTGCTCAACTTTGTCAAGTTTCAGGTCAGGTTAATTTTCTCTCGGCTAGATATATACGTACGAGAAGTCGAGAACAAACTTTTATCGACGCATGTAAATCGATCTAAAGCTTCAAACCCCGCGGAAATCGGCGACCGTTCTTGGCTCAAGGGTTTCGCCGCCAAATTGTGCGGATCAAGTTGGGAGGGGGCACGCGATCTACGGCGGAGGATTGGAAACGGGTGCAACGGCGTCGGAGGAGCGGCGGGCGGCAGTGAGTGTTCTCTGATGATCTTGTTGGGTTCCTCGGGTTAAGTGATTTGCTAAGGGTTTCTCTGCAGGCGGCGAGGCAGAGGAGGTGGACACACGGCGTGAGATCGCCACCACCGGCCGGCCAATAGCCACCACCCCCGGCAGCTGGAACCCAGTGAGTGCCCTCTTGTGCTCTTATTCCGTTCGCCGGGTTGAATCATTCGCCAGATTGTGAAGCACTGTAACATCTGTGGTCATTTCTTCTACTTAGCTCAATTTCTTGCGGTAATTCCTTCGTACATTTGCTTAAATTTGTTCAGTGGGCGAGCGAGCCAAGATGCCAGAGCCGGAGGGGCGGACCACCATTGTAGGCTCTTCTTTCCGGTTCAGAATTGACTATGAGCAAGGCAAGCAGATTCCCATCGGCAAGGCCGTCTTCTCCGACGTCGTCTCAGCTGGGGGACACCTCTGGAGGATTAAGTGCTTCCCGCGTGGGAAGTTGGAAGTATACAAGGGCGAGCATATATCGATGTTCGTCCTGCACATTAGCAAAACCAGAAGCGTCAGGGCCAAGATCGAGATCTTCATGATGGGTGCGGACGGTGAACCATCATCGGAGTTACGAAGGATGTATGGAACCTTTGGAATCAGTGGGTCCGACGTCTCATGGGGATGGGGTCAGTTCATAAAGCTTACTGATGTGGAGAAAAATTTCTTAACAGAAGGATACGTCACATTCGTATGCACTATCGTCGTCATGGACGACTGTCCTATTCTGGTCCCGCATTCAGACATCGGGACCGATCTTGGCCGTCTGCTAGATTGTACTGATGGGACAGATGTGTCATTCGTCGTTGACGATGAGACATTTCCGGCTCACCGAGCAGTGCTTGCTGCCCGCTCACCGGTTTTCAGAGCAGAGCTCTTCGGTTCCATGGCCGAGGCTACAATGTCATCCATCAGGTTGCACGACATCACACCTGCAACATTCAAAGCTATGCTTCGGTTCATATACACGGATGAATTACCTGCAGAAGATGAACTTGAGAACTCTTCCACTGAGATGTTTCAGAATCTTCTCGCTGCTGCTGATTGGTATGCACTTGATCGACTAAAGTTTAGTTGTGCCCAGAAATTATGGGATAAATTGTCCGTCGATACAGTTGCAACTATCTTAGCTTGCGCCGAAACCTACAACTGTCACGAGTTGAAGAACAAGTGCGTTGACTTCTTTGCGGTGGAGAAAAATTTCAAGGAGGCCATGTTCACGGATGGTTACGCATTGTTAGTTCTGAAATTCCCAGCAATTACTGCTGAGCTCAAAAAGAGGGTTATGGCATAACATGTGTAACCTCAGGCGTTCAAGGCTTCAAGCATAGCTTTAGTATGAGTTTTGCTATATGGTGAGTAGTATCTGACATCTTGTTAAGCATGCAATCTCTATGTGCTGAGTAGGGACTAGGGAGTCTGGGAGCTTGATATTGCAGATTCTTGTTAAGCGTTGGGTTTAGTTGCTAAGAATACTGATACCGATAAGTGAAGAGGTGAAGTGTGCTATCAGAATAATTCAGATGCAAAGTTTAGGACGTCGTGCTAAATCGCCAGCTCATTTGTGTTTTGTTTCCCTGCTGGTTTGGAGATGTCGTGTCCTGAAGGTTTTAGGATATTCACTTCTGCTATGCTGGTCTAACCATCTAACTATCTGTAGTCCTGGTTCCACGGGTTATGGTTGGTGCAAGCATGTCAGAGCTTAGGAAATCTGAGCGCTTATGTTGTCATGACAACGTTCTGGAGCATGCCTTTTTTCATACTTGTCTGTGTACTTCTATAACTCGATTCATGTGATACTGAAATCAGAGATGTCCAGATGGAGCCTATCATGTGCAAAAAATACATACTAGGTTTTGATTTTTCGAAGTTGCGAGAAGGGAAATCAGTTCGCTGACTAGTAAGCTAATGGGCGTCCCATCCTAAATACTAAGTGTTTTTTCTTGAAAATGGTACTTTGGCAATATACAAAAATGTAGTGCCATTTTTTCACAAACTGAATATTTGAAAACCATCATACAAGTAATATCACAGATAAAGAAAGCTGGAAAACCTGAAAACCATCAAAGAAGTAATATTCCTACATTTCAAGGGGGCTTCCATCATAGCCCTGAATGCAAGTTCGTCCACCTTTCATTCCAACGTTCCTTTTGAGCCTCTGAATATGGTTCTTTCACCGCCTACGATTCACCCGAAGGCGCGTATTTCATTTCTTTTGTGAAATGAAAGGTGGAAGCATACCAATGTCAAAGCGGGTGCCAAATGCTTGGTGAACTTCATCTCGGGAGAGTAGTCCCTTTTATCATATCTTTTGTGATGTTTCCCTTTAGTGTGTGTGTTCCACTTAAGGGAGGTGATGGCCTTGGCCATGTAAAACTTGGAAACTCTCTCTCTCTTAATTAATGAATAGGCAAGTATTTTAAAAAAGTGCTAATCTTTTGCATCTCTAAGTTGCAGGGTGCTCTGAGGCCTAACTCCAATAGATGTTGCTAATATTTTTTTGTGTGGCTATTTTTCAACAGTCAACACTAGATTATAAAAGATAACCGAAATGTCATAGGAAGCATCAAGCAAGTAGAAGGCCACAAACGCATGCGGGCAAGTAGAAAGTGAAATGTTAAACCGCAGGATCGTCAAGAGTTCACAGTAGTATACGGATTGGCATCAAGGCTAGAGCTTGCATCAACTGCCACAAGCTACAGCAACCATGTGCCATCAGTCATCACGACAGAAAACTTCACCTAACGCACTCGTTCATCCACCCACCAGGATAAAAAAAAAAAATACTCCGTACAGTTTTAGCTCTCGAAGCAGCTGCTTCAGAGTGGCCCGAGGAAATGATCACAAGGCCAAGTTCAAGGATCGGTTGGTTGCATTTTTGAAGTTCGATGTATGAAACTGTTTCCGCAAGCCAAGTTCACGTACTTCCGATGCAATTACCTCATGACGTTGATCTGGTTGTCAACTGTTTATGGTTAGGAATCAGACGACAAGACTCCTATATATACTGAAGAAAAAGAAGTCAGGAGTCCTACATAGAATCAGATTAGAGCTAAGATCAGATTCCGTTTAGGAGAGTGAGAGTCCCGACTCATGAAAGATGAGTTTGTAAACAACCAAATCGGACCGCGGGGCAGCGGTGTTTGTATCGCATACGGAAAGCCTCGTGTTGGGCGACGAGTGTTGTTGGCTCAAGGATTTCGCCGCCAAGTTGCGAGGGCCGGCCACGAAAGCAGGCGAAGTGCATCGGCCGGCGGGCAGGTAGAGGAGGCGGACACACGGCCTACGGTGGAGGATCGGAGCGGCGGGCAGAGCCTGATCGCAACCAACGGGGTGGCAGTACGTGTCCTCTGACCTCTGGCGCTCTTGTTCGGTTCTTCCTCGGGTCAATTTTGCTTGCTAACCCTTTCTTGTGCTTACAAATTGTTCAGTGGGCAAGCGAGCGAAGCCGGATGCACGGACCACCATTCTGGGCTCTTCTGTATTCCAGTTCAGAGTAGATTACGAGCAGAGCAAGCAGCTTCGGATCGGCAAGTGCATCCACTCTGACGTCGTTTCCGCCGGGGGACACCTCTGGAGCAAATCCAGAAGTGTGAGGGCCATCTTCGACGTCTTCCTGATAGATAGGGATGACACTCCTCACATTTGTATGCGCCATCATGGTCATCGATGACACTCCTCCTATTCTTGTCCCGCCTTCAGACATCGGAACCCATCGTGGCCGCCTGCTAGATCGTAGCGACGGGACAGATGTGTCATTCGTCGTTGACGACGAGAAATTCCCTCCTCACCGAGCTGTGCTTGCTGCCCGCTCACCGGTCTTCAGAGCAGAGCTGTTCGGTTCCATGCCGAGGCTACAATGTCGTCCATTAGGTTGCACGACATCACGCCTGCAACATTCAAAGCTATGATTCGGTTCATCTACACGGATGAATTTCCTGCGGTAGACGAGTCCGAGGACTGTTTCATTGAGATGTATCAGAATCTACTCATTGCGGCTGATCGGTATGCACTTGACCGGCTAAAGATTATTTGTGCCCGGAAGCTATGGATAAAGTCTCGGTAAATACAGTTGCAACTATCTTAGCTTGCGCGGAAACTTACGGCTGTCACGAGCTGAAGAACAAGTGCATTGACTTCTTTGCGGTGGAGGAAAATTTCAAGGAGGCAATGTTCACCGACAGCTATGCATTGTTGGTTCTGAAATTCCCATCGATTGTTGCTGAGCTCAAAAAGAGGGTTAGGACATAACATGTGCGTACTTCAGGCGTTCAAGCATAGCTCTAGTAATGGTGTTTTGTTTTGGTACATGGCGAGTAGTAGTACCTGACATCTAGTCAAGCATATGATCTCAATTTCATGAGTAGGGAGCCTGGAGCTTGATGTTGCAGAATTTTCTACTTCTGAGTGTTAGAACTTGGTTGCTATAGAGTACTGATACCGACAAATGAGGCGAGATGGAGGGTTTATTAAGATTACGCCGGTGCGTAGTGGTCACTTTTGTTATGCCGGTTAACTATTTGTAGTCTCAACTCCATAGTACTATATGATCAATGCAAGCATGTCACATTTCTGAGTGATTATGTTTTCATGACAATGTTGTGGAGTATAACTCTTGCACTTCACTGTGAATTTATATTCCTTGATTCATCTTATAACTGAAATCCATGATAGCGGGATTGAACCTCAAGAAAACACGACCAGATTTTTTTTACTTTTATTTTTTTATTATGAGAAGGGAAATAATTTCGCTGACCCGTAAGGAACTGGATGTGTAACTTCAGGCTTTCAAGCATGGCTCTGCTTTACTATGGTGTTTTGGTACATACCTGCCAAAAATGTAGTACTATCTGACATCTTGTTAAGCATGCAATCTCTATGTGCTGCGTAGGGAGCCTGGGAGCTCCATATTGCAGAATCCTGTTATGTGAGGTGAGGTGGAGTGTGCTGTCAGGGGAAGCCGGAGCGGCGGCTGCGGATACGGTTGTGTGTGTTTAGTGTGACGTTTGTTTAGTATTGTGTGGACGACGAAACTATGTTGTATGTGCTGTTTTTTTGCCCAGTTTTCCTCATAACTGGGTCGCATGTACGGCTGCCTTATAAACTAGTAGCTCAATACTGTCACCTTGACCTCCTTCAGTCATCAATATAACATTCCTCATAGTGTTATTCAAAAAGAATTATAACACAAGTTCATAATTACTTGGCCATGCCACTTATTTACTCCACTAGAGCCCAGCCGAAAAGAAACCAAACACATGATAACCCAAACGAAGCATTCTCAGTGGCGTCAGCGCCATGTATAAGAAGTAATAACTCTTGTGTACCTGGTTCTGCGTCTACTTGGAGTATACAGAGTACACCGTGTACTCCATGTACTATGTGTAGTGTACTTCAGGAGAGAAGTATTCTTGTACTTTCGTGGTGTATACTTTGTAAAAAATAAACAAAAACATATTAAGAATGAAGGGGTCACAGAGCTCGAGAGCCAGATATCCCTACTGCACCATATCTGACTATTTTAAGTGGCCTGGCGACAAAATTCAAGGGCATAATCAGAGACCAAGAAAACAGCAGCCATACACAGGGCAAGAAAAAACAATATAGCAGCCAAACTACACCGTCCTGTAGCACAGTGGACGTATTTGTCACAGGTCCAAAATAGCTCAGCGGTGGCGCCATGCTCTCCTTGAAGCAGAAGACCTACCCAGAAAACTAAGAAAAAGATACTCCTATATTATAGAACTTCCATTCCATGAATAGGTATTATCCAGGCAAGCGCCTCGCTGACCACTACAAGTACAAAAAGAAATATACAGAGCCGAAGCGATGATTATTAACAAACAGTTTCCTGCGTCTACATTATTGTACACATGGTTCTCCGCCAGACGCGAGAACAAATGTTGTCCAGCCATCCAGCCCTACACAGATGCCAATGACTTCCACCAAGTTCAAGACCACAATCTCAAAGGTGAAGGCCTCAGGATCAAGCAAAAAGAAGGCATCATACTCGTCTCGCCTCGAGAAAAAGCGCGGACATCAATCAAGAGATTGGAACTGATGCAAAACCCAAAAGAAGTGGCAGCAAGGTGCTTGCTGGAGTACCAAACAAAATAATACGCCTAGTTCCTAGCTATCTCACACATGCCTTCGTTCCTGCATTAGTATGATCGGCAAGATGTCAATGGAAGAACGACAGAAGACATCGAGTAAATATTAGCATAAAAATCTAGAGTAGCTAAAATTAATATAGTCACAGCTTGAGGCATATCAAAAAAAGGTTTGCACAATACTGTTTCTAGAAAAATAATGCAATTTACTATGCAATGTGGCATGTACATCCATATTAGTGGGACTCTATTTTTGTGTGTGTGAAATCCTCCTTATTCGTGGCGAAGCTCAGCCCAGACCTTACGTGAAACCGAAGTCATGGCATGGAGCTTGCGATAGAGGTTCAACAAGTTGGGGTAATCTAAATTGTTACACCGTACCATCAATACTGATTAATAGAACTACTGAATACTGATAAGGTACATAAAGTGCATCATTCTGGATTCTGAAATGTACAAGTGCTTCATGGGAACATTTATATTAAAAGTTAAAAGAGACAAAAGCATTGATTATAGGTAAACAAGACAAGATCGCAGCTTTAAGATGCACATAGATAATTTAGAGAATTGACCAAAAACATACTTGTCTGTGTGGACCCTTTGGCTAATGCTCTGTCAGAATCAGCTTGTACCAAATAAGGTGCAATGATGGCATCCAATTTGACAACCCAGAGTGCAACTGCAGACGTTGTTTGTGGCATCGTTTGGAAGTATACAGTAATGTCATCCAGATATGAACTAACGCTTGCTGTTGAGGAACTTTGGTACAGCCAATCTTCATCAATTGCCCCAACAAAATCAACAAGAACCTGCATGGGAGAACATGGGAAAAGAAAAGATAGCAAATAATGAGTAATTTGCTTGAAACTTAATGAAAGTCCGTTCTCATATTATGATGTAAACAGGGGAAAAATAACTGACCTGCAAAAGCTCTGGTAGTGATGATGTTCGTCGCAGCCGCTTAACCCACAGGCTGTGTGAAGACTTCATCCACAAACCGGCAAAAGCTGCCGCAGGCATGCGTGCCTACATCAGGATACATTATAAGGAAAAACAAAATTAAGAAGCTGCTATGGAATGCATATGCTTTTTGTGAACGTACAAACAAGTGGCTGGTAATCCAATACATGTACATAACTCAAATTTTGAGTCACCATGTGATCCCAGACAATAAACTGCATAGTTTTTTAGTACTCACCTCAATAGCATGAATGGCTGCTTTAAGTGCCTGCAGCTGCGAAGGAAGCACTTTATGATTTGGCACATCGTACAAATCCTCAGGCTCTCTGCACGTTGCCACATGTATAGCATATCTTTCTTCAAGATCAAAACCAACCTCAAAAGTAGAATGGCATATTCTACAGTGTTTTTCATCTCTCCAATACAGATCATGGCAACTTTCACAATGAACGAGTGATTCCTTTAATGACCTCTTGCCACACTTAACAACAGTAAGAGAAGAATAGAAAGAAGTCCAGATCCATTTATCTAGCGCTTGCAACCTTTCCCACTTCACTATCTTCTCATCACTTCTCCTCCAACTTCGATTTCCATTGCAGAAGATGCATTCAGAAGATTACCAGCTGGATATGTGGGAACAGAAGCACTGTCAATATCTGATAGGGGTGAAGCTCCATCTGCACTACTTGGCTTGGGTGAATCTCTGTTTCCACTGCTTGTCTCGGAACGAGAAGAATCAGATGATGCTGCTATCGCAACTGCATTCCCATCATCCAAGTGTTTTTTCATGCCTTCAAAAAGACACGCTTGCCTCTTTTTCATTGATGCAAGAAGATGAGCTTCCCTGGTGCCTCTGATGTCTAGGACAGACAGCAGCGAAAGTAATTCCTGCATTGCAAAATAGAGGGATAGAACATTAACTTTATTAGTTTAAACTCAAGCGATTTAATACAAGGCAGAGACAAAGTTATAAATCTAAGAAAGTAAGCAGGTGGACAACCTGTGGAGAATCGATCACCTCCCAGTGACCATCTTCTGAGGACTCAAAGTAGACCCTACGATGCCCTGGATCATCTGCCCTACAAGGGCCAAGGAAGAGCCAATAGTTGTTATACCTACGGTCTGATCCTAAGAGAACAATTTGTGGCTGATGTGCAAATCCTGTAGACAACTCGTTAGCTCCAGAATCAGCAATGTGGTTCTGACTTTTCAGATTTCTTGACTGTCCTCGCATAGAAGAATCAAAACTGGGCGAGCTTCCTGGTCTATTTAAGTACTCGTCACTAGATTGATAAATGGTTCTTGTCAACTTCTTTATTTTCCCACCTGAGGCATATGATTGTGCTCTCTGTATGTTAGACAGGACACTTTGTGGTTCCTACAAAAGATAGAAAATAGTAATATAAGGTCCTGCAGTTTACCAACAGCCAACAGGACTCGAACTTGGCACGTGAACACAATAAAGTTATGCAAAACAACAGATAAATGACTATGATATGTATGTTCACTTCCAAGACTTTGATTAACAGTTATACAGTAGCCTAAGGCAAGCAATCTCCACTTATATTGTCCATCCACAGTATCCTAGGGCCAGAACAAAATAAAGTTATGCAAGAGAACTGAGAAATGATTATGATATGTACGTTCACTTCGAAGATTTAGATTGACAGTTATGCAGTAGCCTAAGGCAAGCGTGCTCCACTTACATGTATTCTCAACTTACAATGTTCATTTCTTTTAAACATGCCACTAGCCATGAGGAGACACGGGCATAGTATAGCTAGAATAATCAATTCAAAGTGTAACGTATTTGTATTAGTTGTGGATAAATGAATAAAGCACATCAATAGAAGAAAAAAATCTGAGACAAATTTGCATTAATGGTTTAAGGGTTGGATAATTTAAGAGGGAAAAGAACTGCAGCAATAAAGCCAGAAATTGCCTACAGACAAGACTTTGCTCTCACCACTCATCTGATCACTTTTAAGAACATCCAACTATTCACGTAGTTACAGTACCAAGCCAGAGCACTATGGTCAGGTAGCAAACTTCATGATATAGAAAAATTAGCAATAACGGAATAGAATAATGATCTTTGAAGTCCAGGATGGTCGTTTTACAACTTCAGTAAGGTTTAAGCAATGTTGTCTTCAACTTCCTCCATAATGATATCTATACTACCTAATGTCGTCATGATATTAGCCAATTTCATTTTTTTTTAACTAGCTGAGGGAGAATTTGAAAATTAATAAAACTGGGTGGACGAATTTTCCATCTCCAGGGGAAAAGGCTATCATATCCTACTAGAAAAATTCCTAATTCACCTTTTGGGGCTTCCACTCTTACATAAAGCTCTTGCTTTGACAATTCAAAATTGGGTGAAGGTTTTTTACAAAACAAAGATGAGATGCAGCAACTGAAATATATCGAAAGAGAGTGAAGATTACCTCAAGCCTTGGAACAGAACCAGCACCAGAAACAACATCCAGTAAAGCAACCAAGCAATCCAATTTCTCATCGATGCTTAGATCTGAGTATTCGCCTTCCATCAACCCCAGAAGCCATCGTTCTCCAGAATAACTTTCATCAATTTCACTGCATTTATTCATATTCTTTTGCTTCCTCCTAACAATTCTACTTTCATGCTCAGGAAAACTCAACTCTTGTTGACCAACAGATTCATCTCCACTGCTGCTAGCATCCCCATCATCAACAGTTCCAGAATCCTCGGTATCTGACCTGGGATCTTCTTTTCCTTTAATCCGAGGATCAACACGGAGACGGTACGCAGAAGGCGCGATCTTCTCAAATAATGTGATGTCACTAGAGAGAGTTGAGAATATCGACTGCTCTACATCTGATGCGCCTGAGAGGTTGAGATCGATAATCTGAAGAGAGAACAATATAGTAAATGCTATAGAGATACTCAACCAAAATATATATAGAAGACCAGCTGTCATAAATATTAACAGTTTATTTCTGATATTGTAAAGAAAAATACCTGTGGTGATTTGGCAAGTTCAGATACCTTCAACCCACCGCTTCCTTTCTTAGACAATAGTGCAAATAATTCACCTTTCAGTGTACGAGGACGTAGCCCATATTTAACCATTTGATTTTTCTCCTGTAAGGTGGGAGCAAAAGGATATATGTTACTTTCAAACATGCTTGTATTACTTGTAGACTATTAGGGAAATCTATCGGTACAGCATATATAAAAATATTGGTAGCTGTAGCCTGGAAGGCATGCAACCACGTACAAGTGCTAAAAGGATCTACAATAATGAGGTGCATCATTAAGTACCTTGTTAAAGAAATTTCGATTCAGCGTATGGTGATCTGAACCAAAACCTGAAGCTACAAGAACTTGGCGTAGTATTTCAACCCAAGTGAGAGAATTCAGGGATTCGATCCAAAAATTCACATCGAATTCTTGTTCTCTAACCTGAAAGAGAAATATGTTACGTTAACTACAATAACATCGACTACATAGGTTATGAATATGATTATACAAGCAAATCATTCAGTTATTATGAATTTCGCGAGATGACAGTTCTCATATGTATCCAATCAAGGCATTCGTCCTAATGACAGCAGCATGAAGTAGTCTGAAGCAACTAACACTCCAGTTACCATTCATCAAATCTATAAGAAAAGAGTCAAGGAAATTCATAAAATACAAACTAACTCGGTGAAACACAAACTCTGTTCTGCATTCTGTGAGAAGAAAAAAAAGCATGCATGACAACACGAACACCTCAACTGAAACAGAAGTTTGGCGCTGCGGTTGAGACAAAGCCACGGTATTAAGTGAACGCAAATAGGAGAAGAATAAGCATACTCAATCTCTGTGTATGATTTTTATAGTTTATCGGATCCTACAGAACGGTATGATTTCACACTTATTGCATGATCTCATTTACGCAATACTCCCTCCATTCGGGAATCCAAGTTCCCTCTTCTATTTCAGAATTTTTTAAATTGCAAGGCCAGAGTATTCAAGACCCCTAAAATCTAGCTCTGACCTCCCAGTTATCCTTCAACAACAACTGCTATATTTTGCACGCACGAGAGATGAGGGCCTCCTTCGTCTCTCCCCGGCGGAGATCCAAACGAAGCATGCAGCAGCCAATGCATGCGGGTTTATGTGGCCCACGATTGGCTATAGTTATTAGCAGCTAGAGTTATTAGCAGGAGAGATATTAGGAGAGACGATTATTAGGAGGGGAAGTTATTAGAGGTGGTTATCTCCTTGTTCCACAGGATTTGGCCCTCTGGCCTAAGATTCCCGAACAGAGGGAGTACAAATTAAGACGAACACCACAAATTAGTAACATTGCTACTAGGGAATGGACTCGATTCATCCTCCACCGTCGTTTATTAGACCCGGTTTGTCCTTATTTGCCTTCAAGGAAATCATTAGGTCAATATCCAGAGTAGGCTGGAACAGGAGCATAACAAAAAAAATGCATGGCAATGAAACGGCTCAACAAATTGCTCAGCTCCCTCCAGCACCAAGAGTCTAAGACCATACACTTTGACTTTCAAATGCAGCATCATATTCAGACTATAAATTCCATACAATGTGCAACAAACTCACCAATACGTCTGCCAACATAAATAAATATGTGACTAACAAGAATCAATCAGGCTGAAGAAAAATGATAAAATAAACATACAACTAAGTTTTCCGCTCATTCAAAATTCTTAGGTGGACTGCATGACAATACTGAAATGACGCCACAACCTAATAGTTCTCAAACACTAAAAAAATGTAACTGAATGCTTGAAATGAACAAAAGTATACAGCAGCATTTTCAAAACTCACAAAGTTCAGAAAGCTTAAAAATCTGCTGTCTTTAGACGATCGTGGAACAAACACACTGCTGCTGTCCCTTTCTGTGTTTAACATAAGTAGCTTGAGAAGACTGACATGCACTTTCCCCAATAACAACGAGTCCTGGAGGTCACATTTGCACAATAAGGAATAACAAATGAATCATGCCAACTCCAGGGATGTTTTACCAAAAAAAACTGCACCTTGTCGTGGAATGCTTGTACAAAGTCATCAAATGTAAAGGGATGGACATCCATGGTACCAAAATGTGTGTAGATAAACCGGACAACCTGCCAAGAACATTTACCAATTAACAGAGGTTGGCCAAATTCCAACGTAAAAGGTAGTAGAGGAAAGGTGGACACATCAAATTTACGAACATGACAGTAACACACACATTAGAAGCAAGAAAGAATCTAACAGTTAACCAAGTTTCAGTATGTATGACACAAAGGGTACTAAGCTTTTTAATGACATGTATAGGTCATTAATGTTCCACAGTAAGCTAAACAAAATAACCAAACTACATATATGTAGAAGATGTGTGAATGCATATCTAAAATATTCCAACTCCTCGAATGTAAATAAATCTAGCTAACTATTGCTTGGATTTATGAACAAAACCAGTAGCCGGATGGAAAGATTCTCAAGGCCAATCTTATTCCAGGACAGCAATGAGCCAATAAGGTGCACCCTTTCATTAACAATGCAGAAAATTCCATAAGTTGACAAAAGTTGGACAGATATAAGATCCGTGGGCTAATTTTCATAATTTCATGAGGTAAATTCTATCAACGATGATAATAATACTCCTGCACTCTCACAAAATAATGTATTGCAAATAACCTGGAAAAGCTTTTTCACCATTTCAGGTGATGATTCCCAAGGTTTTGTGGGAAATGGCTGTTTCATCCTCACACTTGGCGGCGGAAACCTGGCAAGTAAATCTGCATGAAAAGCATTAAGCCTTAAGTGAATTGGCTATACTACAGAACATGAGATCAAAGAGGTACAGGATAGTATTGCACCTTTACAAAGGGGACAGCCATGTCTCCCAGTTGAAGAAAGATGAGCTGAACATCTTAACGGGTTAGGGCCTGCTTGTAACTCACTGAGCTCAAGCTCCTCATCATCAATTAAAGTTGCCTGTTCAGTTTGTAGTTCTGAAGATTCTGATTCATCAACTGAAAGAAGGCACTCCACTGGAGGATGCTCCTTCAGATCAGTTACTCTGCTACATGGAACCTAAAATAGGGAGAAATCACCAATTGATGTTCCACTTAACCAGATTAACAAGGTCAAATTTCATTTTATTTGTTTGCTTAACTAGTCTAGGATTCTAGAATACTAAAAGTTTGCTCCTTTTCTCCATATTATGACTCTGCCAGGTAAGAAAGTTTACCTTCCTTTTACTCGGTGGAGGTCTACTCTTTTTGTTTACTTTCTTCCGTGGCAAAATTTGTTTCTGCGAAGAGGAAATTCTGAGTTGCTAATTCAACTAAAGACAATTTCAAATAACATAGGTTGTGCCAGGTCAAATAAACTAAGTGACTTTACTTTGACAGGCTTTCCACCAGAATCATCAAATGGTCTCAGTGACCTCAAGCAACCAGTTTCATCAATAAAACTTGAGCCATCTTGAATTTCTGCATTTTGGGAATACATTGCATGCCACACTGTCATTAAACCTTTGCCAGCTCCATGCTTCCTCACAGGATCATTGTTCTCACATGGCAAAGTGGATCTCTGGGCAGTAGACATCATAATCTGCAGATGAACAATTTTTAGAAAGGTGGGCACCCAAAATTACAGGTTTCATCAACATATAAAAGGAAAACAAATTAACATGGATTACAATAAAGGAAAGAGCACAAATAATTAGTTTGGTTGAAAGCATCTTCAGCTCAGGCACTAAAATAATTTGCCAATCAGCAACTGGAAAAACACACACAAGAATCTCAAAAAAACAAGTACAGTGAGCCCTCATATTACATCTAAGTTATAACCAGATAAAAAAGATTAGAGTACCTTAAGAAAGACTGCTACAGCAAATGGCTGAAAAAAAAGATACCCTGTAAGACAGGGGGTGCAAATCTTTTGTCCCAGTTCAAATGTGGGTGTTATCTCTTGGCCCATAAAATACATGGAATTTCTTATTGTACTATCTGGCTCAAAAGATTTTTGTCCTCCATAAGCTAAGACAAATGCTCAATTTTCAGATTCTATGGTTCTAATTATAAGAAAGATGTCCGGTAATGAAATAAACATTATGCCAGATCAGACTGACTGAGCATCGGACATGACACTAACTTGTCATTATACACACGCGACGACACAAAATGGTAATGCTTAAATGGAAATAATTGTGATGCAAATGACAATGAAAATTCTTACTTAGCATAAATAGTGACAATGCTTTCCTAAAGTAACTATTTTCGAAATAAAAGACTATGGCATGTGAAAACCAAAAAAAATGCTTGGTCATACAGACTATCAGCATATGTACGTCATTAGGCACACAGAAAGACACAAGAGGTATGACACCAACTGTTCAACAATATTAAGCACAAGGAACAAAAGTTGTGCTAGAAACGAAAATGAACGCAACTGTGTAGCCTAAATAATACCTTTCTCTTTTTCACAACTCCTTGGTCCTGGTAGGAATGAAGTTCTGTGGTATCTGCAGCTACAAAAAAAACAGCATTGATTATTTCAAAATGATACTATCAGGGTCTTCGCATCTAAAGATGCAAATCACAGATGAACTATGCAAAATATGTTAGCAACATTAGTAGAAAACATGACTACAGACCAAAAGCAAGATAGAGGAGCTCCAAAAATGCTTGCAGATCCTTTCTACTTTCCTTGTTTACCCAAAAGTCTAGTAGGAAGTTTGCACCAAGAACAGAGCAACAAGAACTTGTAGCACAAACGAATAGGAAGAACAAAATCAAGCGCAAGCTGCTCACTAGTCACTATAATGCCGTCGTCGCAAATGAGTGAAGAAGCGAAAGATAAGGTTGGAACTTCCATAGCCAACTCAATAACAATCACAGTTAACAGCATCATAGAATGATGAAAAGCATGGCCCAAAGAACTTACACAGCATGCTCAATAACACAAAAACAGTTAGTAGCAGTGTTTCAAGATGGATAGGACAACATAAGTTCTGTTCAGTGTTCCACGCAAACGATTAAACAATGACCAGAGTTTGTTAGTACAACTGCATAGTTAACTAAGCTTCCAATTTAGGTATTTTGCGTGATTTAACCAACTGGTCAACACATGGATAGATATGTACTGCAATGATAGTTAATGAGTTTTCAGTGACCTTAAATTGCTAATGGAAACATACCTCTGACATGGCCGTGTGCGCTTTGGGGCAGGGGATCGAATTCGCCCCCAAGAGATGGACCATCCTTGCGGAAGACTTTCCTAAGAATATAATCCTTCGGCAATAGGACTTGTGGTCGAAGTGTGTGTTTCTTTCCTACAAGGCTCATACTCCTATAAAGAGCAGTGTCATCCTCAGCCCGCAAACCAACAATATTTGTGCATGCTAGATTTGCAAAAGGAGGAATACCTGCTGCTGCTGCTACAACTGAGCCCGGTTGATCCTGCACTACCTTGTGTTTCCATATGAAGCCCTGCAACTTCCATGTGTTTCCTCTCTTTCCTCCTCCGCTCCTTGAACCATATTCTGACCTGACTGTAAGTCAAACCAACAGATGCTGCATACTCTGTCATGTCCTTCGGCTTCGGATATAGTACCTCTGGATCAAAAGATATTTAGTCACAGCACAAAAGAATGAACATGTAGCACATATTCAGCAGGAATAGAGGTTGAAACATGAGCATGTACTTACCAGAATAAAACCTCTCCAGCATCTGGATCTGCAGGGGAGATTTCTTCGTCCCTGCACTACCGCTCCTAGCCATGAGACCTTTAGCCATCATCTAGAGAAAACCATAATTAGACCTGAGCACACCAAGCAGGCACATGATAGTAAATAGACAGCTACAAAACACAAGTCCAGGAAATGGTAGCTTCGGAAATCGAAATCCCTGCTCGATAGCTCAGATGCTGAGCACGGTGCCGATACAGCCGGATGGCAAGTTAGCAACCAAGCAGCAAGTATAATCATCTTGGTACTGGTGCTGCTAGCTTGAACAGACAGACACTGGCTACAAATTTAGGATTCAAGGCGCCAAATTTCTACCAACAGACAGTCGAACCGAACTGGTCCATATAGCGGGCCTGGTCACCGCTCAACACCTCAAACCCATGAGGTGGAGGTGGTCTGCGTTAATTACACAGCTATCCGCACCCGCCTACTCCTGACAAGAGAAACTTGAGTCCAGCTCCCGGTATCCCGCTCTCACTAGCTCAATTACACATCTATCTGATACTGAGCCCGCCTACTTGTGACCAGAGAAATTCGAGTTCAGCTCCCCACGGTTACTACGTGCGGGCGGAGCTCGAATTCCTCGTGTCAGCTGAACCAGAGGCGGATCTATCTCCAGGAATCGTGGAGGCTAGTGAGTGGGGTTTAACTCAATCGCTGGATGAAAACAAGCCATACCTCAAAAACCAGCAGCCAGAGCCTGCGGACGACGCGGAGACAGCAGGGACGCGATGTCCCGACGAGGGAGCACGGGGACGGCAACGGCGGCGACGCGCATGAGAGGTGGGAGGAGGGGTGGACGTCGCTGCTCCGGCGGGGTCGTGGGAGAACGGCCAGCCAGCTGCTGCTCGGGGTGGGAGATGGGGTCGAGGGCAGCGCGTGGGCAGCTGCTAGGGAGGGAGGCGGCCGGCGTTGGAGCTCATCCTAGACGGGTGGCGGCTCGGGGTGAGGAGATTTCGGGAGGTGGCTGGGTTTAGCGGCGGTGATCCGGGGGCGGGCGCGGGGAATGGAGGGAGGCGGCGTGGAGGGGAGGGAGGCCAAAAACCCTACCGACGAGTGGGCCGCCGTTTTCCGCAGTTGCCTTAAACCCTCGCGAATGGTAATGGATTAGGGAGAAATATCTATCTGTGTGCTTTTCTTGCGAACCGGTCCCTGATGGTTGTCAGATTTCGAAAGTAACCACCAGGTTCATGACTTTTATCTATCCATGTGCTTTTCTTGCGAGTAGGCCCCTATAGGTTGTCTTATTCCCAAATGACCGTCCACTTCAGGGTCCACTCTTTTATTCTTTTTTTGCTGGTAATATGTACTCCCTCCGTTCCCAAATATAAGAATGGTTTAACTTTTGTCCACATTCACATGCACAAGTGTATCTAGACATATTCTATGTGTAGGTTCACTCACTTGAGTATGCATGTAGACAACATGTGTAACACCTAAAACATCTTATATTTAAGAACGGAGGGAGTATCTCCTTTATAAAATATAGATCAAGGCACGTAAATACCGACCTTACAAAACTTAAAGGATAGGAGAAACATATGTGACAAACCAACGTCTCTCCCTCTTTTTCGGCACCACCGTAGCAGCCACCAAAGAGAAGAGAAACAGATCACCTCTTCACCCGAGTTCGACACGGCTCCATCGCTGATCAGCAGCTTTTCGGACCTCGAAAGTAGTTTGCCATAGGACAAACCATTATCGTTCAAAGAATCAGACCGGGACAACCAGACCCCGGACACGCCATCAAACTTCAGAACTGACACCCCCGCACGACGACGTCGGAGTAGGGAACGACAACCGTCAACATCCAACCACGAACCCAGGACAAGATGCACCATCTTCCAACTGTCACCAGCACGACAACCGTCTGCGCTTACTCCTAGACAAATCCGCTCTGCTCCACCATGGCGCCAGAGACAAACGCTGCAGCAACGGGGACAAAGCAGGAGGAAAAAGTCATTTGATGGAATTGTCGTTCCGCCTCGCCGACACCATCCATGAAACCTAAAGTCACTGATTTGAAGGATTGGTAAGCACATGATGCCACCAACTCCGAGATGTCACCATGAAGGACAACGCCTGTGTGGGAGTTGAGACAGATTTATTTGCCCGGGTGCCGCTCCCACCACCCCAACGACGCACCACGCCAAAATTATCCTAACCCTAATTTCCATGTCGGAACGGAGGAAACGGGGTCCCCCTCCCTCCTGCTACAGGAGCAGCAAGCGGAGGGAGATGGGACCATCCCCTTCGCCGGTGGAGATCGGAGGAGGAAGATGGGTCGCTCCCTGGCGGCTAGGTCAGGGACGAAAGTCTGTTTCTAATGAATGGCATGCATGTTAGAGAAAAGAAAAAAATTACGTGTAAAATTAGGGTAGTTGAAAAGGAACAAGTACCAACCAATCTCAATAAAGACCAATATGGCAACATATTTCCAAACTCTTGACAACGTTGGACAAGCTGCCATTGAGACAAGATTGCTCCAGTTTGTTTTTTGTTATCCAGGTGAACACCACCATAATTGTCAAAACATGTGTTGCCTCAAGACCAAAAGCTAAGAAAAAAATCTTACCCACAATGGGTGAGAGACAACAACCCCCTCCCCGGGCGGCATATTGGGACGGACGTGAGCGTCGATTGGATCTAGAGGTGGTGAGGCACTAACGCTAGGGTCGAGGGCATACGGTCAGTTCATTTTTCCTCTAGGGGGTCCTCGAATTTTATACATTTTTTAGAAAATATACCTAAAGGAATTCTGTCTATGATATTTATCAAGGATAAACATCTATTTATTTCAAGATTTTTAACTATCTTTCCTGTCATAAAATTATTTAATTTAACTACTTTATATCCTTTTTATTTTGGCTAGAGGTTTTATTTTATTTTTTGAGATTTTTTTGCCTAGAGGTAGCCCAGAGGTCGATGCATCCTGGTGCGGCCCATATACGGGCCTCCCGTGTCGAAAGCCCGGGAAGGACTGTTCTGTGCTCAAGGGTTCCTCTGAGAGAGGCGGCACCACAAGTGCAGACGACGAGCAGCGCCAGGGCAGAGGAGGCGGACACACGGCGTACGGCGGAGGTTCCGGGACGGGTGCGGGGAGGTCGGAGGAGCGGCCGGCGGCGCCTAATCACTAATCGCCACCACCTGCAGGCCAACCTTCGCCACCTCCGGTAGCTGGCAAACCAGTGAGTTCCTCTTGTGCTCTTTCTCGAATCGCCGGTTTGAATCGTTCGCTAGCTTGTGGTAATTTCGTTACTTAGCTCAGTTTGTTCTGTGGTAATTGTTCTTACATTTGCGTAGCAATTGTTCAGTGAGCAAGCGAGCCAAGATGTCAGAGCCGGATGCGCGGACCACCATTTTGAGCTCTTCTGTCCTCCAATTCAAAGTAAACTACGAGCAAAGCAAGCATCTTCCCATCGGGGAGGCCGTCCACTCCGACGTTGTCTCGGCCGGGGGACACCTCTGGAGGATTGAGTTTTTCCCACGTGGAAAGAGTGACAATGGTTATACTTCTATCGGCCTCAGGCACATGAACACATCCAGTAGTGTCAAGGCCATCTTCGACGCCTTCATGATTGGTAGGGACAGCAAACCATATACGTCTTTGAACGGGGGAAGGATGGTCAGAACCTTCGAAGTCATGCCCGATCAAGAATTGATTGATTCCTGGGGATGGTGTCGGTTCCTCAACATAACTACTGTGGAGGAACATTGCTCAACAGAGGGACACGTCACATTTGTATGCGCCATCATGGTCATCGATGACAGTCCTATTCCGGTGCCGCCTTCAGACATTGTGACCCATCTTGGCCGCCTGCTAGATCATACTGACGGGACAGATGTGTCATTCATTGTCGACGACGAGACATTCCCGGCTCACCGAGCGGTGCTTGCTGCCCGCTCACCGGTCTTCAGAGCAGAGCTCTTCGGTTCTATGGCCGAGGCTACAATGACGTCCATCACGCTGCACGACATCACACCTGCAACATTTAAAGTTATGCTTCGCTTCATATACACGGATGAATTGCCTGCAGAAGACAATCTTGAGGACTCTTCCACTTGTTTCAGAATCTTCTCGTTGCCGCTGATCGGTATGCTCTTGACCGACTGAAGTTTATTTGTGCACAGAAGTTATGGGATAAAGTGTCGGTCGATACAGTTGCAACTATCTTAGCTTGTGCGGAAACCTACAACTGCCATGAGTTGAAGAACAAGTGCTTTGACTTCTTTGTGCTGGAGGAAAATTTCAAGCAGGCTGTATTCACTGATGGTTATATAGCGTTGGTTCTGAAATTCCCATGTATTGCTGCTGAGCTCAAAAAGAGGGTTAGGGCATAACATGTGTATACTTAAGGCGTTCAAGCATTGCTCTAGTATGGTGTTTTGGTATATCGTGCGTAGTTCCTGACATCTTGTTAAGCGTGCAATCACTATTTGCTGAGTACGGAGCCTGGGAGCTTGATGTTGCAGATTCCTGTTAAGCGTTGGGCTTAGGTGCTAAGAGCACTGATACCGATAATTGTGGTGACTGGTGAGGTGGTGTGTGCTGTCAGATGACTGAGATGCGAAGTTAAGGATGTCGTGTTAAATCTGTAGTCCTTTGTGTTTTTGTTTCGGTGCTGGTTTGGACATGTCGGTGTCCTAATGCTTTTAGGATATTCACTTTAGCTATGCTACTGCAAAACTATCCAATTATCTGTATTATGTAGTCTTAGCTCCATGGGTACTGTATGAATATATGATCAATGGAAGCAAGTCCGAGCTCAGGAAATTTGAGCGCTTATGTTATGACAAAGTTCTGGACTATGCCTTCTGCAGACTTTCAGTGTGTACTTTACTTACTCGATTCATCTGACACCGAGATCAGTGATATCATGATGACACCTATAATGTGGAAAAAAACACAAAACAGGTTTTATTTTTCTGAACTTCCGCTGAAATGGAATAGTTTGCTGGTTGGTAAGCAGATTAGTTTCCTATCCTACAGACATAAGTGTTTTTTCTTGAAAATGATAATTTGGCAATATAATAAAATGAAGTTTTATTTTGTTCATTAACTGATGACTCAAAGTCATCAAACAAGTAATATTCCAGGCAAAGAAAACCTGTAAGCGCTATTGTTAGGGGGCTTAGTAGGATAGAAGCCTGGTTCTAAACATTGTAATGATGTTTCTTTTCTTGAACTCGAAAATCACAGTTGTTCTATTGACTTGCGTGTTCCATAGAAGTCCCTACGAATGGTTGGATCTTTAGGCAGCTAGGAGTGCTGTTGGAGCCGTATGACGGGGGGTGCAGATTCGCGGCATCCGGCCCCTGTTCAGGAAGGATGAGATTGTGCGCAGCATGGCAGCTCGCGTAGGAGAGGTACTAAGCGTTGATCTATACGCTTTGGGAGCTACCGGCACCAGCTTCGCGCGGGTGAGGACCAGACTGGATGTGAACAAGCCGTTAACCAGGTTTGTAGGCTTACACCCGGAGGGTACCGAGCGCCTGAACTTCCAGGTGCTTTATGAAATGGCTCCGAAATTCTGCAATGTCTGTGGTTTGATGGGGCACGTAGATACGGAGTGCGGTGATGGTATACATGATGAGAGTGCAAAACAGTATGGCAAGTGGATGCTAGCACCGGTGGAGGATTGGCATCCTCAAACCTCGGGTGTCAAGGCCAGAGCACCGTCTCGAGAGAGCACTCGCGGAGGTCGGGGAGGGGGGCGTGCGGGAGGTAGATCAGCTGAGTCCCGCAAGCGACCCCCTGGCGAATCACCGAACAGACTGAATGAGAAGTCAAAGGGCCATGATCGCATGCAGCTTATGAATGGAGAGGAGCTGAAGGAGGATGGAAGTGCCAGTACGGCAAGGAAAAATCTGGATATTGTCCTTAGTGAGGCTGGGAAATCAAACAAGGATGTGTTATCATCCCCGGTAAAACCAGACCCAAAGAGGTTGAGGAAGGGTGATACAAACGATGATTTGGCGGGCTCCCTCGTGGAGTGCCGCCCAGAACAATGAGTTGCATATGTTGGAACTGTCGCGGCCTCGGAAGTGACGCGACAGTTCGCGAGCTTCACGATCTAGTGAAGCGCTACAAACCTACCGTGCTATGTGTGGTGGAAACACATATACATAAGCTACGGGTTGAAGGACTAGCTAGGAGGCTAGGTTTTGACCGCTCCTTTGCGGTTAGTAGCTCGGGTCGCGATGGAGGACTCGGAATCTTTTGGAACAATGATACAAGCCTGGATATAATGCCTTTTTCTCAGTATCATCTGGATGTGGTTGTAACTGAGGGGGATAATGATCCGTGGAGATTAACCTGTGTGTATGGGCACTGGCGGAGCTGGGCTCATGGCCTGGGGGGGCAGACGGGCTTAGCAGGCCATAGTAAGGCTATTTTTCCAGATCTGGGGGGCAAATGGCCCACATAGGAGGCCTTCCTTTGCTAAATGCCCATGGGCTGGGGGGCGGCGGCCCCCCCTGACTTTGCCGTAGCTCCGCCCCTGTGTATGGGGAGGCGCAAACCTCCGAGCGACATAAAACATGGGATATGATGAAGTACATTGTAACAGCCCAAAGTTTGAGAACTCAAAAACCTGTGTAATTTTTCCACTTTTGTGTTACTTGCATCATGGCATCCATGCATAATCATGTCTCTTTTGAGTTAACACAACAGTTGTATCGAAATGATGTTGAGTTGCTAAAACAAAATGCCAAATTGCTCTAACCAATTTCAAACAGTGAAGGCACTCAAACTTGCAAAACAAAAATACTTGACAACTTATATTTGTCAAGGAAGTCTCAAGAGTTCCAAAATAATATTTTGCACTTGCTCCAAAATATTAAAGGAGCAACATTTTGAAATTTAGCAAAATGCCATAAACGAACCCTATGAACAAATGTTGTCCAAACTATTTTATTTTGCAACGCCAATTTTTGTGGTGCCTTTACATGCTGTTGGGAGGCTACCCAAATTTTCTCAAATTTTTCTAAAACGTTTAAGTGCCACAATAAAATCAAGGAAATGCTACTGGTTTTATTAATAAAAGAGGAAAGGACCTATCCGTGATGGTAAAAAAATTTACGAGGGGGTTTTCGCAAAATTTCCTTTCTTCTTCGTTCTGTAGCGACCGACGCCGCGCGAGCCGTGCCTGCGCCGCACCAGCTCGTCGCCGAGCTCGCCATGGGGCCCCCGAGCCCTCCTGCCGCGCTGTGAGGAGAAGAAGACCACCCCGTGGCAGCTCTCTCTCTCTCCCTCGGGATATTTTCCTCCCGTGCCCTAGCTCTCTCTCTCTTCTCCCGCACCGCCGCCGCCATGGCCGTGAGCACGCCGCCGATGTAGAGCTCCCCATCCAGATTGAAGACCACCGACGGGACCCCCTCGCCGTGCTGCTCCCCCACGCCGAAGCAATCGAGCCGGGCCGTCACGAATCGCCGCCGCCGTCATCATCTTCTCCGACCACCGCCGCGGCCTCGCCGGTCGATTCCCGCAGCCCCCGTCCCCCTTCTGCCTCGCCGTCTGCACCGCTGTGCTCGTGGTGAGCTTCCCGAGCCCTAGCACCGCTCCCCTCTCCTCCTAGCCCTCTGGGTTGCCGTCACACCACACGCCGCCGTGCGTCGCCGTAGCTCCTCTCCGTCGCGTTGGAAGAACCCGGTGCCAATCCCAGATTTTTCCGGATGCTATTCCGGAAGAAGAAAAGAGCTACTGGACTCGGCAGTTTTTACCCGGAATACAACCGGAATTGATCCGGAAACAATTCCGGATTTTAAATCCTCCGGTGCCAGAACCGGAAATTTCCGGACTGACATCCGGATTGCAGTACTGAGTTGGATTCTATATTTTTCTTTTCACCCCTCTATCCCTAAATGTATAAATATTTATATTGTGGTTAATTAAATCATCAAAATGTCATATCAAAAAGGAAATTGATAAACATACTAACTTTTTATCGGTGCATCAGAAAAATGCGTGTAATATACCAAAATGTCCAGAAAATTGTGAATAAACCTTTAAAGTAAATATCATGCATATTTGATCACAATTGAAATACTGTACTTTTAGTAATATTAAAATCATTAAATTAAATATGGGGTGTTATCCCATCCGGTTGAAGTATTTATTCCTCGCACCCCATTTAAATTGCTAGATAGCTCAAATAAATTCGGTACCTTAAAGAGTCATGTCATCATGTGTTTGCGCATTGCACCGGTGTTATCTGTGGTTTTGATTGTTCCTCTCCGGTATTGTTGTGCATCGGTAGATCAAGGAGTGGAAGTGACACCGCAGTCTCGCGACGATCCCTATACCAGCCGTAACAACAAGGCAAGCGTAATCCCCCCTCTGAGCATATCTTATCCTATGTTTCCGTAAATATTTTCTCCACTATAATATTGCATGCGGTTCCAAATGTCAATTTTATTGGATTAGAGTATCCTATAGTTGCATTAAGTTTCCGATGCCATATCTGTTTCCCTCCTAATATCCATAGGTTTGTACTGTTGGCCAAAGATACTCAACTATGCTATGTCGATGCTTAGCCATGCTTAGCTAAATGTTATTCGTCCGATGTATGTATCATGTTGGGAACAGATGTTGAGATGTTCAGATGATGGTGGAGAAATTGTGGTGACAGGAAATAAAATGCTTAAAGGTGGGGATGAGAGGCCACTGTGGTTGTGGTGCTTTGTCTCGTTCTCGCCGCCTAGGTGCGAGTTCTTACCTCTTGAACCAAGACTGAGCGTGCAACCATGCGTGAGGCCTATGCAATTGCAGAACCCTTATTCGACTAAATAACTTGTGAGGGGCTAGCCAGGGTCCTCTAGTTCGAACTTCCATTTGCGCGTGCGTGATGATGGTGGTTTGTGAATGGGATGAGGATTGTGTTGTTAGGAAAATAAGTGGCCGTGGGACAGGTGTTGGAGGCACTGAACCTGTCCTGCCGCCACTGATGATCCTGGAGAGTCTCGAGCAAGGGAGAAGTCGTCACCGCTCCCACCCAGCCGGCTTTCCATGGAAGAGAGCTAATTGTACAGGCAATGGGCCGGACGGTACGCGTGGCAAACATTGTACACCCCCTGCAGGGTTAAATCTTTCGAAAAGCCGTGTCCACGGTTACGGACGACTTGGAAAGGACGATAAGATCATAGAATAACTTGAACGGAATGATTAAAAACTGGGTACTAGAGGTACCACTCAAGAATGCAAGGTTGACTTCCTCGAGGGTGATTCGGGAGGTGCCTTTGTAGAACAGGTACAGTGGTTGATGATGAGAAAGGTGATCAGAAGAAAAGAGTTTACTTCTTACCCCTTTTCAAAATACTCTGAATAGTCGATGCCTTTGAGTTATGTTTTCATAAATAAAATCAGCTTTATGCAAAGCAGCCATAAAACTTTGAAAGCCTCAACGAGCTAAAGCTCTATATATAATCTTGCGAGTTCGTCGAACTCAACGTCGTTTGTTTTGTTTTCAGAGGAGGACTTCACCGACCTCGAAGGTGGGTTTTTTGTGGAACGTCCGACGATAGTCTGGGGTTCCAGGTGGCAGCTTGGACATCCCGGAACAACTGGCGCTGGATGTTTATTTGTAGCCTCTAGGCCATAATCTGGATCTTGTTGTTTAGAACAACCTAATTTGCTTCCGCATGTTGTAATGTTGGGTCTGTGACCTTTGGTTGTTAATTTGCTATCTTTCTCGATTATAAGAGTTGAACATAATGCTTTGTGTCGTAGAGTCTGTGATGTGCCAGTTGTTGCACAAGTCTTGATCTCTCTATTATGATTTGATAGTTGTGCCTGTGTTAAGGCATCAATCGGGGTGTTGCGTTGCCGATGATCCATTCCGAGCAACGCCTGCCAAAGGTTTTGGCCGGGGATTGGTAAACCCGTAACCTCCGGTTGTATCGCTTAACCGGTGACACACAGCATCACTGTATAGCAGTCGGGTCGGGGCGCCACAAGTTGGTATCAGAGCAGTACTGCCTGTAGGAAACCCTTCTACTGGTCGACGTTGAGTCTAGTGTTTGTGAAAATATTTTTAACCTAAAAATGAGTTGTGAAAACCATCTTAGGATTCTTTTTACTCCTTATCTGGTTACCCTCTAATCTCGGAGCAATCTTACCTCGATTTGAGTTAAAGGTTTTACTTCTCGTCTGTTACTTCAAAATTTAGAATCACGGGTTGGGTTCTACCTTTAGTGTTATGTGTCACGTTGCTCCCGCTGCGTTGCAATCAAACAACTCAGATGTTTGAACACGTTACCAACAATTTGTTATCCTCTTTGTGGTTTTAACCCAAGGACTTGAACATAAGGTCCCGGATTGTGCCAACTAGAGTGTGTTGAATCATATGGTTCTTAACCATTGATCTCTCGCTAGTAGCACATGATGCTGATCTTTGACCCAAGTTCTATCTTGTTGATTCCTTGTTAATTGTTACACAATGTATTATCGTCCCTAGTCTGTGTACTTGAGTAGACGCTAATGCTATTGTTCGACCATTCGGAGAAAGATACTAACTGTGTCATTGTCAAATCTCCAGAATGGCTCGAGGAGGCCGTGGAGGCCGCGGTAACCACAACAATGATGAGGATGATCTGCCGCCACCACCCTCGATGGCTCAGGTCTTGATGGCCATTGAGGAGAACCGTGGGCGCAATGAGCTTGCTTGAGCAGTTGGTGCAGCAGAATGCACAGAGGAATGGCTGCAACACTCTCACTGAGTTCCTGCGCTCGCAGCCACCCACCTTTGCTGATGCTAAGGAGCCACTGGAAGCTGATGATTGGCTTCGTGCTTGGAGCGCAAGTTCTCCGCGCTGCATGTCCCAGTGGCTGAGCAAGTCAACTTTGCCACCTACCTCTTGGTTGGTGCGCTGGCTGTTGGTGGGAGCCATGTGGCTTGTTTCCAGCCAACCATGTCTTCACTTGGGCTGATTTCCGCACTGCCTTCCGTGCGGCTTACATTCCCTCAGCCGATCATGGATTTGAAGAGGAGGGAGTTCCTGGATTGCAACAGGGACGTATGGACCTCCGCACTTATGGTTGTGATTCAACCATCTCTCTCGTTACGCCCCAAGGGACGTGACCACTGATGCTGACAAGCAAGAGCTGTTCCGCAAGGGTCTTGCCCGCAGCTCCGCTATGAGTTTGCCCTTCAGGTTCCAGACCTACCAGGAGCTGTTCAACCAGGCTCTTACTCTTGAGCAAGGAAGAAAGGAACTTGAGGCTTCCAAGAGGCCCGCACACGGGGACCACCAGAGTTCCTCGGGTTCTGAGAGCAAGAAGCGCAGGGTGTTTGTTCCCTACAGCGCTGTGCCGCGTGCTCCATTCATGCCAGGGCCGCGGGATACAGGCCACCACCTCCGCGCCCCACTACTTCGACATTGGGTAGCGGAGTGGGTACGTCCTAGCTACCTGCTCCACCTGGACTCACTTGCTACACCTGTGGCCAGGCTGGCCACTACTCCAGGGAGTGCCCCCAGAAGGCACCTCTCACGGAACTCCTGCACGAGCCCCTGCCACTCCAGCTGGCAAGGCTGGACCTATTGTGCGTGGTCGCCTGAACCACGTCTCTGCTGAAGAAGCTGAAGAGGACCCCGGCGTTCTCATGGGTGAGTTACGAATCAACGGCAATTCCTACAGTTTTGTTTGATGGAGCATCGCATTCATTCATATCTATAGCTTTGCAAAAGACCACAAATACCGTTTGAGAAAATGAGCCATCCCTTGGTGATCTCCACACCTGGCTCCAAATGGCAAACCGATGGGTTACTCCTGAGTCCAGATTACTATCGGTTACTACTCTTTTCCTTTCGCTTTGGTAGCTCTGAGGTCAAGTGGCATTGATGTCATACTGGGCATGAACTGGCTAGCCAAATACCGGGCTAATCTCGACTGTGCTGCCAAGACCGTCACCGTGACCAATTCTTCCGGCGACAGTGTTAAGTATTGGTCTGCACTGTCAAGACCTCCATGTTCATCATACCCAACTCACCAGATCCTCCTTTGCTTTATGGAAGGCGAATCCCCTCCTGAAATCCAGGACATACACGTGGTGTGTGACTTCCCGGATGTGTTCCCGGAAGAATTGCCTGGCATGCCTCCTGACCGAAGTGTGGAGTTTGTCATAGATCTACTTCCCGGTACCGCTCCAATTTCCAAGAAGCCCTACCGTATGCCGGTGGAAGAGTTGGCTCTGTTGAAAGAGCAAATTGATCAGCTGTTAGCAAGGATTTCATCCAGCCTAGCAGTTCACCTTGGGGTTGTCCGGTACTCTTTGTCAAGAAGAGAGGATTCTACCGTGCCTCGTCTAGTCTCTGACTATCGACCGTTGAATGCGGTGACAATCAAGAACAAGTATCCTATTCCTCGCATCAATGATCTGTTGGATCAGTTAGCTGGTGCAACGTATTCTCCAAGATGGATCTGAGGTCAGGTACCATCAGATCAAATCAGAAAGGAGGATATCCCAAAGACGGCATTTGTTACTCGTATGGCTCATATGAGTATACCGTCATGTCCTTTGGTCTCACCAATGCTCCAGCTACTTTCATGAGGCTCATGAACTCTCTTCATGGATTATCTCGACAAGTTTGTCGTCATTTACATCGATGACATCCTCGTTATTCCAAAACCGATGAAGAGCATGCCGAACATCTTCGTTGGTTCTGACACGACTTCGAGAACACCGCCTCTATGCCAAGTTCTCCAAGTGTGAGTTTTGGTTGGATAATCTTGTCTTCCTTGGTCATGTGATATCCGCTAATGGTGTGGCTGTCATTCCCGACAAGATTCAGTCCATTTGGATTGGAAAACTCCAATGTCAGTCAAGGACATCCGTAGCTTTCTCGGATTGGCGGTTACTACCGCCGATTCATCGAAGGTTTCTCCAAGATAGCCAAGGCCCTGACTGACCTTCTCAAGAAGGATAAAAGTTCGTATGGACGGCCGAAGCTGAAGAGAGCTTCAAAACACTGAAAGCCAAACTCACGTCCGCTCCTGTGCTTGTCCTGCCGGACACAAGCAAGGATTTCGTCGTCTTCTGTGACGCCTCTCTGCAAGGCTTGGGCTGTGTGCTAATGCAAGATGGCCATGTGGTGGCATATGCTTCTCGCCAATTAAGCCGCATGAGCACAATACCCAACTCATGATCTAGAACTTGCCGCGGTGGTCTATGCTTTGAAGCAATGGAGACCATACCTGTTTGGTAACCGTTGCGAGATTTCTCGGATCACAAGAGTCTGAAGTACCTCTTCACCCAGCCGGATTTAAATCTCAGGCAAAGGCGTTGGTTGGAGTTAATCAAGGACTATGATGTGAGTCTGAACTATCAACCCGGCAAAGCAAACGTCGTGGCTGACGCGCTAAGTCGGAAGTCCTATTGCAACAATCTGATGATTGAAAAGGCCCAACCTGCCCTCCATGAAGAGTTCTCTCGTTTGAACTTAGAAATTGTTCCCTCTGGCTACCTTGCAAATCTGGAGATCAAATCTACTCTTGTAGACCAGAT
This sequence comes from Poa pratensis, assembly GCA_947311845.1. NCBI lineage: Eukaryota > Viridiplantae > Streptophyta > Magnoliopsida > Poales > Poaceae > Poa > Poa pratensis. The sequence continues at coordinate 27,553,285 of CAMZMU010000100.1, forward strand.
TAAGGAAGCTCAAACCGTGACAAGGGTATTCTAAAAATCAAGGAGAACATTGCTAGCGGGAAGGCCAAATGTTTTTCAATGAATCCGGAGTTGTTTATTTTGGTGACCGCTTGGTAGTGCCAAAGAAACGAAAATTGAGGGAGCTGATCCTCCAAGAAGCTCATGAATCTCCTCTCTCTATTCATCCCGGTAGTACCAAAATGTACCAAGACCTTCGACCACAATTCTGGTGGACTCGGATGAAACGAGAAATTGCCAAGTATGTTGCTGAATGCGACACCTGTCGACGGGTAAAGGCTGAACATCAAAGGCCTCCGGCACTCTTCGCCCTATTGCAGTCCCGAGTGGAAATGGGATGAAATTGGTATGGACTTCATCACCGGGTTTCCCGATCTCAAAAGGGCAACAATGCAATCTGGGTAATCATTGATCGACTGTCCAAGGTTGCTCACTTCCTACCAGTCCGTGATGATATACGGGCAAGTCAACTTGCTGACTTATATTTGGCTCGTATTGTTCCATTGCATGGGGTCCCTCTGAGGATCATATCGGACCGTGGAAGTATCTTTGTATCCAAGTTTCTGGCAGAGTT
>CAMZMU010000100.1:27553889-27803202 GCA_947311845.1 Poa pratensis
AAGCATCAAGCAAGTAGAAGGCCACAAACGCATGCGGGCAAGTAGAAGTGAAATGTTAAACCGCAGGATCGTCAAGAGTTCACAGTAGTATACGGATTGGCATCAAGGCTAGAGCTTGCATCAACTGCCACAAGCTACAGCAACCATGTGCCATCAGTCATCACGACAGAAAACTTCACCTAACGCACTCGTTCATACCCCCACCAGGATAAAAAAAAAAATACTCCGTACAGTTTTAGCTCTCGAAGCAGCTGCTTCAGAGTGGCCCGAGGAAATGATCACAAGGCCAAGTTCAAGGATCGGTTGGTTGCATTTTTGAAGTTCGATGTATGAAACTGTTTCCGCAAGCCAAGTTCACGTACTTCCGATGCAATTACCTCATGACGTTGATCTGGTTGTCAACTGTTTATGGTTAGGAATCAGACGACAAGACTCCTATATATACTGAAGAAAAAGAAGTCAGGTCCTACATAGAATCAGATTAGAGCTAAGATCAGATTCCGTTTAGGAGAGTGGAGTCCCGACTCATGAAAGATGAGTTTGTAAACAACCAAATCGGACCGCGGGGCAGCGGTGTTTGTATCGCATACGGAAAGCCTCGTGTTGGGCGACGAGTGTTGTTGGCTCAAGGATTTCGCCGCCAAGTTGCGAGGGCCGGCCACGAAAGCAGGCGAAGTGCATCGGCCGGCGGGCAGGTAGAGGAGGCGGACACACGGCCTACGGTGGAGGATCGGAGCGGCGGGCAGAGCCTGATCGCAACCAACGGGGTGGCAGTACGTGTCCTCTGACCTCTGGCGCTCTTGTTCGGTTCTTCCTCGGGTCAATTTTGCTTGCTAACCCTTTCTTGTGCTTACAAATTGTTCAGTGGGCAAGCGAGCGAAGCCGGATGCACGGACCACCATTCTGGGCTCTTCTGTATTCCAGTTCAGAGTAGATTACGAGCAGAGCAAGCAGCTTCGGATCGGCAAGTGCATCCACTCTGACGTCGTTTCCGCCGGGGGACACCTCTGGAGCAAATCCAGAAGTGTGAGGGCCATCTTCGACGTCTTCCTGATAGATAGGGATGACACTCCTCACATTTGTATGCGCCATCATGGTCATCGATGACACTCCTCCTATTCTTGTCCCGCCTTCAGACATCGGAACCCATCGTGGCCGCCTGCTAGATCGTAGCGACGGGACAGATGTGTCATTCGTCGTTGACGACGAGAAATTCCCTCCTCACCGAGCTGTGCTTGCTGCCCGCTCACCGGTCTTCAGAGCAGAGCTGTTCGGTTCCATGGCCGAGGCTACAATGTCGTCCATTAGGTTGCACGACATCACGCCTGCAACATTCAAAGCTATGATTCGGTTCATCTACACGGATGAATTTCCTGCGGTAGACGAGTCCGAGGACTGTTTCATTGAGATGTAAGAATCTACTCATTGCGGCTGATCGGTATGCACTTGACCGGCTAAAGATTATTTGTGCCCGGAAGCTATGGATAAAGTCTCGGTAAATACAGTTGCAACTATCTTAGCTTGCGCGGAAACTTACGGCTGTCACGAGCTGAAGAACAAGTGCATTGACTTCTTTGCGGTGGAGGAAAATTTCAAGGAGGCAATGTTCACCGACAGCTATGCATTGTTGGTTCTGAAATTCCCATCGATTGTTGCTGAGCTCAAAAAGAGGGTTAGGACATAACATGTGCGTACTTCAGGCGTTCAAGCATAGCTCTAGTAATGGTGTTTTGTTTTGGTACATGGCGAGTAGTAGTACCTGACATCTAGTCAAGCATATGATCTCAATTTCATGAGTAGGGAGCCTGGAGCTTGATGTTGCAGAATTTTCTACTTCTGAGTGTTAGAACTTGGTTGCTATAGAGTACTGATACCGACAAATGAGGCGAGATGGAGGGTTTATTAAGATTACGCCGGTGCGTAGTGGTCACTTTTGTTATGCCGGTTAACTATTTGTAGTCTCAACTCCATAGTACTATATGATCAATGCAAGCATGTCACATTTCTGAGTGATTATGTTTTCATGACAATGTTGTGGAGTATAACTCTTGCACTTCACTGTGAATTTATATTCCTTGATTCATCTTATAACTGAAATCCATGATAGCGGGATTGAACCTCAAGAAAACACGACCAGATTTTTTTACTTTTATTTTTTTATTATGAGAAGGGAAATAATTTCGCTGACCCGTAAGGAACTGGATGTGTAACTTCAGGCTTTCAAGCATGGCTCTGCTTTACTATGGTGTTTTGGTACATACCTGCCAAAAATGTAGTACTATCTGACATCTTGTTAAGCATGCAATCTCTATGTGCTGCGTAGGGAGCCTGGGAGCTCCATATTGCAGAATCCTGTTATGTGAGGTGAGGTGGAGTGTGCTGTCAGGGGAAGCCGGAGCGGCGGCTGCGGATACGGTTGTGTGTGTTTAGTGTGACGTTTGTTTAGTATTGTGTGGACGACGAAACTATGTTGTATGTGCTGTTTTTTGCCCAGTTTTCCTCATAACTGGGTCGCATGTACGGTTTGCCTTATAAACTAGCTCAATACTGTCACTTGACCTCCTTCAGTCATCAATATAACATTCCTCAGTGTTATTCAAAAAGAATTATAACACAAGTTCATAATTACTTGGCCATGCCACTTATTTACTCCATTAGAGCCCAGCCGAAAAGAAACCAAACACATGATAACCCAAACGAAGCATTCTCAGTGGCGTCAGCGCCATGTATAAGAAGTAATAACTCTTGTGTACCTGGTTCTGCGTCTACTTGGAGTATACAGAGTACACCGTGTACTCCATGTACTATGTGTAGTGTACTTCAGGAGAGAAGTATTCTTGTACTTTCGTGGTGTATACTTTGTAAAAAATATAAACAAAAACATATTAAGAATGAAGGGGTCACAGAGCTCGAGAGCCAGATATCCCTACTGCACCATATCTGACTATTTTAAGTGGCCTGGCGACAAAATTCAAGGGCATAATCAGAGACCAAGAAAACAGCAGCCATACACAGGGCAAGAAAAAACAATATAGCAGCCAAACTACACCGTCCTGTAGCACAGTGGACTATTTGTCACAGGTCCAAAATAGCTCAGCGGTGGCGCCATGCTCTCCTTGAAGCAGAAGACCTACCCAGAAAACTAAGAAAAAGATACTCCTATATTATAGAACTTCCATTCCATGAATAGGTATTATCCAGGCAAGCGCCTCGCTGACCACTACAAGTACAAAAAGAAATATACAGAGCCGAAGCGATGATTATTAACAAACAGTTTCCTGCGTCTACATTATTGTACACATGGTTCTCCGCCAGACGCGAGAACAAATGTTGTCCAGCCATCCAGCCCTACACAGATGCCAATGACTTCCACCAAGTTCAAGACCACAATCTCAAAGGTGAAGGCCTCAGGATCAAGCAAAAAGAAGGCATCATACTCGTCTCGCCTCGAGAAAAAGCGGACATCAATCAAGAGATTGGAACTGATGCAAAACAAAAGAAGTGGCAGCAAGGTGCTTGCTGGAGTACCAAACAAAATAATACGCCTAGTTCCTAGCTATCTCACACATGCCTTCGTTCCTGCATTAGTATGATCGGCAAGATGTCAATGGAAGAACGACAGAAGACATCGAGTAAATATTAGCATAAAAATCTAGAGTAGCTAAAATTAATATAGTCACAGCTTGAGGCATATCAAAAAAAGGTTTGCACAATACTGTTTCTAGAAAAATAATGCAATTTACTATGCAATGTGGCATGTACATCCATATTAGTGGGACTCTATTTTTGTGTGTGTGAAATCCTCCTTATTCGTGGCGAAGCTCAGCCCAGACCTTACGTGAAACCGAAGTCATGGCATGGAGCTTGCGATAGAGTTCAACAAGTTGGGGTAATCTAAATTGTTACACCGTACCATCAATACTGATTAATAGAACTACTGAATACTGATAAAGTACATAAAGTGCATCATTCTGGATTCTGAAATGTACAAGTGCTTCATGGGAACATTTATATTAAAAGTTAAAAGAGACAAAAGCATTGATTATAGGTAAACAAGACAAGATCGCAGCTTTAAGATGCACATAGATAATCTAGAGAATTGACCAAAAACATACTTGTCTGTGTGGACCCTTTGGCTAATGCTCTGTCAGAATCAGCTTGTACCAAATAAGGTGCAATGATGGCATCCAATTTGACAACCCAGAGTGCAACTGCAGACGTTGTTTGTGGCATCGTTTGGAAGTATACAGTAATGTCATCCAGATATGAACTAAAGCTTGCTGTTGAGGAACTTTGGTACAGCCAATCTTCATCAATTGCCCCAACAAAATCAACAAGAACCTGCAAGGGAGAAACATGGGAAAAGAAAAGATAGCAAATAATGAGTAATTTGCTTGAAACTTAATGAAAGTCCGTTCTCATATTATGATGTAAACAGGGGAAAAATAACTGACCTGCAAAAGCTCTGGTAGTGATGATGTTCGTCGCAGCCGCTTAACCCACAGGCTGTGTGAAGACTTCATCCACAAACCGGCAAAAGCTGCCGCAGGCATGCGTGCCTACATCAGGATACATTATAAGGAAAAACAAAATTAAGAAGCTGCTATGGAATGCATATGCTTTTTGTGAACGTACAAACAAGTGGCTGGTAATCCAATACATGTACATAACTCAAATTTTGAGTCACCATGTGATCCCAGACAATAAACTGCATAGTTTTTTAGTACTCACCTCAATAGCATGAATGGCTGCTTTAAGTGCCTGCAGCTGCGAAGGAAGCACTTTATGATTTGGCACGTCGTACAAATCCTCAGGCTCTCTGCACGTTGCCACATGTATAGCATATCTTTCTTCAAGATCAAAACCAACCTCAAAAGTAGAATGGCATATTCTACAGTGTTTTTCATCTCTCCAATACAGATCATGGCAACTTTCACAATGAACGAGTGATTCCTTTAATGACCTCTTGCCACACTTAACAGCAGTAAGAGAAGAATAGAAAGAAGTCCAGATCCATTTATCTAGCGCTTGCAACCTTTCCCACTTCACTATCTTCTCATCACTTCTCCTCCAACTTCGATTTCCATTGCAGAAGATGCATTCAGAAGATTACCAGCTGGATATGTGGGAACAGAAGCACTGTCAATATCTGATAGGGGTGAAGCTCCATCTGCACTACTTGGCTTGGGTGAATCTCTGTTTCCACTGCTTGTCTCGGAACGAGAAGAATCAGATGATGCTGCTATCGCAACTGCATTCCCATCATCCAAGTGTTTTTTCATGCCTTCAAAAAGACACGCTTGCCTCTTTTTCATTGATGCAAGAAGATGAGCTTCCCTGGTGCCTCTGATGTCTAGGACAGACAGCAGCGAAAGTAATTCCTGCATTGCAAAATAGAGGGATAGAACATTAACTTTATTAGTTTAAACTCAAGCGATTTAATACGAGGCAGAGACAAAGTTATAAATCTAAGAAAGTAAGCAGGTGGACAACCTGTGGAGAATCGATCACCTCCCAGTGACCATCTTCTGAGGACTCAAAGTAGACCCTACGATGCCCTGGATCATCTGCCCTACAAGGGCCAAGGAAGAGCCAATAGTTGTTATACCTACGGTCTGATCCTAAGAGAACAATTTGTGGCTGATGTGCAAATCCTGTAGATAACTCGTTAGCTCCAGAATCAGCAATGTGGTTCTGACTTTTCAGATTTCTGACTGTCCTCGCATAGAAGAATCAAAACTGGGCGAGCTTCCTGGTCTATTTAAGTACTCGTCACTAGATTGATAAATGGTTCTTGTCAACTTCTTTATTTTCCCACCTGAGGCATATGATTGTGCTCTCTGTATGTTAGACAGGACACTTTGTGGTTCCTACAAAAGATAGAAAATAGTAATATAAGGTCCTGCAGTTTACCAACAGCCAACAGGACTCGAACTTGGCACGTGAACACAATAAAGTTATGCAAAACAACAGATAAATGACTATGATATGTATGTTCACTTCCAAGACTTTGATTAACAGTTATACAGTAGCCTAAGGCAAGCAATCTCCACTTATATTGTCCATCCACAGTATCCTAGGGCCAGAACAAAATAAAGTTATGCAAGAGAACTGAGAAATGATTATGATATGTACGTTCACTTCGAAGATTTAGATTGACAGTTATGCAGTAGCCTAAGGCAAGCGTGCTCCACTTACATGTATTCTCAACTTACAATGTTCATTTCTTTTAAACATGCCACTAGCCATGAGGAGACACGGGCATAGTATAGCTAGAATAATCAATTCAAAGTGTAACGTATTTGTATTAGTTGTGGATAAATGAATAAAGCACATCAATAGAAGAAAAAAATCTGAGACAAATTTGCATTAATGGTTTAAGGGTTGGATAATTTAAGAGGGAAAAGAACTGCAGCAATAAAGCCAGAAATCGCCTACAGACAAGACTTTGCTCTCACCACTCATCTGATCACTTTTAAGAACATCCAACTATTCACGTAGTTACAGTACCAAGCCAGAGCACTATGGTCAGGTAGCAAACTTCATGATATAGAAAAATTAGCAATAACGGAATAGAATAATGATCTTTGAAGTCCAGGATGGTCGTTTTACAACTTCAGTAAGGTTTAAGCAATGTTGTCTTCAACTTCCTCCATAATGATATCTATACTACCTAATGTCGTCATGATATTAGCCAATTTCATTTTTTTTTAACTAGCTGAGGGAGAATTTGAAAATTAATAAAACTGGGTGGACGAATTTTCCATCTCCAGGGGAAAAGGCTATCATATCCTACTAGAAAAATTCCTAATTCACCTTTTGGGGCTTCCACTCTTACATAAAGCTCTTGCTTTGACAATTCAAAATTGGGTGAAGGTTTTTTACAAAACAAAGATGAGATGCAGCAACTGAAATATATCGAAAGAGAGTGAAGATTACCTCAAGCCTTGGAACAGAACCAGCACCAGAAACAACATCCAGTAAAGCAACCAAGCAATCCAATTTCTCATCGATGCTTAGATCTGAGTATTCGCCTTCCATCAACCCCAGAAGCCATCGTTCTCCAGAATAACTTTCATCAATTTCACTGCATTTATTCATATTCTTTTGCTTCCTCCTAACAATTCTACTTTCATGCTCAGGAAAACTCAACTCTTGTTGACCAACAGATTCATCTCCACTGCTGCTAGCATCCCCATCATCAACAGTTCCAGAATCCTCGGTATCTGACCTGGGATCTTCTTTTCCTTTAATCCGAGGATCAACACGGAGACGGTACGCAGAAGGCGCGATCTTCTCAAATAATGTGATGTCACTAGAGAGAGTTGAGAATATCGACTGCTCTACATCTGATGCGCCTGAGAGGTTGAGATCGATAATCTGAAGAGAGAACAATATAGTAAATGCTATAGAGATACTCAACCAAAAATATATATAGAAGACCAGCTGTCATAAATATTAACAGTTTATTTCTGATATTGTAAAGAAAAATACCTGTGGTGATTTGGCAAGTTCAGATACCTTCAACCCACCGCTTCCTTTCTTAGACAATAGTGCAAATAATTCACCTTTCAGTGTACGAGGACGTAGCCCATATTTAACCATTTGATTTTTCTCCTGTAAGGTGGGAGCAAAAGGATATATGTTACTTTCAAACATGCTTGTATTACTTGTAGACTATTAGGGAAATCTATCGGTACAGCATATATAAAAATATTGGTAGCTGTAGCCTGGAAGGCATGCAACCACGTACAAGTGCTAAAAGGATCTACAATAATGAGGTGCATCATTAAGTACCTTGTTAAAGAAATTTCGATTCAGCGTATGGTGATCTGAACCAAAACCTGAAGCTACAAGAACTTGGCGTAGTATTTCAACCCAAGTGAGAGAATTCAGGGATTCGATCCAAAAATTCACATCGAATTCTTGTTCTCTAACCTGAAAGAGAAATATGTTACGTTAACTACAATAACATCGACTACATAGGTTATGAATATGATTATACAAGCAAATCATTCAGTTATTATGAATTTCGCGAGATGACAGTTCTCATATGTATCCAATCAAGGCATTCGTCCTAATGACAGCAGCATGAAGTAGTCTGAAGCAACTAACACTCCAGTTACCATTCATCAAATCTATAAGAAAAGAGTCAAGGAAATTCATAAAATACAAACTAACTCGGTGAAACACAAACTCTGTTCTGCATTCTGTGAGAAGAAAAAAAGCATGCATGACAACACGAACACCTCAACTGAAACAGAAGTTTGGCGCTGCGGTTGAGACAAAGCCACGGTATTAAGTGAACGCAAATAGGAGAAGAATAAGCATACTCAATCTCTGTGTATGATTTTTATAGTTTATCGGATCCTACAGAACGGTATGATTCACACTTATTGCATGATCTCATTTACGCAATACTCCCTCCATTCGGAATCCAAGTTCCCTCTTCTATTTCAGAATTTTTTAAATTGCAAGGCCGGAGTATTCAAGACCCCTAAAATCTAGCTCTGACCTCCCATTTATCCTTCAACAACAACTGCTATATTTTGCACGCACGAGAGATGAGGGCCTCCTTCGTCTCTCCCCGGGCGGAGATCCAAACGAAGCATGCAGCAGCCAATGCATGCGGGTTTATGTGGCCCACGATTGGCTATAGTTATTAGCAGCTAGAGTTATTAGCAGGAGAGATATTAGGAGAGACGATTATTAGGAGGGGAAGTTATTAGAGGTGGTTATCTCCTTGTTCCACAGGATTTGGCCCTCTGGCCTAAGATTCCCGAACAGAGGGAGTACAAATTAAGACGAACACCACAAATTAGTAACATTGCTACTAGGGAATGGACTCGATTCATCCTCCACCGTCGTTTATTAGACCCGGTTTGTCCTTATTTGCCTTCAAGGAAATCATTAGGTCAATATCCAGAGTAGGCTGGAACAGGAGCATAACAAAAAAAATGCATGGTAATGAAACGGCTCGACAAATTGCTCAGCTCCCTCCAGCACCAAGAGTCTAAGACCATACACTTTGACTTTCAAATGCAGCATCATATTCAGACTATAAATTCCATACAATGTGCAACAAACTCACCAATACGTCTGCCAACATAAATAAATATGTGACTAACAAGAATCAATCAGGCTGAAGAAAAATGATAAAATAAACCTACAACTAAGTTTTCCGCTCATTCAAAATTCATAGGTGGACTGCATGACAATACTGAAATGACGCCACAACCTAATAGTTCTCAAACACTAAAAAAATGTAACTGAATGCTTGAAATGAACAAAAGTATACAGCAGCATTTTCAAAACTCACAAAGTTCAGAAAGCTTAAAAATCTGCTGTCTTTAGACGATCGTGGAACAAACACACTGCTGCTGTCCCTTTCTGTGTTTAACATAAGTAGCTTGAGAAGACTGACATGCACTTTCCCCAATAACAACGAGTCCTGGAGGTCACATTTGCACAATAAGGAATAACAAATGAATCATGCCAACTCCAGGGATGTTTTACCAAAAAAAATGCACCTTGTCGTGGAATGCTTGTACAAAGTCATCAAATGTAAAGGGATGGACATCCATGGTACCAAAATGTGTGTAGATAAACCGGACAACCTGCCAAGAACATTTACCAATTAACAGAGGTTGGCCAAATTCCAACGTAAAAGGTAGTAGAGAAAGGTGGACACATCAAATTTACAACATGACAGTAACACACACATTAGAAGCAAGAAAGAATCTAACAGTTAACCAAGTTTCAGTATGTATGACACAAGGGTACTAAGCTTTTTAATGACATGTATAGGTCATTAATGTTCCACAGTAAGCTAAACAAAATAACCAAACTACATATATGTAGAAGATGTGTGAATGCATATCTAAATATTCCAACTCCTCGAATGTAAATAAATCTAGCTAACTATTGCTTGGATTTATGAACAAAACCAGTAGCCGGATGGAAAGATTCTCAAGGCCAATCTTATTCCAGGACAGCAATGAGCCAATAAGGTGCACCCTTTCATTAACAATGCAGAAAATTCCATAAGTTGACAAAAGTTGGACAGATATAAGATCCGTGGGCTATTTTCATAATTTCATGAGGTATTCTATCAACGATGATAATAATACTCCTGCACTCTCACAAAATAATGTATTGCAATAACCTGGAAAAGCTTTTTCACCATTTCAGGTGATGATTCCCAAGGTTTTGTGGGAAATGGCTGTTTCATCCTCACACTTGGCGGCGGAAACCTGGCAAGTAAATCTGCATGAAAAGCATTAAGCCTTAAGTGAATTGGCTATACTACAGAACATGAGATCAAAGAGGTACAGGATAGTATTGCACCTTTACAAAGGGGACAGCCATGTCTCCCAGTTGAAGAAAGATGAGCTGAACATCTTAACGGGTTAGGGCCTGCTTGTAACTCACTGAGCTCAAGCTCCTCATCATCAATTAAAGTTGCCTGTTCAGTTTGTAGTTCTGAAGATTCTGATTCATCAACTGAAAGAAGGCACTCCACTGGAGGATGCTCCTTCAGATCAGTTACTCTGCTACATGGAACCTAAAATAGGGAGAAATCACCAATTGATGTTCCACTTAACCAGATTAACAAGGTCAAATTTCATTTTATTTGTTTGCTTAACTAGTCTAGGATTCTAGAATACTAAAAGTTTGCTCCTTTTCTCCATATTATGACTCTGCAGGTAAGAAAGTTTACCTTCCTTTTACTCGGTGGAGGTCTACTCTTTTTGTTTACTTTCTTCCGTGGCAAAATTTGTTTCTGCGAAGAGGAAATTCTGAGTTGCTAATTCAACTAAAGACAATTTCAAATAACATAGGTTGTGCCAGGTCAAATAAACTAAGTGACTTACTTTGACAGGCTTTCCACCAGAATCATCGAATGGTCTCAGTGACCTCAAGCAACCAGTTTCATCAATAAAACTTGAGCCATCTTGAATTTCTGCATTTTGGGAATACATTGCATGCCACACTGTCATTAAACCTTTGCCAACTCCATGCTTCCTCACAGGATCATTGTTCTCACATGGCAAAGTGGATTCTGGGCAGTAGACATCATAATCTGCAGATGAACAATTTTTAGAAAGGTGGGCACCCAAAATTACAGGTTTCATCAACATATAAAAGGAAAACAAATTAACATGGATTACAATAAAGGAAAGAGCACAAATAATTAGTTTGGTTGAAAGCATCTTCAGCTCAGGCACTAAAAAATGCCAATCAGCAACTGGAAAAAACACACAAGAATCTCAAAAAAACAAGTACAGTGAGCCCTCATATTACATCAAGTTCTAACCAGATAAAAAAGATTAGAGTACCTTAAGAAAGACTGCTACAGCAAATGGCTGAAAAAAAAGATACCCTGTAAGACAGGGGGGTGCAATCTTTTGTCCCAGTTCAAATGTGGGTGTTATCTCTTGGCCCATAAAATACATGGAATTTCTTATTGTACTATCTGGCTCAAAAGATTGTTGTCCTCCATAAGCTAAGACAAATGCTCAATTTTCAGATTCTATGGTTCTAATTATAAGAAAGATGTCCGGTAATGAAATAAACATTATGCCAGATCAGACTGACTGAGCATCGGACATGACACTAACTTGTCATTATACACACGCGACGACACAAAATGGTAATGCTTAAATGGAAATAATTGTGATGCAAATGACAATGAAAATTCTTACTTAGCATAAATAGTGACAATGCTTTCCTAAGTAACTATTTTCGAAATAAAAGACTATGGCATGTGAAAACCAAAAAAAATGCTTGGTCATACAGACTATCAGCATATGTACGTCATTAGGCACACAGAAAGACACAAGAGGTATGACACCAACTGTTCAACAATATTAAGCACAAGGAACAAAAGTTGTGCTAGAAACGAAAATGAACGCAACTGTGTAGCCTAAATAATACCTTTCTCTTTTTCACAACTCCTTGGTCCTGGTAGGAATGAAGTTCTGTGGTATCTGCAGCTACAAAAAAAACAGCATTGATTATTTCAAAATGATACTATCAGGGTCTTCGCATCTAAAGATGCAAATCACAGATGAACTATGCAAAATATGTTAGCAACATTAGTAGAAAACATGACTACAGACCAAAAGCAAGATAGAGGAGCTCCAAAAATGCTTGCAGATCCTTTCTACTTTCCTTGTTTACCCAAAAGTCTAGTAGGAAGTTTGCACCAAGAACAGAGCAACAAGAACTTGTAGCACAAACGAATAGGAAGAACAAAATCAAGCGCAAGCTGCTCACTAGTCACTATAATGCCGTCGTCGCAAATGAGTGAAGAAGCGAAAGATAAGGTTGGAACTTCCATAGCCAACTCAATAACAATCACAGTTAACAGCATCATAGAATGAGTGAAAAGCATGGCCCAAAGAACTTACACAGCATGCTCAATAACACAAAAACAGTTAGTAGCAGTGTTTCAAGATGGATAGGACAACATAAGTTCTGTTCAGTGTTCCACGCAAACGATTAAACAATGACCAGAGTTTGTTAGTACAACTGCATAGTTAACTAAGCTTCCAATTTAGGTATTTTGCGTGATTTAACCAACTGGTCAACACATGGATAGATATGTACTGCAATGATAGTTAATGAGTTTTCAGTGACCTTAAATTGCTAATGGAAACATACCTCTGACATGGCCGTGTGCGCTTTGGGGCAGGGGATCGAATTCGCCCCCAAGAGATGGACCATCCTTGCGGAAGACTTTCCTAAGAATATAATCCTTCGGCAATAGGACTTGTGGTCGAAGTGTGTGTTTCTTTCCTACAAGGCTCATACTCCTATAAAGAGCAGTGTCATCCTCAGCCCGCAAACCAACAATATTTGTGCATGCTAGATTTGCAAAAGGAGGAATACCTGCTGCTGCTGCTACAACTGAGCCCGTTGATCCTGCACTACCTTGTGTTTCCATATGAAGCCCTGCAACTTCCATGTGTTTCCTCTCTTTCCTCCTCCGCTCCTTGAACCATATTCTGACCTGACTGTAAGTCAAACCAACAGATGCTGCATACTCTGTCATGTCCTTCGGCTTCGGATATAGTACCTCTGGATCAAAAGATATTTAGTCACAGCACAAAAGAATGAACATGTAGCACATATTCAGCAGGAATAGAGGTTGAAACATGAGCATGTACTTACCAGAATAAAACCTCTCCAGCATCTGGATCTGCAGGGGAGATTTCTTCGTCCCTGCACTACCGCTCCTAGCCATGAGACCTTTAGCCATCATCTAGAGAAAACCATAATTAGACCTGAGCACACCAAGCAGGCACATGATAGTAAATAGACAGCTACAAAACACAAGTCCAGGAAATGGTAGCTTCGGAAATCGAAATCCCTGCTCGATAGCTCAGATGCTGAGCACGGTGCCGATACAGCCGGATGGCAAGTTAGCAACCAAGCAGCAAGTATAATCATCTTGGTACTGGTGCTGCTAGCTTGAACAGACAGACACTGGCTACAAATTTAGGATTCAAGGCGCCAAATTTCTACCAACAGACAGTCGAACCGAACTGGTCCATATAGCGGGCCTGGTCACCGCTCAACACCTCAAACCCATGAGGTGGAGGTGGTCTGCGTTAATTACACAGCTATCCGCACCCGCCTACTCCTGACAAGAGAAACTTGAGTCCAGCTCCCGGTATCCCGCTCTCACTAGCTCAATTACACATCTATCTGATACTGAGCCCGCCTACTTGTGACCAGAGAAATTCGAGTTCAGCTCCCCACGGTTACTACGTGCGGGCGGAGCTCGAATTCCTCGTGTCAGCTGAACCAGAGGCGGATCTATCTCCAGGAATCGTGGAGGCTAGTGAGTGGGGTTTAACTCAATCGCTGGATGAAAACAAGCCATACCTCAAAAACCAGCAGCCAGAGCCTGCGGACGACGCGGAGACAGCAGGGACGCGATGTCCCGACGAGGGAGCACGGGGACGGCAACGGCGGCGACGCGCATGAGAGGTGGGAGGAGGGGTGGACGTCGCTGCTCCGGCGGGGTCGTGGGAGAACGGCCAGCCAGCTGCTGCTCGGGGTGGGAGATGGGGTCGAGGGCAGCGCGTGGGCAGCTGCTAGGGAGGGAGGCGGCCGGCGTTGGAGCTCATCCTAGACGGGTGGCGGCTCGGGGTGAGGAGATTTCGGGAGGTGGCTGGGTTTAGCGGCGGTGATCCGGGGGCGGGCGCGGGGAATGGAGGGAGGCGGCGTGGAGGGGAGGGAGGCCAAAAACCCTACCGACGAGTGGGCCGCCGTTTTCCGCAGTTGCCTTAAACCCTCGCGAATGGTAATGGATTAGGGAGAAATATCTATCTGTGTGCTTTTCTTGCGAACCGGTCCCTGATGGTTGTCAGATTTCGAAAGTAACCACCAGGTTCATGACTTTTATCTATCCATGTGCTTTTCTTGCGAGTAGGCCCCTATAGGTTGTCTTATTCCCAAATGACCGTCCACTTCAGGGTCCACTCTTTTATTCTTTTTTTGCTGGTAATATGTACTCCCTCCGTTCCCAAATATAAGAATGGTTTAACTTTTGTCCACATTCACATGCACAAGTGTATCTAGACATATTCTATGTGTAGGTTCACTCACTTGAGTATGCATGTAGACAACATGTGTAACACCTAAAACATCTTATATTTAAGAACGGAGGGAGTATCTCCTTTATAAAATATAGATCAAGGCACGTAAATACCGACCTTACAAAACTTAAAGGATAGGAGAAACATATGTGACAAACCAACGTCTCTCCCTCTTTTTCGGCACCACCGTAGCAGCCACCAAAGAGAAGAGAAACAGATCACCTCTTCACCCGAGTTCGACACGGCTCCATCGCTGATCAGCAGCTTTTCGGACCTCGAAAGTAGTTTGCCATAGGACAAACCATTATCGTTCAAAGAATCAGACCGGGACAACCAGACCCCGGACACGCCATCAAACTTCAGAACTGACACCCCCGCACGACGACGTCGGAGTAGGGAACGACAACCGTCAACATCCAACCACGAACCCAGGACAAGATGCACCATCTTCCAACTGTCACCAGCACGACAACCGTCTGCGCTTACTCCTAGACAAATCCGCTCTGCTCCACCATGGCGCCAGAGACAAACGCTGCAGCAACGGGGACAAAGCAGGAGGAAAAAGTCATTTGATGGAATTGTCGTTCCGCCTCGCCGACACCATCCATGAAACCTAAAGTCACTGATTTGAAGGATTGGTAAGCACATGATGCCACCAACTCCGAGATGTCACCATGAAGGACAACGCCTGTGTGGGAGTTGAGACAGATTTATTTGCCCGGGTGCCGCTCCCACCACCCCAACGACGCACCACGCCAAAATTATCCTAACCCTAATTTCCATGTCGGAACGGAGGAAACGGGGTCCCCCTCCCTCCTGCTACAGGAGCAGCAAGCGGAGGGAGATGGGACCATCCCCTTCGCCGGTGGAGATCGGAGGAGGAAGATGGGTCGCTCCCTGGCGGCTAGGTCAGGGACGAAAGTCTGTTTCTAATGAATGGCATGCATGTTAGAGAAAAGAAAAAAATTACGTGTAAAATTAGGGTAGTTGAAAAGGAACAAGTACCAACCAATCTCAATAAAGACCAATATGGCAACATATTTCCAAACTCTTGACAACGTTGGACAAGCTGCCATTGAGACAAGATTGCTCCAGTTTGTTTTTTGTTATCCAGGTGAACACCACCATAATTGTCAAAACATGTGTTGCCTCAAGACCAAAAGCTAAGAAAAAAATCTTACCCACAATGGGTGAGAGACAACAACCCCCTCCCCGGGCGGCATATTGGGACGGACGTGAGCGTCGATTGGATCTAGAGGTGGTGAGGCACTAACGCTAGGGTCGAGGGCATACGGTCAGTTCATTTTTCCTCTAGGGGGTCCTCGAATTTTATACATTTTTTAGAAAATATACCTAAAGGAATTCTGTCTATGATATTTATCAAGGATAAACATCTATTTATTTCAAGATTTTTAACTATCTTTCCTGTCATAAAATTATTTAATTTAACTACTTTATATCCTTTTTATTTTGGCTAGAGGTTTTATTTTATTTTTGAGATTTTTTTGCCTAGAGGTAGCCCAGAGGTCGATGCATCCTGGTGCGGCCCATATACGGGCCTCCCGTGTCGAAAGCCCGGGAAGGACTGTTCTGTGCTCAAGGGTTCCTCTGAGAGAGGCGGCACCACAAGTGCAGACGACGAGCAGCGCCAGGGCAGAGGAGGCGGACACACGGCGTACGGCGGAGGTTCCGGGACGGGTGCGGGGAGGTCGGAGGAGCGGCCGGCGGCGCCTAATCACTAATCGCCACCACCTGCAGGCCAACCTTCGCCACCTCCGGTAGCTGGCAAACCAGTGAGTTCCTCTTGTGCTCTTTCTCGAATCGCCGGTTTGAATCGTTCGCTAGCTTGTGGTAATTTCGTTACTTAGCTCAGTTTGTTCTGTGGTAATTGTTCTTACATTTGCGTAGCAATTGTTCAGTGAGCAAGCGAGCCAAGATGTCAGAGCCGGATGCGCGGACCACCATTTTGAGCTCTTCTGTCCTCCAATTCAAAGTAAACTACGAGCAAAGCAAGCATCTTCCCATCGGGGAGGCCGTCCACTCCGACGTTGTCTCGGCCGGGGACACCTCTGGAGGATTGAGTTTTTCCCACGTGGAAAGAGTGACAATGGTTATACTTCTATCGGCCTCAGGCACATGAACACATCCAGTAGTGTCAAGGCCATCTTCGACGCCTTCATGATTGGTAGGGACAGCAAACCATATACGTCTTTGAACGGGGGAAGGATGGTCAGAACCTTCGAAGTCATGCCCGATCAAGAATTGATTGATTCCTGGGGATGGTGTCGGTTCCTCAACATAACTACTGTGGAGGAACATTGCTCAACAGAGGGACACGTCACATTTGTATGCGCCATCATGGTCATCGATGACAGTCCTATTCCGGTGCCGCCTTCAGACATTGTGACCCATCTTGGCCGCCTGCTAGATCATACTGACGGGACAGATGTGTC
Organism: Poa pratensis; assembly: GCA_947311845.1. Classification (NCBI taxonomy): domain Eukaryota; kingdom Viridiplantae; phylum Streptophyta; class Magnoliopsida; order Poales; family Poaceae; genus Poa; species Poa pratensis. Next base: position 27,570,952 of record CAMZMU010000100.1, read on the forward strand.
ATTCATTGTCGACGACGAGACATTCCCGGCTCACCGAGCGGTGCTTGCTGCCCGCTCACCGGTCTTCAGAGCAGAGCTCTTCGGTTCTATGGCCGAGGCTACAATGACGTCCATCACGCTGCACGACATCACACCTGCAACATTTAAAGTTATGCTTCGCTTCATATACACGGATGAATTGCCTGCAGAAGACAATCTTGAGGACTCTTCCACTTGTTTCAGAATCTTCTCGTTGCCGCTGATCGGTATGCTCTTGACCGACTGAAGTTTATTTGTGCACAGAAGTTATGGGATAAAGTGTCGGTCGATACAGTTGCAACTATCTTAGCTTGTGCGGAAACCTACAACTGCCATGAGTTGAAGAACAAGTGCTTTGACTTCTTTGTGCTGGAGGAAAATTTCAAGCAGGCTGTATTCACTGATGGTTATATAGCGTTGGTTCTGAAATTCCCATGTATTGCTGCTGAGCTCAAAAAGAGGGTTAGGGCATAACATGTGTATACTTAAGGCGTTCAAGCATTGCTCTAGTATGGTGTTTTGGTATATCGTGCGTAGTTCCTGACATCTTGTTAAGCGTGCAATCACTATTTGCTGAGTACGGAGCCTGGGAGCTTGATGTTGCAGATTCCTGTTAAGCGTTGGGCTTAGGTGCTAAGAGCACTGATACCGATAATTGTGGTGACTGGTGAGGTGGTGTGTGCTGTCAGATGACTGAGATGCGAAGTTAAGGATGTCGTGTTAAATCTGTAGTCCTTTGTGTTTTTGTTTCGGTGCTGGTTTGGACATGTCGGTGTCCTAATGCTTTTAGGATATTCACTTTAGCTATGCTACTGCAAAACTATCCAATTATCTGTATTATGTAGTCTTAGCTCCATGGGTACTGTATGAATATATGATCAATGGAAGCAAGTCCGAGCTCAGGAAATTTGAGCGCTTATGTTATGACAAAGTTCTGGACTATGCCTTCTGCAGACTTTCAGTGTGTACTTTACTTACTCGATTCATCTGACACCGAGATCAGTGATATCATGATGACACCTATAATGTGGAAAAAAACACAAAACAGGTTTTATTTTTCTGAACTTCCGCTGAAATGGAATAGTTTGCTGGTTGGTAAGCAGATTAGTTTCCTATCCTACAGACATAAGTGTTTTTTCTTGAAAATGATAATTTGGCAATATAATAAAATGAAGTTTTATTTTGTTCATTAACTGATGACTCAAAGTCATCAAACAAGTAATATTCCAGGCAAAGAAAACCTGTAAGCGCTATTGTTAGGGGGCTTAGTAGGATAGAAGCCTGGTTCTAAACATTGTAATGATGTTTCTTTTCTTGAACTCGAAAATCACAGTTGTTCTATTGACTTGCGTGTTCCATAGAAGTCCCTACGAATGGTTGGATCTTTAGGCAGCTAGGAGTGCTGTTGGAGCCGTATGACGGGGGGGGTGCAGATTCGCGGCATCCGGCCCCTGTTCAGGAAGGATGAGATTGTGCGCAGCATGGCAGCTCGCGTAGGAGAGGTACTAAGCGTTGATCTATACGCTTTGGGAGCTACCGGCACCAGCTTCGCGCGGGTGAGGACCAGACTGGATGTGAACAAGCCGTTAACCAGGTTTGTAGGCTTACACCCGGAGGGTACCGAGCGCCTGAACTTCCAGGTGCTTTATGAAATGGCTCCGAAATTCTGCAATGTCTGTGGTTTGATGGGGCACGTAGATACGGAGTGCGGTGATGGTATACATGATGAGAGTGCAAAACAGTATGGCAAGTGGATGCTAGCACCGGTGGAGGATTGGCATCCTCAAACCTCGGGTGTCAAGGCCAGAGCACCGTCTCGAGAGAGCACTCGCGGAGGTCGGGGAGGGGGGCGTGCGGGAGGTAGATCAGCTGAGTCCCGCAAGCGACCCCCTGGCGAATCACCGAACAGACTGAATGAGAAGTCAAAGGGCCATGATCGCATGCAGCTTATGAATGGAGAGGAGCTGAAGGAGGATGGAAGTGCCAGTACGGCAAGGAAAAATCTGGATATTGTCCTTAGTGAGGCTGGGAAATCAAACAAGGATGTGTTATCATCCCCGGTAAAACCAGACCCAAAGAGGTTGAGGAAGGGTGATACAAACGATGATTTGGCGGGCTCCCTCGTGGAGTGCCGCCCAGAACAATGAGTTGCATATGTTGGAACTGTCGCGGCCTCGGAAGTGACGCGACAGTTCGCGAGCTTCACGATCTAGTGAAGCGCTACAAACCTACCGTGCTATGTGTGGTGGAAACACATATACATAAGCTACGGGTTGAAGGACTAGCTAGGAGGCTAGGTTTTGACCGCTCCTTTGCGGTTAGTAGCTCGGGTCGCGATGGAGGACTCGGAATCTTTTGGAACAATGATACAAGCCTGGATATAATGCCTTTTTCTCAGTATCATCTGGATGTGGTTGTAACTGAGGGGGATAATGATCCGTGGAGATTAACCTGTGTGTATGGGCACTGGCGGAGCTGGGCTCATGGCCTGGGGGGGCAGACGGGCTTAGCAGGCCATAGTAAGGCTATTTTTCCAGATCTGGGGGGCAAATGGCCCACATAGGAGGCCTTCCTTTGCTAAATGCCCATGGGCTGGGGGGCGGCGGCCCCCCCTGACTTTGCCGTAGCTCCGCCCCTGTGTATGGGAGGCGCAAACCTCCGAGCGACATAAAACATGGGATATGATGAAGTACATTGTAACAGCCCAAAGTTTGAGAACTCAAAAACCTGTGTAATTTTTCCACTTTTGTGTTACTTGCATCATGGCATCCATGCATAATCATGTCTCTTTTGAGTTAACACAACAGTTGTATCGAAATGATGTTGAGTTGCTAAAACAAAATGCCAAATTGCTCTAACCAATTTCAAACAGTGAAGGCACTCAAACTTGCAAAACAAAAATACTTGACAACTTATATTTGTCAAGGAAGTCTCAAGAGTTCCAAAATAATATTTTGCACTTGCTCCAAAATATTAAAGGAGCAACATTTTGAAATTTAGCAAAATGCCATAAACGAACCCTATGAACAAATGTTGTCCAAACTATTTTATTTTGCAACGCCAATTTTTGTGGTGCCTTTACATGCTGTTGGGAGGCTACCCAAATTTTCTCAAATTTTTCTAAAACGTTTAAGTGCCACAATAAAATCAAGGAAATGCTACTGGTTTTATTAATAAAAGAGGAAAGGACCTATCCGTGATGGTAAAAAAATTTACGAGGGGGTTTTCGCAAAATTTCCTTTCTTCTTCGTTCTGTAGCGACCGACGCCGCGCGAGCCGTGCCTGCGCCGCACCAGCTCGTCGCCGAGCTCGCCATGGGGCCCCCGAGCCCTCCTGCCGCGCTGTGAGGAGAAGAAGACCACCCCGTGGCAGCTCTCTCTCTCTCCCTCGGGATATTTTCCTCCCGTGCCCTAGCTCTCTCTCTCTTCTCCCGCACCGCCGCCGCCATGGCCGTGAGCACGCCGCCGATGTAGAGCTCCCCATCCAGATTGAAGACCACCGACGGGACCCCCTCGCCGTGCTGCTCCCCCACGCCGAAGCAATCGAGCCGGGCCGTCACGAATCGCCGCCGCCGTCATCATCTTCTCCGACCACCGCCGCGGCCTCGCCGGTCGATTCCCGCAGCCCCCGTCCCCCTTCTGCCTCGCCGTCTGCACCGCTGTGCTCGTGGTGAGCTTCCCGAGCCCTAGCACCGCTCCCCTCTCCTCCTAGCCCTCTGGGTTGCCGTCACACCACACGCCGCCGTGCGTCGCCGTAGCTCCTCTCCGTCGCGTTGGAAGAACCCGGTGCCAATCCCAGATTTTTCCGGATGCTATTCCGGAAGAAGAAAAGAGCTACTGGACTCGGCAGTTTTTACCCGGAATACAACCGGAATTGATCCGGAAACAATTCCGGATTTTAAATCCTCCGGTGCCAGAACCGGAAATTTCCGGACTGACATCCGGATTGCAGTACTGAGTTGGATTCTATATTTTTCTTTTCACCCCTCTATCCCTAAATGTATAAATATTTATATTGTGGTTAATTAAATCATCAAAATGTCATATCAAAAAGGAAATTGATAAACATACTAACTTTTTATCGGTGCATCAGAAAAATGCGTGTAATATACCAAAATGTCCAGAAAATTGTGAATAAACCTTTAAAGTAAATATCATGCATATTTGATCACAATTGAAATACTGTACTTTTAGTAATATTAAAATCATTAAATTAAATATGGGGTGTTATCCCATCCGGTTGAAGTATTTATTCCTCGCACCCCATTTAAATTGCTAGATAGCTCAAATAAATTCGGTACCTTAAAGAGTCATGTCATCATGTGTTTGCGCATTGCACCGGTGTTATCTGTGGTTTTGATTGTTCCTCTCCGGTATTGTTTGTGCATCGGTAGATCAAGGAGTGGAAGTGACACCGCAGTCTCGCGACGATCCCTATTACCAGCCGTATCAACAAGGCAAGCGTAATCCCCCCTCTGAGCATATCTTATCCTATGTTTCCGCAAATATTTTCTCCACTATAATATTGCATGCGGTTCCAAATGTCAATTTTATTGGATTAGAGTATCCTATAGTTGCATTAAGTTTCCGATGCCATTACTGTTTCCCTCCTAATATCCATAGGTTTGTACTGTTGGCCAGATACTTAACTATGCTATGTTGATGCTTAGCCATGCTTAGCTAAATGTTATTCGTCCGATGTATGTATCATGTTGGGAACAGATGTTGAGATGTTCAGATGATGGTGGAGAATTGTGGTGACAGGAAATAAAATGCTTAAAGGTGGGGATGAGAGGCCACTGTGGTTGTGGTGCTTTGTCTCGTTCTCGCCGCCTAGGTGCGAGTTCTTTACCTCTTGAACCAAGACTGAGCGTGCAACCATGCGTGAGGCCTATGCAATTGCAGGAACCCTTAGACTAAATAACTTGTGAGGGGCTAGCCAGGGTCCTCTAGTTCGAGCTTCCATTTGCGCGTGCGTGATGATGGTGGTTGTGAATGGGATGAGGATGTGTGTGTTAGGAAAATAAGTGGCCGTGGGGCAGGGTGTTGGAGGCACTGAACCTGTCCTGCCGCCACTGATGATCCTGGAAGTCTCGAGCAGGGAGAAGTCGACACCGCTCCCACCCAGCCGGCTTTCCAGGAAGAGAGCTAATGCAGGCAATGGGCCGGACGGTACGCGTGGCAAACATTGTACACCCCTGCAGGGTTAAATCTTTTCGAAAAGCCGTGTCCACGGTTACGGACGACTTGGGAAAGGACGATAAGATCATAGAATAACTTGAACGGAATGATTAAAAACTGGGTACTAAAGGTACCACTCAAGAATGCAAGGTTGACTTCCTCGAGGGTGATTCGGGGAGGTGCCTTTGTAGAACAGGTACAGTGGTTGATGATGAGAAAGGTGATCAAAGAAAAGAGTTACTTCTTACCCCTTTTAAAATACTCTGATAGTCGATGCCATTGAGTTATGTTTTCATAAATAAAATCAGCTTTATGCAAAACAGCCATAAAACTTTGAAAGCCTCATCGAGCTAAAGCTCTATATATAATCTTGCGAGTTCGTCGAACTCAACGTCGTTTGTTTTGTTTCAGAGGAGGACTTCACCGACCTCGAAGGTGGGTTCTTTGTGGACGTCGACGAGTAGTCTGGGGTTCCCAGGTGGCAGCTTGGGACATCCCGGAACAGCTGGCGCTGGATGTTTATTGTAGGCCTCTTAGGCCATAATTTGGATCTTGTTGTTTAGAACAACCTAATTCGCTTCCGCATGTTGTAATGTTGGGTCTGTGACCTCTGGTTGTAATTTGCTATCTTTCTCTATTATAAGAGTTGAACTATAATGATTTGTGTCGTAGAGTCTGTGATGTGCCAGTTGTTCCACAAGTCTTGATCTCTCTATTATGCATTGATAGTTGTGCCTGTGTTAAGGCATCAATCGGGGTGTTGCGTTGCCGATGATCCATTCCGAGCAACGCCTGCCAAAGGTTTTGGCCGGGGATTGGTAAACCCGTAACCTCCGGTTGTATCGCTTAACCGGTGACACACAGCATCACTGTATAGCAGTCGGGTCGGGGCGCCACAAGTTGGTATCAGAGCAGTACTGCCTGTAGGAAACCCTTCTACTGGTCGACGTTGAGTCTAGTGTTTGTGAAAATATTTTTAACCTAAAAATGAGTTGTGAAAACCATCTTAGGATTCTTTTTACTCCTTATCTGGTTACCCTCTAATCTCGGAGCAATCTTACCTCGATTTGAGTTAAAGGTTTTACTTCTCGTCTGTTACTTCAAAATTAGGATCACGGGTTGGGTTCTACCTTTAGTGTTATGTGTCACGTTGCTCCCGCTGCGCAATCAAATCAACTCAGATGTTTGACACTGTTACCAACAAGTAATTTATCCTTTTGTGGGTTTTAACCCAAGGACTTGAACATAAGGTCCCGGATTGTGCCAACTAGAGTGTGTTGAATCATATGGTTCTTAACCATTGATCTCTCGCTAGTAGCACATGATGCTGATCTTTGACCCAAGTTCTATCTTGTTGATTCCTTGTTATTGTTACACAATGTATTATCGTCCCTAGTCTGTGTACTTGAGTAGACGCTAATGCTATTGTTCGACCATTCGGAGAAAGATACTAACTGTGTCATTGTCAAATCTCCAGAATGGCTCGAGGAGGCCGCGGAGGCGCGGTAACCACAACAATGATGAGGATGATCTGCCGCCACCACCCTCGATGGCTCAGGTCTTGATGGCCATTGAGGAGAACCGTGGGCGCAATGAGCGTTGCTTGAGCAGTTGGTGCAGCAGAATGCACAGAGGAATGGCTGCAACACTCTCACTGAGTTCCTGCGCTCGCAGCCACCCACCTTTGCTGATGCTAAGGAGCCACTGGAAGCTGATGATTGGCTTCGTGCTTGGAGCGCAAGTTCTCCGCGCTGCATGTCCCAGTGGCTGAGCAAGTCAACTTTGCCACCTACCTCTTGGTTGGTGCGCTGGCTGTTGGTGGGAAAGCCATGTGGCTTGTTTCCAGCCAACCATGTCTTCACTTGGGCTGATTTCCGCACTGCCTTCCGTGCGGTACATTCCCCAGCCGATCATGGATTTGAAGAGGAGGGAGTTCCTGGATTTGCAACAGGGACGTATGGACCTCCGCACTTATGGTTGTGAATTCAACCATCTCTCTCGTTACGCCCCAAGGGACGTGACCAATGATGCTGACAAGCAAGAGCTGTTCCGCAAGGGTCTTGCCGCAGCTCCGCTATGAGTTGCCCTTCAGGTTCCAGACCTACCAGGAGCTGTTCAACCAGGCTCTTACTCTTGAGCAAGGAAGAAAGGAACTTGAGGCTTCCAAGAGGCCCGCACACGGGGACCACCAGAGTTCCTCGGGTTCTGAGAGCAAGAAGCGCAGGGTGTTTGTTCCCTACAGCGCTGTGCCGCGTGCTCCATTCATGCCGAGGGCCGCGGGATACAGGCCACCACCTCCGCGCCCCACTACTTCGACACTTGGGGTAGCGGAGTGGGTACGTCCTATGCTACCTGCTCCACCTGGACTCACTTGCTACACCTGTGGCCAGGCTGGCCACTACTCCAGGGAGTGCCCCCAGAAGGCACCTCTCACGGAACTCCTGCACGAGCCCCTGCCACTCCAGCTGGCAAGGCTGGACCTATTGTGCGTGGTCGCCTGAACCACGTCTCTGCTGAAGAAGCTGAAGAGGACCCCGGCGTTCTCATGGGTGAGTTACGAATCAACGGCAATTCGCTACAGTTTTGTTTGATCTGGAGCATCGCATTCATTCATATCCATAGCTTTGCAAAAGACCACAAAATACCGTTGAGAAATGAGCCATCCCTTGGTGATCTCCACACCTGGCTCCAAATGGCAAACCGATGGGTTACTCCTGAGTCCAGATTACTATCGGTTACTACTCTTTTCCTTTCGCTTTGGTAGCTCTGAGGTCAAGTGGCATTGATGTCATACTGGGCATGAACTGGCTAGCCAAATACCGGGCTAATCTCGACTGTGCTGCCAAGACCGTCACCGTGACCAATTCTTCCGGCGACAGTGTTAAGTATTGGTCTGCACTGTCAAGACCTCCATGTTCATCATACCCAACTCACCCGAGATCCTCCTTTGCTTTATGGAAGGCGAATCCCCTCCTGAAATCCAGGACATACACGTGGTGTGTGACTTCCCGGATGTGTTCCCGGAAGAATTGCCTGGCATGCCTCCTGACCGAAGTGTGGAGTTTGTCATAGATCTACTTCCCGGTACCGCTCCAATTTCCAAGAAGCCCTACCGTATGCCGGTGGAAGAGTTGGCTCTGTTGAAAGAGCAAATTGATCAGCTGTTAGCAAGGATTTCATCCAGCCTAGCAGTTCACCTTGGGGTTGTCCGGTACTCTTTGTCAAGAAGAGGGATTCTACCGTGCCTCGTCTAGTCTCTGACTATCGACCGTTGAATGCGGTGACAATCAAGAACAAGTATCCTATTCCTCGCATCAATGATCTGTTGGATCAGTTAGCTGGTGCAACGTATTCTCCAAGATGGATCTGAGGTCAGGTACCATCAGATAAATCAGAAAGGAGGATATCCAAAGACGGCATTTGTTACTCGTATGGCTCATATGAGTATACCGTCATGTCCTTTGGTCTCACCAATGCTCCAGCTACTTTCATGAGGCTCATGAACTCCATCTTCATGGATTATCTTGACAAGTTTGTCGTCATTTACATCGATGACATCCTCGTTTATTCCAAAACCGATGAAGAGCATGCCGAACATCTTCGTTGGTTCTGACACGACTTCGAGAACACCGCCTCTATGCCAAGTTCTCCAAGTGTGAGTTTTGGTTGGATAATCTTGTCTTCCTTGGTCATGTGATATCCGCTAATGGTGTGGCTGTCATTCCCGACAAGATTCAGTCCATTTGGATTGGAAAACTCCAATGTCAGTCAAGGACATCCGTAGCTTTCTCGGATTGGCGGTTACTACCGCCGATTCATCGAAGGTTTCTCCAAGATAGCCAAGGCCCTGACTGACCTTCTCAAGAAGGATAAAAAGTTCGTATGGACGGCCGAAGCTGAAGAGAGCTTCAAAACACTGAAAGCCAAACTCACGTCCGCTCCTGTGCTTGTCCTGCCGGACACAAGCAAGGATTTCGTCGTCTTCTGTGACGCCTCTCTGCAAGGCTTGGGCTGTGTGCTAATGCAAGATGGCCATGTGGTGGCATATGCTTCTCGCCAACTTAAGCCGCATGAGCACAATACCCAACTCATGATCTAGAACTTGCCGCGGTGGTCTATGCTTTGAAGCAATGGAGACCATACCTGTTTGGTAACCGTTGCGAGATCTTCTCGGATCACAAGAGTCTGAAGTACCTCTTCACCCAGCCGGATTTAAATCTCAGGCAAAGGCGTTGGTTGGAGTTAATCAAGGACTATGATGTGAGTCTGAACTATCAACCCGGCAAAGCAAACGTCGTGGCTGACGCGCTAAGTCGGAAGTCCTATTGCAACAATCTGATGATTGAAAAGGCCCAACCTGCCCTTCATGAAGAGTTCTCTCGTTTGAACTTAGAAATGTTCCCTCTGGCTACCTTGCAAATCTGGAGATCAAATCTACTCTTGTAGACCAGATTAAGGAGCTCAAACCGTGACAAGGGTATTCGAAAATCAAGGAGAACATTGCTAGCGGGAAGGCCAAATGTTTCTTCAATGAATCCGGAGTTGTTTATTTTGGTGACCGCTTGGTAGTGCCAAAGAAACGAAAATTGAGGGAGCTGATCCTCCAAGAAGCTCATGAATCTCCTCTCTCTATTCATCCCGGTAGTACCAAAATGTACCAAGACCTTCGACCACAATTCTGGTGGACTCGGATGAAACGAGAAATTGCCAAGTATGTTGCTGAATGCGACACCTGTCGACGGGTAAAGGCTGAACATCAAAGGCCTGCCGGCACTCTTCGCCCTATTGCAGTCCCGAGTGGAAATGGGATGAAATTGGTATGGACTTCATCACCGGGTTTCCCGATCTCAAAAGGGCAACAATGCAATCTGGGTAATCATTGATCGACTGTCCAAGGTTGCTCACTTCCTACCAGTCCGTGATGATATACGGGCAAGTCAACTTGCTGACTTATATTGGCTCGTATTGTTCCATTGCATGGGGTCCCTCTGAGGATCATATCGGACCGTGGAAGTATCTTTGTATCCAAGTTTGGCAGAGTTTCCAAACTGCTATGGGGTCCCGTCTCAACTTCAGTACCGCCTACCATCCTCAAACTGATGGTCAGACCGAAAGAGTGAACCAAGTGTTGGAAGACATGCTTCGGGCATGTGTAATCTCTTTTGGCAAGGGTTGGGAAAAGTATCTCCCTTTCGCGGAGTTCTCCTACAACAATAGCTATCAAGCTAGTCTGGGCATGGCTCCATTCGAGGTTCTCTATGGAAGAAAATGCCGCACTCCTCTAAATTGGTCCGAGACCGGAGAGAGAGCACTCTTTGGTCCGGATGTGATCAATGAAGCTGAGGAGAAGGTAGAATCATAAGAGAGAATCTGAAGATTGCTCAGTCTAGGCAGAAGAGCTACTATGATAAGCACCATCAGGAAATTCACTATGAAATTGGTGATAAAGCTTATCTCCGCGTCTCTCCCCTTCGTGGCGTTCGCCGCTTCGGTATCAAAGGGAAATTGGCCCCTCGCTATGTTGGCCCTTTCACCGTTCTGGCCAAGCGAGGAGATCTTTCTTATCAATTGGAGTTACCGGTCAAATTCCCAAATGTACATGATGTGTTTCATGTCTCCCAACTTCGCCGGTGTTTCAAAGATCCTATCCATGGAGTCAATCATGAAGAGCTAGATCTCCAGGAAGATCTCACTTATCGCGAGCATCCTATCCGTGTCCTGGATGAAGCCGAAAGGAAGACCCGTAACAAGACTACCAAGTTCCTCAAAGTTCAATGGTCTCACCATTCCGAGGAAGAAGCAACTTGGGAAAGAGAGTCTAGTCTTCGTGAGGAGTATCCCGACTTCTTTCCGCAACCTTAGAATCTCGGGACGAGATTCCTGTAAGGGGGTAGAATTGTAACAGCCCAAAGTTTGAGAACTTAAAAACCTGTGTAATTTTTCCACTTTTGTATTATTGCATCATGGCATCCATGCATAATCATGTCTCTTTTGAGTTAACACAACAGTTGTATCGAAATGATGTTGAGTTGCTAAAACAAAATGCCAAATTGCTCTAACCAATTTCAAACAGTGAAGGCACTCAAAATTGCAAAACAAAATACTTGACAACTTATATTTGTCAAGGAAGTCTCAAGAGTTCCAAAATAATATTTTGCACTTGCTCCAAAATATTAAAGGAGCAACATTTTGAAATTTAGCAAAATGCCATAAACGAACCCTATGAACAAATGTTGTCCAAACTATTTTATTCCGCAACGCCAATTTTTGTGGTGCCTTTACATGCTGTTGGGAGGCTACCCCAATTTTCTCAAATTTTTCTAAAAAGTTTAAGTGCCACAATAAAATCAAGGAAATGCTACTGGTTTTATTAATAAAAGAGGAAAGGACCTATCCGTGATGGTAAAAAAAATTACGAGGGGTTTTCACAAAATTCCTTTCTTCTTCGTTCTGTAGCGACCGACGCCGCGCGAGCCGTGCTTGCGCCGCACCAGCTCGTCGCCGAGCTCGCCATGGGGCCCCCGAGCCCTCCTGCCGCGCTGTGAGGAGAAGAAGACCACCCCGTGGCAGCTCTCTCTCTCTCTCCCTCGGGATATTTTCCTCCCGTGCCCTAGCTCTCTCTCTCTCTTCTCCCGCACCGCCGCCATGGCCGTGAGCACGCCGCCGATGTAGAGCTCCCCATCCAGATTGAAGACCACCGACGAGACCGCCTCGCCGTGCTGCTCCTCCACGCCGAAGCAATCGAGCCGGGGCGTCACGAATCACCGCCGCCGTCATCATCTTCTCCGACGACCGCCGCGGCCTCGTCGGTCGATTCCCGCAGCCCCCGTCCCCCTTCTGCCTCGCCGTCTGCACCGCTGTGCTCGTGGTGACCTTCCCGAGCCCTAGCACCCCTCCCCTCTCCTCCTAGCCCTCTGGGTTGCCGTCGCACCACACGCCGCCGTGCGTCGCCGTAGCTCCTCTCCGTCGCGTTGGAAGAACCCGGTGCCAATCCCGGATTTTTCCGGATGCTATTCCGGAAGAAGAAAAGAGCTACTGGACTCGGCAGTTTTTACCCGGAATACAACCGGAATTGATCCGGAAACAATTCCGGATTTTAAATCCTCCGGTGCCAGAACCGGAAATTTCCGGACTGACATCCGGATTGCAGTACTGAGCTGGATTCTATATTTTTCTTTTCACCCCTCTATCCCTAAATGTATAAATATTTATATTGTGGTTAATTAAATCATCAAAATCTCATATCAAAAAGGAAATTGATAAACATACTAACTTTTTATCGGTGCATCAGAAAAATGCGTGTAATATACCAAAATGTCCAGAAAATTGTGAATAAACCTTTAAAGTAAATATCTTGCATATTTGATCACAATTGAAATACTGTACTTTTAGTAATATTAAAATCATTAAATTAAATATGGGGTGTTATTAAATATGTTTCCGCAAATATTTTCTCCACTATAATATTGCATGCGGTTGCAAATGTCAATTTTATTGGATTAGAGTATCCTATAGTTGCATTAAGTTTCCGATGCCATTATCTGTTTCCCTCCTAATATCCATAGGTTTGTACTGTTGGCCGAAGATACTCAACTATGCTATGTCGATGCTTAGCCATGCTTAGCTAAATGTTATTCGTCCGATGTATGTATCATGTTGGGAACAGATGTTCGGATGATGGTGGAGAAATTGTGGTGACAGGAAATAAAATGCTTAAAGGTGGGGATGAGAGGCCACTGTGGTTGTGGTGCTTTGTCTCGTTCTCGCCGCCTAGGTGCGAGTTCTTTAGCTCTTGAACCAAGATTGAGCGTGCAACCATGCGTGAGGCCTATGCAATTGCAGGAACCCTTATTCGACTAAATAACTTGAGAGGGGCTAGCCATGGTCCTCTAGTTCGAATTTCCATTTGCGCGTGCGTGATGATGGTGGTTGTGAATGGGATGAGGATTGTGGTGTTAGGAAAATAAGTGGCCTTGGGACAGGGTGTTGGAGGCACTGAACCTGTCCTGCCGCCACTGATGATCCTGGAGAGTCTCGAGCAAGGGAGAAGTCGTCACCACTCCCACCCAGCCGGCTTTCCATGGAAAAGAGCTAATTGTATAGGCAATGGGCGGACGGTACGCGTGGCAAACATTGTACACCCCTGCAGGGTTAAATCTTTTCGAAAAGCCGTGTCCACGGTTACGGACGACTTGGGAAAGGACGCTAAGATCATAGAATAACTTGAACGGAATGATTAAAAACTGGGTACTAGAGGTACCACTCAAGAATGCAAGGTTGACTTCCTCGAGGGTGATTCGGGGAGGTGCCTTTGTAGAACAGGCACAGTGGTTGATGATGAAAAAGGTGATCAGAAGAAAAGAGTTACTTCTTACCCCTTTTCAAAATACTCTGAATAGTCGATGCCTTTGAGTTATGTTTTCATAAATAAAATCAGCTTTATGCAAAACAGCCATAAAACTTTGAAAGCCTCATCGAGCTAAAGCTCTATATATAATCTTGCGAGTTCGTCGAACTCAACGTCGTTTGTTTTGTTTCAGAGGAGGACTTCACCGACCTCGAAGGTGGGTTCTTTGTGGACGTCGACGAGTAGTCTGGGGTTCCCAGGTGGCAGCTTGGGACATCCCGGAACAGCTGGCGCTGGATGTTTATTTGTAGGCCTCTTAGGCCATAATCTGGATCTTATTGTTTAGAACAACTTAATTCGCTTCCGCATGTTGTAATGTTGGGTCTGTGACCTCTGGTTGTAATTTGCTATCTTTCTCGATTATAAGAGTTGAACTATAATGCTTTGTGTCGTAGAGTCTGTGATGTGCCAGTTGTTGCACAAGTCTTGATCTCTCTATTATGATTTGATTGTTGTGCCTGTGTTAAGGCATCAATCGGGGTGTTGCGTTGCCGATGATCCATTCCGAGCAACGCCTGCCAAAGGTTTTGGCCGGGGTTTGGTAAACCCGTAACCTCCGGTTGTATCGCTTAACCGGTGACACACAGCATCACGGTATAGCAGTCGGGTCGGGGCGCCACATACATCAAGTCAGCGTCAGCGTTGCCTTGGATGTGTATAGGTGATTTTAACGAGGTGCTGCATCAGCACGAGCATGCGGGTGTGGCTGAGAGAAGCCTGGGCCAGATTGAGGGCTTCCGCGATGCCTTGGACATGTGCGGACTAGGCAACTAGCTGATATTGGCTATGTTGCTAATTGGTGGACATACGAGAAGCGGGTGGCCGGAGGCTCGTTCTGCCGGGTGCGCCTTGACAGAGCTGTGGCCACATCACCGTGGAGTGAAAGGTTTCCGTTGGCTAGTCTGATTCATTTGACGGGTGTCTCATCCGATCACTGCCTGATCCTTCTTCGGTGGAGAGAAACGGCAAGGGAGAGAAGAGCTACCAACGAGAAAATATTCAGGTACGAAGTTATGTGGGAGAAACATGATCATTTTAAATCTTTCCTTGCTGAAACGTGGCAGGCGGAGGGCAAGGCGAGCTCAATGGGACAGCTACGTGATAAGCTAGCTCGTGTGTCGGGCTCGCTGGATGGCTGGGGTACAAATACCTTCGGACATGTATGAAGGGAGATAAAACAGCTCACTGATCGCTTGGCTGTGTTGCGATCGAGGCCACGCGACAAGGACCGTCGTATGAAGAGATAAAAGTACACCAACGATTGCTGGAATTATATCAGCGGGAGGAGGTGATGTGGCGCCAGCGCTCGAGAGTGCAATGGCTAGCGGAAGGTGATACGAACACACGGTTCTTTCACTTGCGTGCGAGCAAACGGAAGAAGAGGAATCGCATTGGGAGGCTGAAACGGTGGATGGTGAATTTACAGAAGCCGACCAAGAGATGGCCGAGATGACACGAGGTTTTTATGACCACTTGTACAAATCGGAAGGAGTGGCACACATGGAGGAGGTCATCAATGTGGTGCCGACGAAAGTCACAACGGAGATGAACAGCAAACTGATGAAACCTTTTGATGAGAAAGAGGTGAAGGAGGCATTGTTCCAGATGTATCCCACGAAGGCTCCGGGGCCGGATGGTTTCCCGGCGCATTTTTTCCAAACCCATTGGGACATGTGTGGGGAGGAGGTGACCTTGGCAGTGTTGCGAGCACTCAAGGGAGAGGAGGACATGCGGGAGATTAATCAAACCTTTATTGTGCTGATTCCGAAGGTGGCAAGTCCAGAGGAACTAGGTCAATTCAGGTCAATCAGCCTCTGCAATGTCATATATAAAATAGCTTCGAAGGTGATGGCCAATAGATTAAAAATGTGTTTGCCCGAGATCATCTCGGAGGAGCAGTCGGCTTTTGTGCCGGGGAGGTTGATCACGGATAATATCATTGCCGCTTACGAGTGCCTTCATTTTATGAAGCGGAACAGGGCAAAGAAAAACCGTTTTTGTGCGCTCAAATTGGACATGAGGAAAGCTTATGACCGGCTGGAGTGGGGCTACCTTGAGGCCATTATGGTTAAGTTAGGCTTCCACAGGCGCTAGGTGCAAATGGTGATGAGGCTGGTTAATACAGTTTCTTTCCAAGTTCTTTTTTATGGAAGCAAACTGGATCAGTTTATACCCTCACGAGGGATTCGACAGGGTGACCCCATATCTCCTTATTTGTTCTTGTTAGCAGCAGAGGGCCTTTCGTGCCTCTTAAAAAACAAATTTTCATCGGAGCTCCATGGATTAAAGGTGGCACCAACGGCCCCGGCGGTTAGCCACCTCCTTTTTGATGATGCCAGCCTGTTGCTATTCAAGGTTGAGACGGAGATTGCAGGGAAAGTTCAGGAAGTTTTGGACTTGTACTCTATGGCGAGTGGCCAGCGAATAAACCGAGATAAATCGTCGATCTTTTTTAGTAAAAGGTGCCCGCAGGGGATCAAGGAGGGTGTCAAAAATATTCTTCAGGTGATATCGGAGACACTCAGCGAGAAATACCTCGGGATGCCGTCAGACGTCGGACGATCGGAAAATGGTGCCTTCAAATATTTGAAGGATAGGGTGTGGGCTAAAATACAGGGTGACTGGAGAATTTGTTGTCAGCGGGTGGGAAGGATATTTTGATCAAATCCGTTGCACAGGCCATTCTAGCGTGTTTTAAGCTGCCAAGAGGGCTGTGTCTCCACATAAACACTTTGTTGCGGAAGTTTTGGTGGGGAAGCAAGGAGGGGGAGAGGAAACCGAGCTGGGTTTCTTGGAAGGAAATGTGCAAGCCAAAACATATGGGTGGGCTAGGGTTCAGAGATATCGAGTTGTTCAACCTAGCCCTACTTGCAAGGCAGGGCTGGCGTCTTCCACAGAAGCCAGACACACTGAGTGCGAAGATACTAAAGGCTAGATACTATCCTGGAGTGAGCTTACTACAGTCTGAGCTGGGGTCGGCCCCTTTGCAGGTCTGGCGTTCCATACATGAGGGGCTGCAGGTTCTTAAACAAGGCCTGATACGCAGGATTGGTACAGGGGAGCACACTGACCCTGTTAACGATTAGTGGATACCAAGGGATGGACTGCTACGTCCTGTAACTTGTCTGACGATAGAGCCTCCTACAGAACCTCCTTCCAGGGTGGCGGAGTTCATCGATGCTACGTCGGTGGCGTGGGACGAAGGGAAGCTGAGGCAGTGGTTTTTGCCGATGGATGTCGAGGCAATCTTGCAGATCCCGCTGAGCACAAGGAGATCGGAGGACTTCTGGGCTTGGCACCACGACAAGAAGGGTGTTTTCTCGGTCAGATCAGCATACAATATGCTAGTGGCAACAAGGGATAGAAGAGAGGCATGGCTGGATCATCGAGCTTCATCCTCTGATAGTACCAGTGGCGGAGGACGGAAAAAAATTAAGGTCGGGCGAACTCTGAAGCGAGAAAAAATTTGATGCAAAAAATTTAAAATTGCCTAGAGACATTAATACTGTATAGATATTAAGTAGTATAACCACTTAGTACAATGGTAAAAATAACATATTTAACTTGACATAGAACCTACAAACGTAACGTTTAATGTCATCCAAAAATTTCAAGCAATGGCAATAAGGCTTATCCTTTTCCACACTATATTCCAACCAATCAAAAAAATTATACCATTATGACCAAAAAGATCTAGTATCTCTATTTGGATGGAAATTATAATGAGTTGGTTGAGTTGGGTCATCTTCAAGTAAGAAAATCTAATCTAACATCTTGTATAACATTGGGAAAAACTGATCAATTTGAATGTGAAGTCCCGAATCAAGTGTTGTGTAAGCTATGAAATCAGTTATACCTCCAGCTGCAAGAACCTTTAACATTTCCTTCCACTACGGCTGTCCATCTCTACCACAAAATAGCTGCCAGAAAGACCGGTAGCCGGCCGGCTTGGCCGGCCAAAAACCTAGGTTGCTGGCGCGGTCGGAAAGAATCGACATGACTGCTGTCCGGCGTCCGGTCACGCGCAGGAGGCCAAGAGGCCCTCCTCAGGCTCCCCCACGATCAGCCCGCTAAGGCCCACCACAGCCGAGGCGCTCCAAATTGGCCCAAATGACCTCTTTTTCCTTAGTTTTTTCGCAGAAACTGACAGAAATTTGCAAAACATGTACATACATATGAAAATGCCTACATATATGCAATTTTTTGTCAAAAATCAAGGTAGGGCGGACGCCCTACCTTGCCCTTAGGGGAGCTCCGCCCCTGGATAGTACACAAGTTCAGAAACAATGGAGCAACTTGTGGCGCACAAAGGTACCATCTAAAGTGAAGGTCTTTTTGTGGAGACCGGCGAAACAATCCATACCAACAAACGAGGTACGATATCAAAGAAGGATGTCGGAGAATAGTGCTTGCCAACTATGTGGTGCCCATGATTCCTGGCGGCACTGTTGGATTGTACAATGTCCCGCTGTGTGTGGGCATTGGTTGATGAAGATATCTCGGAACACTTGAGCAGCACGGCAGAAGGGAATGCCAGGACTTGGTTGGCCACGATGATCGAAACGCTCAAGGGGCCTGATCAAGTAAGGGTTTTTGTGACACTATGGGCCATTTGGCACGCACGGAGGAAGGCGATACACGAGCAGATTTTTCAGAGTCCGCTGTCTGTTCACTGCTTTGTGGAAAGGTTTATTGCTGATCTGAATCATATCAGTGAGACGGAGAACAGAATACAAGCGAGCGCTCCAGCGTGGACCTCGCCAACGTGGATTCCCCCTCCCGCGGGGATGATTAAAATCAACGTTGATGCAGCCGTGAGCAAGAACACGGGGAGGGGACAGTGGCTGCGATTGCCAGATCGGAGACAGGCATGTATATGGGTGCGTCAGCCGTTGTGATCCTGGGACGGACTGAAGCAGAAACGCTGGAAGTGCTGGCGCGTAGGGAGGCGATATCGCTAGCAAAGTGATGAGGACATCGCTGCTGCTGGATTCAACTGTCGCTCCATCAATATCAGCATCATACAATCAGTTTCGCGACCCACGAACAAGTTTCTAAGCTCATGCATATGGGCGCCTACACATGCAGCTAATCCATGGAAATACTCCTGGTGGTGGGCCCTAGTGCATGCGTGGTGGCAGGCCCAATTCAATGTGCACCAACGTGAAAGCAAGGAGGTGGCCCAAGGCCAGTACGTGAAACGCGTCTGGATCGATCCTGCCGCCGCCGCATCAGTTCACGCTCCCGTGAATAAATAGCTAGCTATCTTTCTCAAACCTAAGCTCCCGAGGAATGGTGAGCTCTCCTTGCTCCAGCGGTTTACACGCTCATGGTTCGTTGGATCAAGAGTGAATCTATCTCAACCATCCGTTTTGGTCGGTTTGGCATAGTCGGTTTAGGAGGTCAACTTTTACACGCACAGGATGTAATGCGGCGCGCCTCACCTCCTTGATGCAGCGTTGCAACCACGCCACACCGCTCCCCCATCTCTCCATCTCCCGCCGCGATACAATGGCCGGCGACGCACAGGCCCTGAAGCAAGTGGTGCAGCCGTGCAGGATCTACGGGAGGCTGCCAGGGACCTCGCCGCGCGCCGCGCAACCGATGGGGACGCGCTGGACAGCCAACAGGGATAGCTCAGTCGCGTTCCCGGACGCCACCGTCAAGAAGGTCTGTCCACCTTCTCCTCATTCTCTCAGCCTAATTCGAATTAGATCTCGCCCGGGCCGGCGACAAGGTAGCCTTTAGCTCCTCGCATAGTCGCCTCCCATTTTCGTCCCCTCCGCCTGCCCGAGAGCAAGCACGCCGCTAATGCCTTCAACTGTGGCCTTCATTGGCATGTCCTCTTCACAGGTCACAGGTGCCATATCTACGCCATCTCAGGCCAGTCCCCTTCACGATAGCGTCAACGGAGACGACGAATAGGTTCAGCCGCGCGTGAGAAGAGATAGCCACCTAACGGAGCAGAAGGAACTCTGCGCCGCTCGCCTCCTGCGTGCAGTTCCTCGCCGACTAGCTCGCCGCCTCTATGGATGTCGTGGCCCCACGGTGCACATCCAGCCAGTACAGTTCCAGAGCCGTCCGTCCTACCCGCCTCGGTCAACGCCGCCGCCCAGCTCGCTGTCCCACTGCTGCCCAGGTTGGCGTCCCACCGCCGCCGCCGTCGGGTGATTAGTCTTTTTTGTTTTGTTGGAGACGTTGTCGGGTGATTAGTCGGGAATGAATCATGGCGTCAGGTGAGGAGGGGAACGAATCTCTGGTCATTTTCTCCTATTTCTTTCTGCCTTGTTATCTAACGACTTTCTGTTTCTTTGCCATGGCAGCAATGTTGCCGATCCCATCGTTGTAGCTGACAAAAACGAGTCCAAGGTCATTTTCTCTCCAACTTCATGTCATTTAGTTAAATCTTTAGGATTATTTTCGTTCCATTAATTAGCAGCATCACATAGAAAAAACTGTACAAATTGGATTACAATTTGAGTCGTTCAAGTGCATATAGATTGGCTACAATCTCCTCAACATTGATTTCATAAGTAAGCAAGCAGGGATCAGAGATGCGGGGCCTTAGATTTTGTGGATTTCTGTGTACTGTGCCTTGGGGATGGGTGGAGATTAACCAAGTTTTATTTTAATCTTGTGTTTAGCCAACTCCCGCAAGTTGTGAACAGGCCCTTGTAGTAGCTTGCCGGCGGCGAGATGATAGTGGGATTCTCACCTTTCCCACTTTCATGCTTCGGCAGCAAGCTTGTCGCGTGTTCCTGGCCTTCTCCCCCTTTCACGATGTCAAGCATATTGTTAATTGGCAAAATTACTGTTATAGATGACTATGGTTGTCAATTATTTCTTTTCTTGATGTCAGGCCTATGTTATTAATTACCTACAATTATTCTTGGATGGTTCAATGCTTTAGTGTGTCGAACATTACCTTGAGTGGACACTTTGTGTCACTGAAACAACAACATGGTTGTTGTATTGATATTGAGTAGGTGTGTGGCAGTCAAATTCTGAATGAGTACTCCAATGTATCACAAGATCTAAAATAGGTTACCAGAATAATGTGAGTTTAGGCAAGATTTATCTAAGTGTAGGCTATTGGTTTGGACCTAGAGGAATCCTTTGATTTTCTCTTTGAAGGATCGCTGATTGCAATCAGATTAATTTGACTTTTTTGTTATTTTATTTTTGCAGGTGGTAATTTAAGTATGTTTTATACCACGATGGTATCTACTTTTTTAATTGCTGCTAAAAGAATTGAAAATCACAACACAGATTGTATATGAAAAAGAGAAGGCGAGTGCTAGGTTTGTTAGCAAGACTGGCTTCAGGATCCTGTTTAGGATGAGAAGGTGTGCTTGTGATAAGTTTAGGACCCTGAAGAGAATAAATGATCTGTGCAAACGTTTTGTACATTTGGTATGGATTCCTCCGACCATCTAATTTCCCTTCAGTACAAGATCCCACTCATTGTGTTTAACTGTACAAACACCATATAAACCTAATAGTCTCTAAGAGGTTAAGAAACTTCAATTTAGAGTAGGACCACCAACCGACGAGCAATCACCTAGGAACAAATCTATATCTATACTACTTATAAAAGAGCAAACATATTCATCGCTAAGTGTACCCAGCCTAACGTACACAGAACAACACAGATCAATCACAGCCTCACAATCATGGCCACCTAATTAGATCTCACCGTTAAGATTGTACCAGCCCTCAGCGAAAACTGCGTCTAGCAATTTGCTCTGGCGGACGAAAACTCTGCCGAAGGAACGCGGTCCATCGCGAGCGAAGGAGGCGGGCGATAGATTTGGAAACCGGATTAACTTCTAGCGCAATCTTTGGGCAACATTTTCTCAACCTCGCAGGAATTTCTTGAATCCGGATGCCGCCTCCTCCGCCTCCCCTCCAGGCCTCCACCACCACCTACCTACACCGCGTGGATGCTTCAGGCTGGACAGCGCCGTCGCCCCCCCACTCCTGGCTCCTCGCGCCAACTCCATTGCCTGTAAGCAGATGCCGCCACAATCCTCACACGGAAGCGACCACCACATCGTCGTTGGCCAACAGACTCCTCAAGCGGCCGCCGCCAAAGCCCTCCAACTCATCACGCGGATGCCAGTTGCCAGGCCCTCCTCAGCGGAGCGACATCCATTCAAGATTAAGGGGAGTGCCTCTGTTTTTCTCATCTCCATGATCCTGATTTTGGTTTATTAATTACGGAAGATAGATGGCTTTGTCGATGCAAACTCCCCAACCCAGACCTGGAGCCGTGCTCCCCCGCCACCCTGTCCGTCTTGGATTCGTGCTCCCGAGCAATCGGCCATGACCTCATGATGGAGCAGCTGGTGGGTGCGCCGCCTCGCCTCGACCTCACTGCCATGCCGGCAACAGTGATACCTACAGCGAGTCCCGCTTCCCCGACCGCGAAGCACGAGGTGCTGCCAAAGAGCTTCTGCATCCGTTTGACCGGCTACCTGAAGTCATGTAGATGACCATGAGCAACGGCAACACACACATCAAGTGATGGAGCCGGTGAATATCGGCTAGGTGGGATCAAAGCCCAACCCCTCCCTTGCACTCCACTTTTACTGTGCTATGCCAATCTGATCCATGCCATTTACATGGTTGACGATTTGCTGTTTTTTATGCAATTTGAGCAGCAACATGTCTTTGTGGGCGTGGACGGCGCAAACCAGGAGGAGCAGAAGGGTGGAGACACAGAGACAAGGAGCCAAGGAGGAAGGCCAGGTGGTCAATCAACGACTTGATTAGTTGACTGGTTATCTATGGTAATTACTTGAGCTTCTGATCGTGTATTTCTGCAAGTAGATACCTTAGGATGGCGAGAATGTCGTGAAGTTGATGGTCACACACGCAGAATCCTCTCCCGGCAATGCATATCCGACGAGTAGGAACACAAGAACATATGTCTGCACTGCTGCTCGACACACTTGTGGTTGCAGAAACAAATTTTCATTTTTTTTGAACCATTGACTCTTTAATTTAATATAATTAGTTCAGTGTGCAATCTGCTATGTTTAGGGAGTATTTTCATATAAGCTAAAATGAAAACCTGGATCAGTCGCACATGAAGTTCATTGGTGTAGGATATCCTATACAGCTTGAGTAGTACAGAACATTGTGCTCTAAGTTCTCAAGAACAGAACAGAAATATGTATCTTGTACTCTTCTGTCAATCTAATTATCTGTTACATTAAAGATCAATCGCCTTCAAATCTATGAAATGAAGGTTGTTGTCACCGGGTGCGAATGAGAACAATTTCTTAACGACAGATATTTCCAATGGTCGCAAAGGTATAGATGTCGACAAGAGTGTTGTCTGTATTCATCAGTAGGACCAAGCTCGAGTGACTGCAGGTTTGGTTACATTAACCACTACTTCAAAGCATGTGGAATTGGGAGCAATTTTTACCATCAAATGTGCTAACCTTTTCTTTTGCCCAATTTCCCTGTCTGACCTTGTGGAGTATATCATCGCCGCTGAAAAATATTTATATCCCCAGTAAAAGTTAAGGAATAGTTAACGAAATTGAAAACATGATTATGATGAGGATATTTGTGTCAGGTTAACAATCGGAAATACTTATTTATTGAAAATAAAATACTACTTGTGATCATTGCCACTTGAACAGTACTTGCCAATTGGCATGTATTGCTAGATTTAATCTATAAAAGGATGATGTAGCATTCTGCCAATTGCCAAGTCTGTATCAGATGATGTAGCAGGTGGGATAGGAATAGTTTGTTTGATCTTCACATTGATTTGTGTAATAGATGGGTTTCCAGCCGACATCCAGTTTCTTTGGGTTATGATTTGGTAAGTAAATGTATAATGTAGTTGTGTGCCCAAGCATTTTAAATATTTCTGCTATTTGGTTCAAGTTTCTTCCTTTATTAAACTTATATGTATACTACCTGATTTGTGAAATAGATGGGTTTCCAACCTACATCCAGTTTCTTTGGGTTATGATTTGGTAAGTAAAGGTATAATGTAGTCGTGTGCTCAAGCATTTTAAATATTTCTGCTATTTGGTTCAAGTTTCTTCCTTTCTAGGGTGACATTCTCGAAATACCACATGAGTGTGTTTTCTCCTCGCGAATTGAAACTTTGCACTTTTCAGAAAAAAGTCCAATGGACGATCGAATGAGAATTATGTATTTAGACAAAAGTATTTTGTTGACTAGGAGAATGTGTAGCTTGCAGTTGTTCGGTCATTGCGCATTTGACTAAGTGGTGTAGGGGAATGTATGAATGTTAACAATGTGGCAGAAAATGAAGTTATGCAGCAATTTTGAATTTCTGCACATTATATGGACCGGCTTAGATGGTTTGCTTCATTCTCGCAGGTTGTCAATTTATATGAGTTGTTTGAAAAGAAGAGGGTACTACAACCTATTCGCAACTACGAAAATATTTAGTCACTGAAACACGCATGTCTAAATGTTAAGGCTACTATATTTGAACTGCTACCCACCAGCAATACATTTGCAATATTGAACCTCCTGTTTCCATGAGATTTTGATCAAATTGCAATTTTGGATGTCAGTTATACCGTCAACTGGTGAACTCTTTATATTCATTAAATCTCCATGCTCCATGACTGCCTCCATCTCGGTATCATCTTCTGTTTTATATGTACAGTTACCATTACTTTCCAATTATTCACAAGAAGATCTAGGCGCTAGCTCAGCTCTTAATTTTATGTTTCGTATTTAACTACAATCTCCGCCATTACACAAGACATTGAGACTATATCATGAGTAGGCTGGTAAATTGTTTTGCTTATAAGAGTGACTGCCTCCATCTCGGTATCATCTTCTGTTTTATATGTACAGTTACCATTACTTTCCAATTATTCACAAGAAGATCTAGGCGCTAGCTCAGCTCTTAATTTTATGTTTCATATTTAACTACAATCTCCGCCATTACACAAGACATTGAGACTATATCATGAGTAGGCTGGTAAATTGTTTTGCTTATAAGAGTCCTGATATATTGTCATTCAGTGAGTTGTTTCCACTGAGTAATGTATCCATAGATACGCGACACCGATCTATGACTAATGTTACTCTTTGTTCTGTTATAGATACACGACAATGATCTATGATCACGGCAGTACAATGCTACTTTACGGCAATGTTTTATGATTACAATAGTATAATTCTACTTCATGAACCAGTTTAAACGACACATTTGTAAACGTTTTTATTTTATATGGATTTCAAGGTATTAAACAAGTATGAGTGATCTTGCTGGATTTTGCTTGTGGACTAATATTATAGTTAACCATACTATGGTAGTATTACTACTTCGAAACATAGAAAGAATGACATGTTCACAAAGTTTATTTCAGACGTGGGTGCACGTGCAAGGCTACTAGTCTCTGTAGAATGGCTGGAGCGTTGATTATGCAAACAAATTAAAGAATCATTTAAAAAAAAAATATACAGATCATAATTCTTATATGTTCGATCATTCAGTTCTGGCCAAAGGATCTTGCCGCAAAGGTTGTTTTGATGTATCTTTGCAGGATAGAGAATCTTTAGGTGTTGATTTCTTAGGGAACTCTCTCACTCCAAATAACTAGCTCTTGCATAACCAGTCCTGCGATCCTGTCCAAAAGATAGGAGTCATATGAATGGAATATCGTTTAATTTTTTTACAATTTCAACAAAAAGGTGGAGTGGCACCCTTAAATTGACATAGTGATGTTATATGATAGTTGATCGGTTAGTCAGTTTGGATGAGAAGGCAATGCGTGTATATTTGAAAATTGAAAATCACTTAGTTTGGATTGAGAAGGCAACGCGTGTATATCTGAAAATTGAAAATCAGGGTAAACTAATGAGTTTAGAAGAAGATTTAAGAAAAGAAGTGTAGAAGCACCAGCGGCTTGTGTTTTCTAGAGCTCAGTTTTTTAGGGGTGTTTCTATACAGAAGATACTGCTGATAGTAAGACTTGCAGGAAGATGACCCTGCACATCGAATCATGACTATGAATATGAGTACGTTCTACATGCACAACTGTATGAATTCACATTTGTTAGCCACTCCTTTTGATATTACGGCCTGTGTCATTTCATAAATAAAGTATATGCTGAGCCTGGTCTATATTTTTCGAGGTTACATATTTTGTAGCCCTCACAACAAATTTTCAGTTCAACCGCTTAGGTATTCTATAGCAGATTAGGATATTCAGATTCACTCCATGAACGAACTGAATGCGGCGATAAAATACATCAACTGAAATCATGCATGTGTCCTTTTGTACTGCATCATCGAGCTTCTTATGTTGTACATGCTGATTTTAAGTTTTGATTCATATAGTTCAGTGACCTCACCTTGCTGCACCGATAGTTTTGTACGATCTCTTTAACTCATGAAGAGGGGTCATGCTTACAAGAGTGTTGATTGAATGTCGATGAAAAATTGTTTTCATGTATGTTGGGCTATGTAAGATGCTGTTTGCTATTGACATTAACACGCCGTAACTGTTTCTCTTTTGATTGTGCCGGTTTATTTCATGAACAAGGTGTTGGAGGTCGTATAGCTTTATTATATACGGGCTATGTTAGATGTTGTTTGCTATTCTGACATCAACACGCTTTAACTGCTTCTCTTCTGATTGTGCCGGTTTATTTCATGAACAGGGTGTTGGAGGTCGTATAGCTTTATTATATACACATGTTCTTCTAAGTTCCAAAGGAGAGGATATTTGGACATCATGCACAGGGTGCCTATCAGTGAAGCTATGAATGTGAATAAATCTTCAATTTACTCTTACTTTCATGTTTTATTATTATTCATCATCTCCCATCAGACTTGCTTACAGAATAAAGTTGATTTTGTTGCTTGGGCGGCGATTATTTCTCTCGCCGACAGGGGAATAGAAGGGTGGGCGTATAGACACAGGATATGGCCAGTTCATCCTTGTTGTGGTGCACATTCCTGTGTTGTTTGGGGCTGTGTTTTCCTGACCGTGCTTGTTGTTTTATTGTTGATGTTTTTGGGACGGTTCGTTGCTCCCTCTTGTGGATTCGATCTGCGGTTCGTCTGTTCTGTGATAGGTTTGTCATGCGTTGTTGTGTACTTGCCTTGAGTGTTTGTTCTCCCCTTTTTGGGTTCTTTGTGTGACGCCTTGATTTGGTTGCGTTGTTTTGTCTTAGATTGGTGTTCTGGAACATTTTTTAACGGGTGCTCCTGGGCATTGATGCCGTTTTTTCTTTGTCAATGAAATTGGAGTCGCTCTGTCGCGCCATGCGGGAGCCGGTTCTTCTGTAGTGAAGTGTGACTGATTATGTCGGTTTAGGCATTGTTGACCATGTCCGTCTGGCGGTCTGGGTAGATGGTGATAGGCCGTGGGCACAGCCTGCGTCTTTATTTGCCGTAGCGCTGTTTATAATGTAGGATCGACAAGGGGTGATGTAACTAGGATCATGGTAGGGAGGCAGCAAAGTTTTTGCAGTCTTATCGGTACTATATATAAAGCAGTTTGGCGTCATTATGTTTCTTTGTGTGGGAGAGCGTTTGGAGTGTTTATGTTTGCCTGTTTAGAGAGTGTTGACCGAGGCTTCAATTTTGGTTGTTGTTTGTGTCATGTTAATGGTAATCGGAATAGAAGGTGCAGCGGATGTCGCTCAAGTATGGTTGTTGTTTGCTTTTCGCAGCAAAATGGTGTGATTTTGAATTTCTTGGTTTTTGGTTGTGTACAGAACTGACAGGTCTGTTTACCTCCAAAGGTTCTGTCGGCGTTGCCTATCGTTGTGTTTTTTGCATGTTAGATCTCAATTGTGTTATGAGCTGTTATTCTAAGAGGTATAGCTTGTTTCCTTTCGGTGTACATGTTTATTCTCCTAAACGACTGTTATTTTGCAATGCTGTTAACCACTCTATGCACAACGGTCGTCTCACTGATCTGCGGCATCTGCCTCACAGCTTCGTCAAGCAGATATCGCAGTGAGACTTGCACGAGAGCTCCACCTCCTACAAACGTTCAGGAAAGTAAATACACTAAAGCTCTGTCCGCTGATGACTTATCTGTAGACATCATCGTTACATGGAAAGCAAAAACATACGAAAAGCGCCTGATACGCTCGAACAAGATATAGCATCCATTACAAAGCTGGAATACATGCTGATATGGTTAGAGCAAAAAAATTCTGGGAAGGAAATGGTAACCAGAGGAAGTATCACATGGTGCGTTGGGCTAATTTATGTCGCCCCAAACACATGGGTGGTCTGGGGTTTGTTGATACTAGGGCCAGGAACACGGCGTTCTTGGCAAAATGGATAGTAAAACTTGAGAGAGGAGACAATGATTTGAGCTGTCAAATTCTTAGGAAGAAGTACCTTGGTGAGGGTAGTTTTTTCTAGTCTGATAGCACGGGCGCGTCGCAGTTCTGGAAGGGGTTGCATGCGGTGAAAAGTTGGGCTCGCAAGGGTATGGCTTACCGGGTGGGCGACGGCAAAAAAGTGTGTTTCTGGAAAGATATTTGGTTGGGTCAGGTGCCTTTGGGCGTGTGTTTTCCGGAGATTTTCAGATGCTGTGACAATCCTGACATCTTGGTGGCCAGTGCGGTAACTAGGCAAGGTTGGCCTTAAACTTTAGAAGGTCTTTTGGACCAAATGAAATGGAGGAATGGAGACAACTTCAGACCTTGCTTGAAGGTGTGGTGTTGTCGGATCAGGCCGATGTTGGGTATTGGGCGTTGACGAATACGGGCAAATACACCTCTAAATCTATGTATGAGATGATTGTTGACCCTGGAATGAAAGACCTCCGCATGCTGGACATGTGGAGGAGCAACATGCCGCTGAAGGTGAAGAACTTTGTCTGGATGTGTGTTAGAGGTAGGATTCAGGTAGCAGTTGATCTTAAAGCCAAAGGATGGCCGGGGGAACTTAGTTGCAAGCTCTGTGGAGAGCCTGAAACTGTGAACCATTTGATGTTTGGATGTCCTTTGTCACATTTCTGCTGGTGGTGGGTGAAACTGTCGCTGAACTGGGAGAAAGTTCCAGTTAGCATTGATGATTTTCTGGAGGTGGGGCTTGCTATGCCTGGCAATAGCAAGAATTTCTTGGGGTGGGCTTTGTTTGGCTCGATGGTGTGGACTATTTGGCTAACACGAAATGATTATGTTTTCAATAACAATCTTTGCAGCTCGCCTGGAACTAACATCTACAAGGCAATATCTCTTCTTTCGCAGTGGACTCCGTTAGTGCCGGCCAAGCGTAGGAAGGACTGGAGCATCATGCTGGAGCGTCTGAAATCTGCTACGAAAACGACGCACTTCATCCTTAGTTCCCGAAGAGGTGTTGGATAGGGCTACGTAGTGGGTGGCGAGAGCTGTTGTTTTTTCTGTTGCTTTGCTGTTGGTTGCTCTCGTCGGAGGTTGCAGCTTTGCTGTTTTTACTTTTTCCTATCTTTTGTGCTGTGATTGTAATAACTTGCTACGCTGGTTTTCCCAGTGTGTGTTGGCCGTACCTTGCTTTCAATAAAAAGCAGGGCCCTTTGCGGGGTCTTTAGTCGCAAACAAGATATAGCATCCAATCTAAACATACCTATGCAGGAAGTGCGCCACAGGACAAACTCCACGGATCCGACTCCGTTTAACAACTGCAAGACTGCACAACAGGCGCGGCAAAGCGCGCCCAGACCTTCTAGTACGTTAGGGTTTGGTCGGGTTTTGTTTAGATAAGTTTAGCTCCTGCTACTTTTATTTGTCTACGCTCGTAGCGGCTAGTGCGACCGTCCAGACAATCTTTCGGAACCCCAACTTTTGTGTTTGAGATTATTATTCATCTAGCATATCCACAATTTCAGATTGCTTACGCTATTGTTTTCTTACTTGTTCTTCGATTTGCACGCAGGAAACGTCCTTCGTGGACAGGTTGATCGTGTCGTTGGCTCGGTCGATAACATCGTGGAGTTGGTTCAGCGATTGCCGTGGATATCAGTCGTGTACGGTTCTCCGTGTACGGTTGGTAGCCGAATCGTGAGAGTCAAATCCTCTCCAAATCGTAGTTATCCTCTCTCATCGAAAGATCGGGAACCCTAGAACACATCAAGTGGTATCAGAGCTACAGTTGATCGGTGAGAGATTTACAGTTTTTGATAGATTAGATTTGTTTTCATTACCTACAGTCCACCAAAAAGCCAAAAAAAAAAAAGTCAATCTATGTTGCATGCAGTGTTGTTTACTTCCTGATATAATCCGGCCGCCTGTATCTGTCCGGCCACGTCGCTGCCGAAGCCTTTGCCTGATCGATCTTGCCAGCCAGGTCTAGCAACACCCGTTCCAGCAGTTTTTGTTTCACCCGTGCCCGCAAAAAAAAAAAAAAAGCGAGAAAAAAAAAGAAGAATTGGGAAAAAAAGAATTGAGAAAATCTGAGACCGGCTAGCTCTTTTGTTTTGGCAATTACTATCGCTGTTGGGGACGTCTTGCTTTTGCTGTCACAAAGGGAACGCTGTTTCTGTATTCTTTTTCCCGGACAGCTACATATCCTCGCTCACATAATATCCTGCTTTTGAGCGATATATAAATATCCGTGCTTCACTTATACCTAGCTGAATAGAGCTATTATTTTTTCGCTTTCCAACTCACTTGTTTCAGTATCTGGACCAGATTGTTTTATCTCTTACTAGTCGACTGCCAGCACTAGGTAGGAGTTTGAACAATTATTCAGCTTGCATTGCTTTTTGCTAAATTGTGCCACTGAATTGTGAGTTGAGGAAACCATACCCAAGCTACACTTTTCTACCAATCAGTTTACAGGGTCCGACATTACTGATTCCTGGTTATCGCTCCATCCAATCTTCATTGATAGTTTGAAGCCAACACCAGTGTGCCGATCTGCCACCTGTATCATTGGTAAGAACAAGTAAGAACTTGATAGTAAGCCTGATTTTGTGAGTAATTTTTTCCCACCACGTCCTAGTAGTTGAGAGGGATCATACTATTGTGGTTTTTTTTTTCCTCTCTTTGTGCTAACCATGGCAGGGGATAAGCTTACACTTGAGGGCCTCACCGAGGACGTGAAGGTCACCAGCGAGCGCCTTGCTCAACTCGAGGGCGCACAGATCGCGACTGAAGGGAGACTCAAGGCCATCGAGGATGCACAAGATGTTTCCAATACACACCTACAAGATATCTTGGCCCGTCTTGACGAGTTGCGAGCTGCACCTCCCGTCGACAACACTGCTGCTACTCGGCATTCCACCGGCGGCCCCACTGCTTCACGAGCGCGACCCACAACACCCTGCGAGTGCCACCGATACCGGCAACCATGATGATCAAGGAGACAACTATGAGGAGTATGCCGGTGACACCGAGGCTGACCATCGAGTTAACCATAACAACATTCGTGATCATCGACAATTGCGCTTCAACCGTCACGGTATGGGAAGAGATCCACACCGACATGAGGTTCGAGGCATTGACCACTCTACTGCTAAAATTAAATTTACAATCCCTGCTTTTAATGGTAAATATAATCCTGATGATTACCTTGATTGGGAACTTTCAGTTGAACAAAAATTTGCATGTCATGATATTCCTGAAAATCAACGAGTTAAAGCTGCTACTAGTGAATTTACAAACTTTGCTTCTATTTGGTGGAGTGAGTATTGTCGTACTAATGAGAATAACATACCTACTACTTGGGATACTTTAAAACGGGCTATGCGACAACGTTTTGTTCCTTCATATTATGCTCGTGATAAACTAAATGAATTGGCATGTTTAAAACAAGGCAATTAAACTGTTGAAGATTATTATCAAGAACTACAAACTGGTCTATTGCGTTGTGGATTACAAAGGATATCGGTGCACGCCGTGTGCGAGTGGCGAGTGACTGTATGAATGCAGTGAGAAGCATAGATGAGGGCAGCATGGGAGTTTATGCCCGTATTGTCCGCAAGATTCAGGAGGCCAAGATCGAGTTTGAAGCACTGACCTTCTGCCATGAACACCGAAGCTCGAACAAGGAGGCTCACAACCTGGCCTGGAGCGTCGTCTCGGAGGATCAAGGTCGTCAAGTTTGGTTCCTCAATCCGCCCGTGGGGCTTTGTATTCCGATGGTAGTTGCTATGTAATGTAGGCGGTAAACTCTCAAAAAAAAAAATAGTATGCTTCCTACTTTGACTCAACACCCATATTGCGACATGTGAGGCCACACCTTCAGAATCAGTGGTAAATAGTAAAATGAGGTACCACAAGACACAAATTCACAAGTTTGGGGTAAACACATGGTACAGAAAAATTAAACGGGGTAAACATTGTCACAAAATCTTAAGTAGGGGATAAAATGTTGAATTCACTCGTGTATATATACATGTTGCGTCAGGGTAGTAGGATCGGTCAAATCATGTTTTAGCTAAGTGGAAATATAGTATATCGGGAGTATTAGAATATTATCAAATCTTACTTTATGTTGTTGGCGACTGGCGAGAGATTGGAGATTCTGTCTCTAGGTTTCTGTTGATTCATGAAGGATCATCCACACACTTCTTAATTAAGGTGCGTGTGTTGTTTTCGTGGTGATTGCATCGGCTAGAAGTGAGTGTCGCGATGTTACTACTACGTGATCAAGATTGGGGAACAACTTCATGGTGTCAACTAATTCACTGCTTACGCCATATCACAATAGTTCTAATGAATGGCATGCATGTTAGAGAGAAGAAAAAAATTACGTGTAAAATTAGGGTAGTCAAAAAGGAACAAGGACCATTAAGTACCAACCAATCTCAATAAAGAACAATATGGCAAAATAGTTCCAAACTCTTGACAATGTTGGACAAGGCGCCATTTCGACAAGATTGGACAGGTTTTTTTTCTTGTTACTCAGGTGAACACCACCATAATTGTCAAAAATGTGTCGCCTCGACACCAAACCCAAGAAAAACAATCTAACCCTGGGTGAGAGACAACAACCCCCTCCCCGAGCGGAAGCTTGGGATGGACGTGAGCGTCGACTGGATCTAGAGGTGGTGAGGCAATAACGCTAGGGTCAAGGACATCCGGCTCAGTTCATTTTTCCTCTAGGGAGTCCTCGAATTTTATACATTTTATAGAAAATATACCCAAAGGAATTTTATCTATGATATTTATCAGGGATACACATCTATTTGTTTCAAGATTTTTTAACTATCTTTCCTGTCATAAAATTATTTAAGTTAACTACTCCCTCCGTTCACAAAAGGATGTCTCACCTATCTCAAAATTAAATGTATCTACACACTAGACAATGTCTAGATACATGCAAATTTGAGCTAGGATGAGACATCCTTTTTTTATTTTCGCTAGAGGTAGCCCAGAGGTCGATTCATCCTGGTGTGGCCCATATACGGGCCTCCCGTGTCGAAAGCCCGGGAAGGACTGTTCTGTGCTCAAGGGTTCCTCTGCGAGGGGCGGCGCCACAAGGGCAGACGACGAGCAGCACCAGGGCAGAGGAGGCGGACACACGGCGTACGGCGGAGGTTCCTGGACGGGTGCGGGGAGGTCGGAGGAGCTTCCGGCGATGCCTAAGCACTAATCGCCACCACCGGCAGGCCAACCGCCGCCACCTCCGGCAGCTGGCAAGTCAGTGAGTTCCTCTTGTGCTCTTTCTGGAATCGCCGGTTTGAATCGTTCGCTACCTTGTGGTAATTTCGTTACTTCGCTCAGTTTGTTTTGTGGTAATTTGTTCTTACATTTGCTTTAAAATTGTTCAGTGAGCAAGCGAGCGAAGCTGTCAGAACCGGATGCGCAGACCGCCATTCTGAGCTCTTCTGTTCTCCAGTTCAGAGTAAACTACGAGCAATGCAAGCAGCTTCCCATCGGGAAGTCCGTCTACTCCGACGTCGTCTCGGCCGGGGGACACCTCTGGAGGATTGCGTTTTACCCACGTGGAAAGAGTGACGATGGTTATACTTGTCTCTTCCTGAGGCACATGAACAATTCCAGTAGTGTCAAGGCCATCTTTGATGCCTTCATGATAGGTAGGGACAACAGACCATTTACGTGCTTGAACGGGGGAAGGATAGTCAAAACCTTCGAAATCATGCCGATCAAGACTTGGGTGATTCCTGGGGATGGTTTCAGTTCCTCAAGATAACTACTGTGGAAGAAAATTACTCAATAGAGGGACACGTCACATTTGTATGCGCCATCATGGTCATCGATGACAGTCCTATTCCCGTGCCGCCTTCAGACATTGGGACCCATCTTGGCCGCCTGCTAGATCACACTGACGGTACAGATGTGTCATTCATTGTCGACGATGAGACATTCCGGGCTCACCGAGCGGTGCTTGCTGCCCGCTCACCGGTCTTCAGAGCAGAGCTCTTCGGTTCCATGGCCGAGGCTACAATGACGTCCATCACACTGCACGACATCACACCTGCAACATTCAAAGTTATGCTTTGGTTCATTTACACGGATGAATTGCCTGCAGAAGACAAGCTTGAGGACTCTTCCACTGAGATGTTTCAAAATCTTCTCGCTGCCGCTGATCGGTATGCTCTTGACCGACTGAAGTTTATTTGTGCACAGAAGTTATGGGATAAAGTGTCGGTCGATACAGTTGCAACTATCTTAGCTTGTGCGGAAACCTACAACTGCCATGAGTTGAAGAACAAGTGCTTTGACTTCTTTGTGCTGGAGGAAAATTTCAAGGAGGCTATATTCACTGATGGTTATGGATCGTTGCTTCTGAAATTCCCATGTATTGCTGCTGAACTCAAAAGGAGGGTTAGAGCATAACATGTGTATACTTCAGGAGTTCAAGCATAGCTCTATCATGGTGTTTTGGTATATCGTGAGTAGTTTCTGACATCTTGTTAAGCGTGCAATCTCTATTTGCTAAGTAGGGAGCCTGGGGGCTTGATGTTGCAGATTCTTGTTAAGCGTTGGGCTTAGGTGCTAAGAAAACTGATACCGATAAGTGTGGTGAGGTGGTGTGTGCTGTGAGATGTCGGAGATGTGAAGTTAAGGATGTCATGTTAAATGAGCAGCCCATTGTGGTTTTTGTTTCTGTGCTGGTTTGGACATGTCGTGTCCTAAAGCTTTTAGGATATTCACTTTAGCTATGCTAGTGCATAATTATCTAACTATCTGTATTATGTAGTCTTAGCTCCATGGGTACTATATGAATATATGATCAATGGAAGCAATTCAGAGCTCAGGAAATCTGAGCGCTTATGTTGCCATGATAAAGTTCTGGAGTATGCCTTCTGCAAACTCTCAGTGTGTAATTTAATTACTCGATTCATCTGAGACTAAGATCAGTGATATCCTGACGGCACATATCATGTGGGAAAAACACAAACCAGGTTTTATTTCTCTTAACATGCGCGGAGAAACCCCACTAACAACCGGTGTTTCCAAGTTTTGTTTGTCTGGAATACAGTTATTTGATGGCTTTCGAATTATCAGTTGGTGAACAAAATTGCAATTCATTTTCTTGTATTGACAAAGTATAATTTTCTAGAAAAAAAACTTAATATTTAGGATAGGACACCCATTTGCTTACCAGCCAGCAAACTATTCCGATGTAAAGCCTGGTTCTGAACATTGTAATGATGTTCCTTTTATTAAAACTCGATAATCACAATTGTTCTATTGACCCGCGTGTTCCAGAGAGCTCCATACGAATGGTTCAGTATTTTCCAGACCATTTTGTTCACGCGCTGGTACGTGTTCACTGATGGTTATGCATCTTTGGTTCTGAAATTCCTGTCGATTACTGCTGCGCACAAAGAAGAAGGTTAGGTCATGACGTATGAATAATTCAGGCTTCAGGCGTGGGTCAAGTATGGCGTTCCGGAATGTGGTAGGCGACGTTGAGTATGTTTCAGATAACTCGGATGGGAAGTTAAGGATTGTTATGGTAGTAGATTGGCTTTTGGACGATTCTTTTCCGCGATATCTATCTATGTATAACAGTCGGCCAGTCGCCCATCCAAGTCCTCAGAATGGAATTAGCTAGTTGTAGAACTTGCTAAGAATGATCACCCTGTCCAGAAATATGCGAAAACAATCAACAATGTAGTTCAAATGCAAGGACTGCTGCGACAACATGTCCACCATAAAATCAACTGAACAGAATACAAGCTAGCAAACAGAACAGTAATACTGACAGCCATACACACAGCAAATTGTATGAATTTACATATGGTTCATTGTGTTTCTTGAATTCAAAGCATTACAGATGGTTGGTTCATGAGAAACAAACTAAAATACAAAGCAGGTGTTGCTACACAGCAGCAACGTTACGAGTCACCACCAGAACAACCCATAGTAACATCAATACACCACACATTACCGCCCCAGTCCACCGCAAGCCAAACAAGAGACACACTACATACTAGCTACATAGGTAACAAGTTTCGTCGTCCACGAGCACCTGCTCCGGGTACCCGCGAACAACCTCGACAGCAACGTACGTGACGAAGCTGCCGAGCATCATGGTGAAGCCGTGCTCGGGGAAGGGCTTGCCGGCGAAACACCCCGCGTTGTCGCTGATGAAGGTGAACTCTCCGATCTTGGCGACAAGCCCGGAAAGAACACGCTCGCCTGAGCCCGTCCGGATGAAAACTCCCTCCAACGCCTCAATCTGCCCCACGGTGGGCGCCAACTGTCGTGGTGGGATCACGGCAGATGCCATAGGTATGGCTAAGATGGGGCCGAATGGTCGTTGGGGGAATCCGGGGAGGGTTTATGCACTCAAGAAGTGCACACGCAAGAACACGCAAGAACACGAACAAAGAACCAAGAAAGCAAGAACACAAAACACACCACGATGTACCCTGCTTCGGGGCCCTCTTGCGGAGGTAACACCCCTACTGCAGCACTATCCTAGTCAGTGTATAGCTCAAAGTGACAAGTACAAGCTGCTCCTCGAGCTGTATGATGATACAATGGTGAGAACTCGTGGTGGAAGATGATGCTACAAAGAGAGGAAAAGGCAGTCCGAGCCTGAACCGAGGTCTCTCCGAGGTATTCCGAGCTTCCTCTCTATCTTCTCTCTTTATCTTCGATCCTCATCCGTCGTTTTAGCAGGAGAGGGTGAAGCCCACTATATAGGCCAGCCGGGTTACCATTGTGCCCCTCGCAGAACACTGTTGCCATGCCTCTGCAACGGTCACCACCGTACCACCGTACCTCGGTCGGGGACAAGACGTGGCTTGCCCATCTCCTGTAGCCTACCGGCAGAGCTAGCATGTCCCCTCTGACCGAGACAGGACGTGGCCTGGCAGAGCTACCTCGTAGCCTTTACCCAGACCTCGCGTGGTCAGCGGTCGGAGACGTGCAGGCCCGCCGAACCCGGAGCACGCCTCTGCCATGCCCTTGACAGACGCTCCCGTGTCAGGCGCTCTAGTACCCGGCTGGAAGTGACAGGAGCATTGACTCCGGCCCGACCTACAGCCCATCACCTCGGTTAGCTCGGCGCGTCCGTGCCGTACCTTGGGTCTTGCGCTTAATATCTTTTACTAGCTCGGATCTTACTTCCTTCCCACAGCTTCTCCTGCACCCACAACGCAAACCACCGCACTGAGGTAGTTAGGTCGGCAGAACATAGCTCGGACTGTGAACCTCGGCCCTGGCCACTAGTATACCTCGGACCCCTCTGGGCCAAATAGGTCGGCCTGTATTCTCCAGGTCAAGATGAAGCTCGGACCTTCCCAGGCCCAAACAGGTCGGCCCTTTCCGTACCTCGGCACAACTTGGAACACCACCTTATGCCAAGCCTTGACCCTACCCGGGGATACTCCCCGACATTAGTCCCCGAAGCTGGTGCGGTCCTACGACCTCGGAAGGAGGGCCGTAGCAGGTTCAAAACAAGCCTTACACCACCTCCTAAACCGACCTCCAACATAGTCATGCCGAGGTACCTCCCATACACCACCATCCAATCCGAGGTAGATATGCGAACTGAACTCTCCGAGCTATCTGACTCAGCACCAACTTGCCTCAAGATTTTCCGAGGTACGTGGCGAAGAATCTCTGCCCGGGCTTCGGAATCCGGACCTCTGCCAAGCAGATTCTGACCACACGCCGCCCTCGTCAGCCGGACCCACCGAACAGCGCACCTGCGCACTCAAGTACTTGACCGCCCACGACCCCTCGATTTTGTGCTGACCAGCGCAGGAAATCCGGGGTGGGCGGTTGCCACTCTGCGGCCCACGATGTGGCCGATCGTGCGGCCGCAGACCGCGTAACCGTGCGCCCACTCGCACACGATCCCGCGCCTCCCGATAACCGCGCGGTAGTGGCGCAGTTAAGCGGGCAGTTACCGCGCGCGGCTATAAGTAGGGCCCCACGGGTAACTTCGCCATCTTCTTCCTCCTTCACTCGCCCTCTCGCCTCCATCGCCACCAGTGCCGCCGCTTCCGGTTGAGAAGAAACACGTTCCCGCCGCCGCCGACGAGCAGCTCCTTCGTCGCCGCTGCGACCGCGTCACCGGCGCCGCCCTTCAGCACCTCGTTTTCACGGTATGTACTCCCTTTCCTGATACCCTAGGCATTGCCCTAGGTTTCTTCCTCTTTGCGCTGTGGTTCTTCATATGTTCTTGAATAAAACTCTATTTACCTCCTCCGGTAGATCTTACTTGCATACTTTTTTGGGTAGTAGCGAGTTTCATACCTCGGATAGATGCTCGCCTAGCATAGATATGCCTCTATGTATATTAGATAGCCGTCCAACTCCTCCTGAGTTAGCCAGATATAGCCTTAGATTCCAGATTCACTTTTTCTTTTGCTAAACTTCTGTGCACTCTTCTGCAGATTGATTCTGCCGAGATGTCTCCTCCTGAGACTTCGGAACAAACCGAGGTTCCAGACCTCGAACTGGAGGTCGGAGAACGAGCCGGCTGGGAAGGTTCGGATGTAACTCCGGACGAAATCCAGTGGCTCAGGGCGACTCGGCGGATTCCCGCCGGGGTAGAGTGTCGCCTGCCAGAGGGCGAACTCGAGCCTCAAGTCAAGGAAGGGGAACGGGTGGTCTTCGTCGCGCACTTCCAGCGCGGCTTCGGACTGCCCGTTAGCGATTTCTTCCGGAGCTTCCTCGACAATTCCGACTCCAGGTTCATCACCTCCCCGCCAACGCCATCACCACTCTCTCCTGCATCGTTTCCTTCTCTGAGGGATACCTCGGCCTCAAAGCCACGGTAGACCTCTTTTCTCGCTACTTCCAACTTAAGCGGCAAGTGATCCCGGATCCGAAAAACAAGGATCTGCCCAAGCTACTAACCGCCTGCGGAGCAGCCATCATAGCTCCTCGCCGAAACTCCATCTTCCCACGTATCGCTACTCCGGACACCGTTCGCAAGTGGCTCCGGACGTGGTTTTACGTGAAGAACTCCGGCGAAGAGGACTTCCTCAATCTGCCGGTGTTTAACCTCAGCCCTCCTACCGAACCGCTCAACTGGGACTACACTCCCCCTCTCACCAGCGAAATCAAGTCCATCCATGGGTATGTTGCGAAATGGCAGGACCCGGAGGACCCTGCGAACGACGGGAAAGTCCTGACGGCTGACGATCTGGCCTGCACATTTGTGAAGCGCAGGGTCTCCCCTCTCCAGGCGAGGACTCACAAGATCTGCCACATGAGCGGTCTTTATGATCCAACCCGCCATACGCATGTTGCACTGGACAACGCCGCTGTAGCTCGGCGAGTCCGAGCTATCACCAAGTCCAAGATATCTGACGCTTGGACATGGGGAAGGGAACCCCACTACAGGACCAAGCCACCAAAACAGGTACGCTGTTCCGACGTTTTCTTCGGTACTCCTTTACCACCGAGGTCTTGCTACCGACGTTCATCTTGACCATTTCTTCCTAACTCCTTTTCATATGTCTGCCATATAGCTGTTCTCCCGCCAGACCGCCGAGGATGGAGTCCATCCTGCGGACCACTTCGGCAAGGATCTTCCTGTCGAGGACCCACCATCCAACGAGGACCCTGACAACGAGGATTACATGCCCATTGCCTCGGCCCGCGTCACCACCGCGGGTAAGCCTCAAGCACAAGCTTCAGTTCAAGAGATTTCGGATGACGAGGAGGGATTTCTCGTCATGGAACCAATAAACGCGGTACCTATCTCCTGCCTTCCTCACCTTCCGAACTTTACTCCAGCAACCAGCCGGAAACGCGCTGGTGCCGCAACTTCGGCCGCCGAACCATCCGCCACTGGAGCCTCCGGACCCACTGCGGCTCCGGTCAAGAGACGTCGGCTGAAGAAGTCCGGAAATCCTCCTCATGCCCGAGGGGGCAAGAAGTTTCCTACTTCGGATGGGTAATGCTTTGCTTCTATAGCCAACAAAGTTTGTTGCTTAAACTTATCACCTCGGTACTAACACTTGACCATCTTCCTTCGTTGCAGTGACCCATAGAAGTGGATCAGGAGGTATCCTCCATGACTGCACCCGTTGGTGCCTCTGAAGCCACGACCACCCCGACGAACTCTCGCCCCGTATCTCCTCCACCGAGGTCTGGCCCGGCCTTGGAGAAATCTGCCCCCACCCGAGGCCAGAGTTCTCCGCGTCCTCAAACGGGTGCGGGGACCAATCGCGCCAGCACTCCGGCTACCGCCTTGCCGGAGCCTCGACTCTCCCCCCGCAGCCAGACTGCCCGCAACCAACAACAGCAACAGCAGAAGCTTCAGCAGAAGCAACAGCCCAAGCACAGCCCAAGCAGCAGCCCCAAAAACCAGTTCGCCAGACTACCTTGCCGTTGGAGAAAGGCAAGGAGAAAGAGAAAGAGATGGTGAAGTCTAAGGTCACCCCCAAACCAACATCTGGGTCTGGCACCCTGACTATCTCTTCTCCTTCAAGGATGCAACCGAGGTCTCCTCCCCGGTGTCACGCCGAATTCCTCCATTTGCCGCACCCGTTGATGAGACTGCTCCTCCGGCCGACGAATATGCTCGGAGGACATCTCTTATACTGGATAACCGGCCTGCTTCAAGCTCCGAGGCTGCTCAAGCCTTGGAGGCCTCGGTTAGGGGCATCGAGCAGGGCGGACCGTGGGGATATCCTCCTCTGCGCACTGACAGTGACCAGAGCCTCGGCTCCTTGGAACACTACAACGCAGACTGGAATTCTGCAGACGAG
The DNA here is from genome assembly GCA_947311845.1 of Poa pratensis. NCBI lineage: Eukaryota > Viridiplantae > Streptophyta > Magnoliopsida > Poales > Poaceae > Poa > Poa pratensis. Next base: position 27,611,673 of record CAMZMU010000100.1, read on the forward strand.
GTCTCCTCGGCCTCCCTAGCTGCTCCGGTAGGTGAGCACCCTGCGGGAAACAGCGCCTGCGGCCGAAGCGTCACGACCTACAAGTCGCTGCCCTGCGTGCTGCTCAAAACATCGACGTAAGTCCTATTCTCTTTACTTTCATGCAGTATCTCATCTAATATCCACCATTCCCAGTCCCCGAGATTCGAGGTAAACTATTGACGCTCCGCCGGAGTTAAAATTGTTTGGCTTGAATCTCAAACCATTTTACCTTACTTTATCATGCACCTCGGGTACGAGTCCCCGAGACTCCTGTCGAGGCATACCCCGGCAACATTTTTCCAATGATTTGACTCCGAGTCCCCGAGACTCTTGTCGAGGTATAGCCTTTCTAACCGAGCTATGTTTTTCTTCCTTGCAGAATACTATGAACGTCCGCACGGACATCTTCCATACCCTCCTGTTTGACCACAAGAAACTCCACGACGAGCACAAGGCCGTCCTTGCAGAAAAGAACTCTTTGGACGAAAAGCTCCAACTAGAGAAAGCCGAAGTAGCTCGTCTGGTAAAGGAACTGAAGCGCATCACCGAGCTGCGGACGTCGGAAACAGAGCAGCTGCAGGCGGAAAAGGCCAGTGTTGTTGAAACAGAGAAGAAACTTCGGGAGGATGCCGCCAAGGAACATGAGAATGCGCTCCAGTTAGCCGAGGCCCGCGCCACCTCGGCCACCGAGGCTTATGAAGCCCTTCAAGCTTCGGTTAACCAGCTCCTCCCGACGCTGGAACGTATCAACAAAGAAATGGACGGTAAGCTTCTTGCCCCCCTTATCCTTGCTTTGTCCTCAACAGTACTGGCTCTTTGCCGAACTGTTTCTTTCATTATTAACAGGCTATCTTCTGCAGAGCACTTCACCTACACCCAAGTTTCGGCTCGCAATATCACTGATCAGCACAGGAAGAGGCGTAGCGAGACGAACCCCGCCTGGACCATTGAGGACCACATCGTGGCCATCAAAGCTCGGATCCATCCCTTGAAAACCATTGGGTCCGAACTCCTTGATGCAGGTGTGTCTGCTTTCCGAGCCTTGTGGCCTCTTGCCGATGCTCCCAATACTACGCCTGAGCTCGCCGCCAAGCTTCGTGAAGCCGAACAAAGACTTCGAGAGTGGCGCTCATCCTCGGCTCGCGCTGGAGCTGATGCCGCTCTCAAATTCATCATGACTTGGTGCGAGAAGCTCGACCTCGAAAAGATGGACACTCTTCGCCGAAATTCGCCCTGGTCCACGGACCCAATTCTCATCCAGCGGCGCGAAAAGATGGCTTCCTTCTTCGCTGGATATGCCAACACCAAGAACTTGAGCGAGGGAGACACCTACTCCGACGCCGAAGATGACGAGCCAGAAGAGGATGAATACGAAACAGAATCCGACGTCGAAGCCGAGCAAGGTGACGATGGTGACACCCGCGAAGCAGAAACCGAGGCTTCTCCACAAGCTGGTGCCGAGGTTACTGCCGACGTTGCCAGCACCTCCCAGGCTACCTCGGCTGCTGCCGACGTAATTCCTGATGCCTCGACCTGAACTCTGTTACTATCATGCTTGGCCAAAAAACTTCATTAAATCCCCGGTATGCCGGGACGCAGATGTAATCAAACTTAAGTAGTTCCTTTTGCTACCTCTGTTACTATCATGCTTATCCGAACCATGCTTTTCTAAGCTTTACGTCGAATCCTTTTGAATGATTGCTCGAGTTTACTTTCGTGTTTACTATGTTTGGCATTCTTTGCTCTTGACTACCTTTTAGGCAGATGCCAGTCGAGTCACAAGATTGTTGTTCATAGCATACAGTACTTGGTAAATTCCGAGGTATGTTTCAAAGTCATCCGACATAAACGAAAGGTAAAGACAGGGGTTAGTAAACGACACATGCCGAACTATAATTTTGGACCGAGTCCCCGAGTTCATTTTCATGTCTCCCACGTTTTTTCCTCTTTGCTCTTGACTACCTTTTAGGCAGATGCCAGTCGAGTCACAAGATTAGTTTCATAGCACACATTACTTGAAGTTTGAGACGAGGTTCAAAATAGTTCGGCATATGAACAAAACTGACAAACAGAGATAAAACATAAGCACAAGAGCGAGGCAGTCCCCGAGCTTTACCTCGGAGTGCCGACATTTTTATTAAGGATTAACCGAGGTACATACATTGCGCCTTTCATGAGTAGAAAGGTCGGAGTAGAGCTACGTTCCATGGTCGCCTGACCTCTGACTCGGGGTTGTCCAGCCCATCTTCCCTTGGTTCCTGCGCATCTATAAGATAGTAGGAATCATTGAGCAGAGCTCGGCTCACAACGAACGGTCCCTCCCATGGAGGTGACAACTTGTGCCGGCCTTTCTTGCGCTGCACCAACCTCAGCACCAAATCTCCCTCGTGAAACACACGAGGGTTGATACTCCGGCTATGATAACGTCGGAGACCTTGCTGGTAAATTGCTGACCGAGATGAGGCCAATTCTCTCGCTTCCTCAAGCAGATCTACTGCATCCTCCCGAGCCTCTTTTGCCTCGGCTTCAGTGTACATTGCCACTCTGGGCGCATCATACTCGATGTCAGTGGGTAGCATAGCTTCTGCCCCATAGACCATAAAAAATGGCGTATAGCCAGTCGATCGATTTGGCGTGGTCCTTAGACCCCACAGTACTGCTGGTATCTCATCTATCCAACACCCCGGCGTTTTCAGCAGTGGTTCAATGAGCCGAGCCTTGATGCCGGCCAACACTAGAGCATTTGATCTTTCCACCTGTCCATTAGACTCCGGGTGTGCCACCGAGGCTATGTCCAGCCGGATTCCCTTGTTCATGCAAAACCGAGCGAACTCTCCAACAGCAAAGTTAGTGCCGTTGTCCGAGATAATGCTATGGGGGTAGCCATATCGCAGAATAATCTCCTTCAAGAAAGTCACTGCTGAATGACCATCCAACTTCCGGATTGGTTTCACCTCGATCCACTTGGTGAATTTGTCCACCATCACCAATATGTGTGTCATGTTACCTCGGGCTGGTTTGAACTCTCCCACCATATCCAAACACCATACCGCAAACGGCCAAGTGATAGGAATTGTTTTGAGCGCCGAAGCCGGCATATGCGTTTGCTTGGCAAATCTTTGGCATCCTTCACATCTCCGGACTATGGCCTCTGCATCGCAAGAGCAGTGGGCCAATAGAACCCATGCCTAAACACCTTGGCCACCAGAGCTCTTGTGCTGCAATGATGACCACATTCTCCTTGGTGGATCTCCAAAAGCATCTCCTTGCCTTCAGCTGGCTCAACACACCGTTGCAACACCTCGGTTACGCTTCTTTTATAGAGCTCCTTGTTGATGATGGTGTACGCCTTGGCCCTCCTTTGAATCCTCCTAGCCTCGGTTGTGTCACTTGGCGTGCTTCCCTCCGTTATGAACTTCATAATTTGCTCCGCCCACTCCGGCACCGGGTGCAAAGGAAAAAGTTCCTCATCCACCTCCATTGGCTCGGCCACCATAATCTCCTCCATTATTTCCTCCACCATCCTGCGACCAGTCCCCGAGTCTGGATGAGCAGTCCCCGAGGTTTGGTGTGCAGTCCCCGAGCTCTGCCACGCAGTCCCCGGGTCCGACCAAACGCATCCGACGTCTACCTCCATTGGAACAGGTCCGGGCTCTTGCTCCGCCGGGATGAAAATAGATTCGGATTCAGGAGAAGGTTTGATTGAAGGAGTTCTCAAGTGATTCAGGGCTACCCCTGGTGGTACTGCCTCTTTTGATGAACCGAGCTTTGACAACACGTCGGCAGCATCATTTTCTGCCCGAGGTATATGCCTGTACTCACACCCTTCAAAGAACCCGGATATCTTTTGCACATGGAACCGATATAACGCCATGTTGGCATCCAGAGCATCCCAAGTTCCAGAAGATTGTTGCACCACCAGGTCGGAATCGCCGAAGCACTCTACACGCCGGATACCGATCTCCTTTGCCACCTTGAGGCCATGGATTAAGGCCTCATACTCCGCCACATTGTTTGATGCTGAGAAATGAATCTGCAGCACGTACTTCAGCTGATCTTGCTTTGGCGAGGTGAGGACTATTCCAGCCCCCAGCCCGATCTTTGTTTTGGACCCATCAAAATGCATTTTCCAATAATTATAGTCCGGCCTGGGTGGCTCATACTGCATCTCGGCCCAATCACAAAAGAAGTCCGGCAACGCCTGGGATTTAATTGCGTCTCTTCTCTCGTAATGTGGTGCATATGGAGACACCTCAATCGCCCATTTGGCAACTCGGCCAGTTGCATCTTTGCACCCGATGATCTCCGAGATTGGAGCTTCGCACACCACCGTCATGGGATGCTCCTGGAAATAATGCTTCAACTTCTTGACCGCCAGGTAAACACCGTACGTCATCTTCTGGTAGTGAGGATAGTTCTGCTTCGAGGTAGAGATCACCTCGCTCAAGTAATACACCGGTCTCTGCACCGACCTGCCACCTTCTTCGCGCTCCACCACCACTGCCACACTTACAACTCGGTTTGTGGCCGCAATGTAAAGTAACATCGGCTCATTGTGCAATGGTGACGCTAACACCGGGGCAGTGGACAACATCTTTTTCAGCTCGCCAAACGCCACGTCGGCCTGCGGGGTCCATGTAAACCCGGTACTTTTCTTCATGAGCTGGTACAAAGGTAAGGCTTTTTCTCCTAGCCGAGCTACAAATCGGCTCAACGAGGCTAGGCACCCTGTGAACTTCTGCACATCTTTCAAACACTTCGGTAACTTCATGCTCTCAATAGCTCGGATTTTGGCCGGGTTAACCTCGATACCTCGGCTGGACACCAGGAATCCGAGCAACTTCCAGCCGGGACACCAAAGGTGCACTTGTCCGGGTTAAGCTTCAACCGATACTTTCTCAAATTCACAAATGTCTCCTCGAGGTCCTCGAGGAGAGTACTTTTTTCCTTAGTTTTGATGACATATCATCGACATACACTTGCACATTTTTGCCCATCTGAGAGTGCAGGCATTTCTGCATACACCTCTGATAAGTTGCCCCGGCATTTCTCAGACCAAAACACATGACACGATAGCAATACGCCCCATACGGGGTAATAAAAGCGGTCTTTATTTGATCCTTTGGGTTCAGTGGTATCTGGTGAAAACCAGAGTACGCATCGATGAAAGATAACAGTTCACAACCAGCAGTGGAATCGATCACCTGATCAATCCGAGGTAATGGAAATGGATCTTTTGGGCACGCCTTGTTGAGGTTAGTAAGTCAATGCACATGCGCCACACCTTGACCACGGCTGGCTCGTCTTTCTTCTTTTCCACCAGGACCGGATTGGATATCCAGTCCGGATGCAGTACCTCCATTATGAACCCGGCTGCAAGCAACTTAGCCAGCTCGTCCAGCACCACTTGTCTCCGGTCGTCTGAGAGACGACGGGTCGGTTGCCTCACCGGTTTCACCTCTGGCCTAACAAATAAAGAGTGCTCTGCCAACTCCCTCGGAACACCTGGCAGGTCCTTAGCCGACCATGCAAAGATATCCCGATTCTCACGGAGGAAGTGACAGAGCTCGCCTTCCTATTTCTCGCCTAGCCCGGTCCCAATGATGGCCACATGCTCTGGGTGCTCCGGGTCAATGGGGATCTTCTTGGTCTCCTTGGGTACCTCGAACGCCGCAGTTGAGTCCGGGCTCATCAGTCCGGACAGGCCGAGCTGTGTTGACTGCGCCATTGCCACCACTTGATGCAGCTTCTTCTTCTCGGCTGCGATCACCAAAGACTCGGCTAGGTTAGATCCCGCCGAGGCACACTGAATTGCTCGCTTGTAGTCACCCGAGATGGATATGATCCCATTAGGCCCTGGCATTTTCATCTTCAGGTATGCAACATGGGTGGAAATCATGAACTTGGCCAAAGCCGGCCTTCCAAGCAGTGCATGGTATGCACTCTCCAAGTCCACCACCTCGAACTCGATACTCTCAACTCGGCAATTTTCCTTGGTTCCAAATGCTACATCCACCCATATCTTGCCCATGGGTGCACAGGAAACGCCGGGCACAATCCCATGAAAAGTACAACTGCTTGGCATCAACTGATTAGGCGAGATGCCCAATTTCACCATTGTGTCTCGGTACATGATGTTGATGGCACTGCCATTGTCCACCAGAACTCGGGTGAACCTCACATTGTTGGTAGGCCCACACAACGTTGGATCTACCACCAGGGCATACTTTCCAGGACTCGGCATGATCCGAGGTGTGTCCTTTCTGCTCCAAGTGATCTCCTGCTCAGACCAGTTCATATAGGTCGGCACCACCGGCATTACTGCATTCACCTCCATGGCACGCCTCTGCACGCTCTTCTTGTCAGTTGGCTCGGTCACAAAGACCACATAGCTCGCATGAACCTCTCTATAGTCATTTCCGGGGTATTCATACTGCTGACTTGGTCCGGCACCATTGTTGTTGTTATTACCTCGGACATTCACCACATTCACGGGTCTTGCTGCTGCAGGCCTCGGAAGAGGTGCAGTGGTTACCGGGGTAACATTTGCTCCGGACAGATTAGGGTGGGACCTCGGCTGAAATCTCTGAGGTGGTGGTCCTGTTCTGATTCCTCCGGCCCTTGCCCCCTCTTCTCTGATTCTGCGGTTCCAGCTGCACTGCCGGGTTGAATGGTTGGCTGGCTTGCGCGGGTCAGTCGTATGGTAACAGCACGGACCATCTATCATTGATTCATAGGTCATGGGTGGCTCCTGGTTCGGACTAAATGCCGGACCATTGATTTTTGGCCTCTGGACACCTCCAGCTCCGGGCTGATCCGGGTTCACCGCTGCAACTTGGTTGGAGGTATGGATAGTCCGGCTCCCTCCTCTTCTGTCCGAACTCCTGACGGTCATTACACCTTGGTCCGAGCCGGTTGTTTATTGGCTCCCTCCTTCTGTTACGTGCTCCTGCCTCTGCTGCTGGCTGCATCGGATCACCCAGGGCATAAGAATCTGCAACCCGGATGGTTTCTGCTAGGGATCTCGGCATATCTCTCTGGAGCCTCTGCCACAGCATGCTGCCATGTCGACAGCCATCTGCAAACCAGGAAATGGCCTGGGCCTCTACCACTCCTTCACAGGAATTCCGAACATTGCTCCACCGAGTTAAGAATTCTCGGTCAGTTTCATGATCATCTTGCTTACATGCCGCCAGGAGCTGAGGTCGGTTTGGCCTCTTGTATGTACTAGCAAAGTTGCTGTTAAACGCCAGCTCCAAGTCTATCCAGGAGTTGATACTATACTCCGGCAAATTATTCAGCCAGATCCGAGCTGGACCTTCCAACATGTGCGGGAGATACCGGACCGCCCATCGGCGATTGCCCCCCGCAATGTGCACCGAGGATACATAATCTGTCAGCCAATCTTGTGGCTTGGTGCTCCCATTGTATGGCTTGGTGTTCCGACCTAACTGGAACTGAGATACTGGTGGTGGTGGCTCCTTCATGATCCGAGGTCCAAAACATGCCGGACCAGGAGGGCCTTCCTCCTCCAGTTGCTCAGACAAGTAGAGTCTATCCAGCTTGTTACGGACATCGCCTGGAGCTAACATCCGACCTCCTATCCGAGGTCCCAACGCCCCATCCACTCTGTGGTATCCAGCTCGTGCCATGGCCGAGTCTCCATCATCATATCGGTCATCGCCTTGACCGACGTTCTGAGGTTGCTGAACATACTCCGGCTCTCGCTGATACTGCCCCTGCTGCCGAGGTTGTTGCTGATACCTCGGGGGCGGAGGTGGTTTACCTCGGCCAGCCGATGCCGCTTGACCGCCGTTCTGATTTCCCTGACCGGAGTTACCCTTAGCCCGGCTCGCATTGCCTGGGCCGGGGTTTCCCTTAGCTCGGCTAGCATTGCCCTGGCCCGCCTTCTGCTTTGCTGCTAGGACTGGATCATACATCTGCAGCTGCTGGTTCTGACCCGAGGTGACACTCCGGGCTCGATCGGCTCCTCCGACGAGTGGAGACGAGGCTTGCCCCTTGGACACCTGACTGACTGGCCTAGCTGAATAAACCATCTCTGAATCACCAGCCCCGGCATTTGCTCTGCGGAGAGCCTCATTCTGCTGGTTAGCCACATATACTAACTCATTGACTCGCTTCTGCTGCGCACGCCATGCATCTCCAGATAATCCGGATAGCTCGGCCCTGCCTGCCTCGGCAGCTCTGAGGTTCTTAGCAGGGGAACTATACACCGGCCTTCCAGTTGACACGCGACTCCCACTCCTAGCCGAGGTGGTAGGTCGAGCCTCCCTGTTTAGCTCATCATTGAGCCCCTTGCCTCTCTGCCGCACCTCGGCTCCCCTATGTATCAACCGCTACCGGGGTGAAGCCATTCGCTGCATTGTACTCGCGCAGATCTCTATTGAACTCATCTCTAGCTGTTATCATTGCTACAGCCTCCTTCTGCAGCAGGACACGCTTTGCCTCTAGGTCGGCCACAGTCACTACTATGTCCACCCTGGATTTACTGGGTCTGCCAGCGTATCCACTATCTCTACCAGGGTCGCACCTCGGCCCCGCAGCTCTGGGGTGCCAGGCAAGTCCTTCTCTAGCCTGGGCTTTGCAGATCTCACCTTAGCAACCTCGGCTGCCTTGGACTGGCTGGCATCTACTTTGCCAGCGGCGTCAACCGGACCTGTCACCATCACCTCTACGCAGCTCTCGGGGCGAGTGATGCGCCGACCTAAAGCCGCGAGGAGAGGAGTTTCGTCGTCCACGAGCACCTGCTCCGGGTACCCGCGAACAACCTCGACAGCAACGTACGTGACGAAGCTGCCGAGCATCATGGTGAAGCCGTGCTCGGGGAAGGGCTTGCCGGCGAAACACCCCGCGTTGTCGCTGATGAAGGTGAACTCTCCGATCTTGGCGACAAGCCCGGAAAGAACACGCTCGCCTGAGCCCGTCCGGATGAAAACTCCCTCCAACGCCTCAATCTGCCCCACGGTGGGCGCCAACTGTCGTGGTGGGATCACGGCAGATGCCATAGGTATGGCTAAGATGGGGCCGAATGGTCGTTGGGGGAATCCGGGGAGGGTTTATGCACTCAAGAAGTGCACACGCAAGAACACGCAAGAACACGAACAAAGAACCAAGAAAGCAAGAACACAAAACACACCACGATGTACCCTGCTTCGGGGCCCTCTTGCGGAGGTAACACCCCTACTGCAGCACTATCCTAGTCAGTGTATAGCTCAAAGTGACAAGTACAAGCTGCTCCTCGAGCTGTATGATGATACAATGGTGAGAACTCGTGGTGGAAGATGATGCTACAAAGAGAGGAAAAGGCAGTCCGAGCCTGAACCGAGGTCTCTCCGAGGTATTCCGAGCTTCCTCTCTATCTTCTCTCTTTCTTCGATCCTCATCCGTCGTTTAGCAGGAGAGGGTGAAGCCCACTATATAGGCCAGCCGGGTTACCATTGTGCCCCTCGCAGAACACTGTTGCCATGCCTCTGCAACGGTCACCACCGTACCACCGTACCTCGGTCGGGGACAAGACGTGGCTTGCCCATCTCCTGTAGCCTACCGGCAGAGCTAGCATGTCCCCTCTGACCGAGACAGGACGTGGCCTGGCAGAGCTACCTCGTAGCCTTTACCCAGACCTCGCGTGGTCAGCGGTCGGAGACGTGCAGGCCCGCCGAACCCGGAGCACGCCTCTGCCATGCCCTTGACAGACGCTCCCGTGTCAGGCGCTCTAGTACCCGGCTGGAAGTGACAGGAGCATTGACTCCGGCCCGACCTACAGCCCATCACCTCGGTTAGCTCGGCGCGTCCGTGCCGTACCTTGGGTCTTGCGCTTAATATCTTTTACTAGCTCGGATCTTACTTCCTTCCCACAGCTTCTCCTGCACCCACAACGCAAACCACCGCACTGAGGTAGTTAGGTCGGCAGAACATAGCTCGGACTGTGAACCTCGGCCCTGGCCACTAGTATACCTCGGACCCCTCTGGGCCAAATAGGTCGGCCTGTATTCTCCAGGTCAAGATGAAGCTCGGACCTTCCCAGGCCCAAACAGGCCGGCCCTTTCCGTACCTCGGCACAACTTGGAACACCACCTTATGCCAAGCCTTGACCCTACCCGGGGATACCTCCCGACAGAGTATTGTCGTACTAATGAGAATAACATACCTACTACTTGGGATACTTTAAAACGGGCTATGCGACAACGTTTTGTTCCTTCATATTATGCTCGTGATAAACTAAATGAATTGGCATGTTTAAAACAAGGCAATTAAACTGTTGAAGATTATTATCAAGAACTACAAACTGGTCTATTGCGTTGTGGATTACAAAGGATATCGGTGCACGCCGTGTGCGAGTGGCGAGTGACTGTATGAATGCAGTGAGAAGCATAGATGAGGGCAGCATGGGAGTTTATGCCCGTATTGTCCGCAAGATTCAGGAGGCCAAGATCGAGTTTGAAGCACTGACCTTCTGCCATGAACACCGAAGCTCGAACAAGGAGGCTCACAACCTGGCCTGGAGCGTCGTCTCGGAGGATCAAGGTCGTCAAGTTTGGTTCCTCAATCCGCCCGTGGGGCTTTGTATTCCGATGGTAGTTGCTATGTAATGTAGGCGGTAAACTCTCAAAAAAAAAAATAGTATGCTTCCTACTTTGACTCAACACCCATATTGCGACATGTGAGGCCACACCTTCAGAATCAGTGGTAAATAGTAAAATGAGGTACCACAAGACACAAATTCACAAGTTTGGGGTAAACACATGGTACAGAAAAATTAAACGGGGTAAACATTGTCACAAAATCTTAAGTAGGGGATAAAATGTTGAATTCACTCGTGTATATATACATGTTGCGTCAGGGTAGTAGGATCGGTCAAATCATGTTTTAGCTAAGTGGAAATATAGTATATCGGGAGTATTAGAATATTATCAAATCTTACTTTATGTTGTTGGCGACTGGCGAGAGATTGGAGATTCTGTCTCTAGGTTTCTGTTGATTCATGAAGGATCATCCACACACTTCTTAATTAAGGTGCGTGTGTTGTTTTCGTGGTGATTGCATCGGCTAGAAGTGAGTGTCGCGATGTTACTACTACGTGATCAAGATTGGGGAACAACTTCATGGTGTCAACTAATTCACTGCTTACGCCATATCACAATAGTTCTAATGAATGGCATGCATGTTAGAGAGAAGAAAAAAATTACGTGTAAAATTAGGGTAGTCAAAAAGGAACAAGGACCATTAAGTACCAACCAATCTCAATAAAGAACAATATGGCAAAATAGTTCCAAACTCTTGACAATGTTGGACAAGGCGCCATTTCGACAAGATTGGACAGGTTTTTTTCTTGTTACTCAGGTGAACACCACCATAATTGTCAAAAATGTGTCGCCTCGACACCAAACCCAAGAAAAACAATCTAACCCTGGGTGAGAGACAACAACCCCCTCCCCGAGCGGAAGCTTGGGATGGACGTGAGCGTCGACTGGATCTAGAGGTGGTGAGGCAATAACGCTAGGGTCAAGGACATCCGGCTCAGTTCATTTTTCCTCTAGGGGAGTCCTCGAATTTTATACATTTTATAGAAAATATACCCAAAGGAATTTTATCTATGATATTTATCAGGGATACACATCTATTTGTTTCAAGATTTTTTAACTATCTTTCCTGTCATAAAATTATTTAAGTTAACTACTCCCTCCGTTCACAAAAGGATGTCTCAACCTATCTCAAAATTAAATGTATCTACACACTAGACAATGTCTAGATACATGCAAATTTGAGCTAGGATGAGACATCCTTTTTTTATTTTCGCTAGAGGTAGCCCAGAGGTCGATTCATCCTGGTGTGGCCCATATACGGGCCTCCCGTGTCGAAAGCCCGGGAAGGACTGTTCTGTGCTCAAGGGTTCCTCTGCGAGGGGCGGCGCCACAAGGGCAGACGACGAGCAGCACCAGGGCAGAGGAGGCGGACACACGGCGTACGGCGGAGGTTCCTGGACGGGTGCGGGGAGGTCGGAGGAGCTTCCGGCGATGCCTAAGCACTAATCGCCACCACCGGCAGGCCAACCGCCGCCACCTCCGGCAGCTGGCAAGTCAGTGAGTTCCTCTTGTGCTCTTTCTGGAATCGCCGGTTTGAATCGTTCGCTACCTTGTGGTAATTTCGTTACTTCGCTCAGTTTGTTTTGTGGTAATTTGTTCTTACATTTGCTTTAAAATTGTTCAGTGAGCAAGCGAGCGAAGCTGTCAGAACCGGATGCGCAGACCGCCATTCTGAGCTCTTCTGTTCTCCAGTTCAGAGTAAACTACGAGCAATGCAAGCAGCTTCCCATCGGGAAGTCCGTCTACTCCGACGTCGTCTCGGCCGGGGGACACCTCTGGAGGATTGCGTTTTACCCACGTGGAAAGAGTGACGATGGTTATACTTGTCTCTTCCTGAGGCACATGAACAATTCCAGTAGTGTCAAGGCCATCTTTGATGCCTTCATGATAGGTAGGGACAACAGACCATTTACGTGCTTGAACGGGGGAAGGATAGTCAAAACCTTCGAAATCATGCCCGATCAAGACTTGGGTGATTCCTGGGGATGGTTTCAGTTCCTCAAGATAACTACTGTGGAAGAAAATTACTCAATAGAGGGACGTCACATTTGTATGCGCCATCATGGTCATCGATGACAGTCCTATTCCCGTGCCGCCTTCAGACATTGGGACCCATCTTGGCCGCCTGCTAGATCACACTGACGGTACAGATGTGTCATTCATTGTCGACGATGAGACATTCCGGGCTCACCGAGCGGTGCTTGCTGCCCGCTCACCGGTCTTCAGAGCAGAGCTCTTCGGTTCTATGGCCGAGGCTACAATGACGTCCATCACGCTGCACGACATCACACCTGCAACATTTAAAGTTATGCTTCGCTTCATATACACGGATGAATTGCCTGCAGAAGACAATCTTGAGGACTCTTCCACTCAGATGTTTCAGAATCTTCTCGTTGCCGCTGATCGGTATGCTCTTGACCGACTGAAGTTTATTTGTGCACAGAAGTTATGGGATAAAGTGTCGGTCGATACAGTTGCAACTATCTTAGCTTGTGCGGAAACCTACAACTGCCATGAGTTGAAGAACAAGTGCTTTGACTTCTTTGTGCTGGAGGAAAATTTCAAGCAGGCTGTATTCACTGATGGTTATATAGCGTTGGTTCTGAAATTCCCATGTATTGCTGCTGAGCTCAAAAAGAGGGTTAGGGCATAACATGTGTATACTTAAGGCGTTCAAGCATTGCTCTAGTATGGTGTTTTGGTATATCGTGCGTAGTTCCTGACATCTTGTTAAGCGTGCAATCTCTATTTGCTGAGTACGGAGCCTGGGAGCTTGATGTTGCAGATTCCTGTTAAGCGTTGGGCTTAGGTGCTAAGAGCACTGATACCGATAATTGTGGTGACTGGTGAGGTGGTGTGTGCTGTCAGATGACTGAGATGCGAAGTTAAGGATGTCGTGTTAAATCTGTAGTCCTTTGTGTTTTTGTTTCGGTGCTGGTTTGGACATGTCGGTGTCCTAATGCTTTTAGGATATTCACTTTAGCTATGCTACTGCAAAACTATCCAATTATCTGTATTATGTAGTCTTAGCTCCATGGGTACTGTATGAATATATGATCAATGGAAGCAAGTCCGAGCTCAGGAAATTTGAGCGCTTATGTTATGACAAAGTTCTGGACTATGCCTTCTGCAGACTTTCAGTGTGTACTTTACTTGCTCGATTCATCTCACACCGAGGTCAGTGATATCATGATGACACCTATAATGTGGAAAAAAACACAAAACAGGTTTTATTTTTCTGAACTTCCGCTGAAATGGAATAGTTTGCTGGTTGGTAAGCAGATTAGTTTCCTATCCTACAGACATAAGTGTTTTTTCTTGAAAATGATAATTTGGCAATTTAATAAAATGAAGTTTTATTTTGTTCATTAACTGATGACTCAAAGTCATCAAACAAGTAATATTCCAGGCAAAGAAAACCTGTAAGCGCTATTGTTAGGGGGCTTAGTAGGATAGAAGCCTGGTTCTAAACATTGTAATGATGTTTCTTTTCTTGAACTCGAAAATCACAGTTGTTCTATTGACTTGCGTGTTCCATAGAAGTCCCTACGAATGGTTGGATCTTTAGGCAGCTAGGAGTGCTGTTGGAGCCGTATGACGGGGTGTGCAGATTCGCGGCATCCGGCCCCTGTTCAGGAAGGATGAGATTGTGCGCAGCATGGCAGCTCGCGTAGGAGAGGTACTAAGCGTTGATCTATACGCTTTGGGAGCTACCGGCACCAGCTTCGTGCGGGTGAGGACCAGACTGGATGTGAACAAGCCGTTAACCAGGTTTGTAGGCTTACACCCGGAGGGTACCGAGCTCCTGAACTTCCAGGTGCTTTATGAAAAGGCTCCGAAATTCTGCAATGTCTGTGGTTTGATGGGGCACGTAGATACGGAGTGCGGTGATGGTATACATGATGAGAGTGCAAAACAGTATGGCGAGTGGATGCTAGCACCGGTGGAGGATTGGCATCCTCAAACCTCGGGTGTCAAGGCCAGAGCACCGTCTCGAGAGAGCACTCGCGGAGGTCGGGGAGGGGGGCGTGCGGTAGGTAGTGTTAGGATAGAATGAAAACAGTTGCTTTATTGATCTGGCCGGAGGCCTTTTATACATGGTACAAGTCGGTTACAAGAAGTGGCAACTGCCACTAGCAGTTTGGGCATATCTAAAACGTGCATATATATAGGTCGGTTTGTGGAGTCGGTTGGCTTTCGTAGTTGGCAACCGTAGGATGCGGTTTAATCTCAACACTCCCCCTTGCACAAAGCTGCTTCTTGTGTGTCTTGTATTCCTTGTATAATCTTGAGAATTTTTGTCTTGATCACAAGCGTATATTGTTTTGAATAACTCCTCCAAAAACCCTGTGGGAAAAATATGAGGAGAGTATTGTGTAGGATATGTTGCTAAAACTCCTTTAAACCCAGTGAGAAAATAAGGAGAAAATGGTGCAACATATGATGGTTATTGTTTCTTTGATAACTCATATGGTAAAACCTTAAAAGGGAAACCCATAGTGAGTTTAGAGAACAATAAATATGTCTTGTGTATTTCCTTTAAAAACCCCAGTGGGGAAAACAGGAAGTATGACATATGATGTTTGAAGTTGATAATTTCTCCCCAAAACCCTTTGGGAAAAATGTGAGGAGAATAGTATTTGATATGTTGTTAAAACTCCTTTAAAACACAGTGGAAAAATAAGGAGAAAATGATACAACATATAATGATCATTGTCTCTTTCATAACTTATATGAGAAAACCTTGAAAGGATAAAACTCATTGGTAAGTTTAGAGAACAATTAATATGCCTTGTATACATCCGTCGAAAACCCCGGTGGGGAAAATAGGACATATGACATATATTCTTGTGTTGACATTACCTCATTAAAAACCTTGATGAGAACCTTGAGAGTAAACTCATAAAGGGAAAAAGAGTGTAATATAATGTTTTGGTAGGTTATAATTCAGGAAGAGACTCCCCCTGATCCTTGCAATATAGGTGCAATATGCTTAGTGATATTGCCTTTGTATAACCTGTTTGCATTTGAGCAACACAAGTATTATTATCTTGTAGATAATAGTTGGTGATTCAATAGAACCAATACAACATGAATGTTGAATGTGGTTTATCATTCCGTAAATCCCTACATATAAATGTGAAGCATTGTATTTCAGAATGATAGGTGGTTGTAGCCATTGAAATCTTTTTGGAAGATATCAATTGAATGGCAAGCCTACCATGTAGGTACATGAAGCCCGTTTGCGATCTAGTATTATGGGGATCATAAAAGTAGCTAGTATCAGCGCATCCGATGATATTGGAGTTTAGATTTCTCTGAAATAACAAATAGGTCAAGATATTTGATGCCTTGGAGATATCAGAAAGATACTCTTGTTCCTGTCACTAGTACTAGGTCCAATGGCATTGAGATTTGGAACATTATGTCCTAACATCTCTTCTCCATCCTCTATGGTATGAATCTATGTTTCTCTACGTCTAGAGATTGAGTAACCATAGAGTTTAGATGGATATGACTTGTCCATGATTTGAATTTTCTCCAATAATTTCTGGATATAGGCAAAATGATGTACCATAATATTGAGTGAAGGTGCTCGAATTGTAGCTAAAGCAAAGTTTGATATTTTTCTTACATCCTTCATCTAAGATTCCGTCTCTAGATGATTACATGGTTCATCAATATGCTGTGTGTTGCGAGTGATGTTATAATCATCAACATACACTGATTTTATGAATACCCTTTCGAGGATTTCGTGATGAACACGTGTGAGCAATCATCATTGTTAGAGTAATCCTTTTGTATAAGGAACTCACTAAGTCGGTAGTACCAGATTTGTTCCGACTATTGTAAGTCATGTAGTGACTTTTTGATTTTACACTATGCATGTTGCGATTTGTATTTGGATTTAAAATTGAGATTCCCATGGGGAACCATATGTCTGAATCAAGTGACACATGAATATATGGTCACTACATCTATCAACTGCATAAATAGACGATTTGTACTGCCATTGAGATAAATTATCGGAGATTGATTCCACTTGTATCCGGAGAATGTATTTTGGGTATCTGCGTGAACCCTTATGCTACATGCCTTGCTATTGACTCACCACCTTGTTGTTCTCATCGGTTCTTGAACGACAACTGGTGTAGGTATTCCTTTTGTGTATACCTTCCTATATTGAGCAAGGCAATTTCTCATTGGATTGCATCCTTTATTTGAGTCCAGTCCAAGCGAGTGTGTTTCAAACTCTGCCATGGCCATGGTCTTTGGATCCGGATCATTGTAAAGGTTGTTTGCAATCATGGTTGAGAAGTATATGTCGACAGTTGTAGGCTTTTAATTATATCTTCTCCAGAATGTATATAGTTGTGAAAATCTTGTTTACCCTTGGTGACTCTTCGTGATTTCCCAATACGGTCGAGTCTAGGTATTCCGATATCCCAGTCATTGTGTGCACTATTGAGCTGGGTTGTGGTGGTTTTCCATCCACGGGTGTATACTACCCATTTTGTGTCTATCAACGTGAAGTTGACTTGCATTTACTGATTCTGAGGGTTTCTTCCTCAGTTTCCTTTGTTGCTTGCAAGAAGCTGAATCCTGCTGTGTGGTTGTACTTCTCCCCCTCTTGTTTTGAACAAGGAGTTGAGTGGTTTTGTTGGTATACCTCCACTCTTTCGGGCACACTTGTTGCAGGATCATAGGATTTTGTGATTTGTTTGTAGCCAGTAAATGGATTTGGCAGGTTATTTGCAATCTGTTGCAAATTAGTGATTTTCTGAATGCGAAGTTCGGTGTCTTGAGTACGTGAATTTGAGGCAGAAATGTGTTGAACATTCCAATTGATTTCATGGCTTTCTTTTTGGTACTTAAAATCTCCCCCTAATGCCTGGAAATTATCCTCACTAACATACTAGCCTTGAATAACTCCCCCTGACAGGAGCATGAGGTATTTATAGTTGACGGAAATACAGTTATTCCTCACATAGATCCCGAATTTTCTGTGAGGGGCCATTGATGTATGTCGTGGTGGTGATATCGGTATGTAACCGAATTATCGCAGATGGGAAATACTTTTGATTTGCACGTACTAATTTTATTGGGGAAGTACTACGATATGTAGTATGTCGCAGTTGAATTAAGTCAGCAGGGTGTAAATTTGCATGACTCCAACGCAAGGTTGGTATTTGCAATTCATTAGTAAGAGATGTGTCATGAGCTTAATTCTCTCTTTATTAGAGATTCAACCACGCCATTTTGAGTGTGGATATATGGGACCGAGTGATGAAATTCAATCCCTGGTGCCATGCAATAATCATCGAAGGCATGTGTGGAGAATTCAACAGCATTGTCCATTCGAATCAATTTAATTTGATTTTTTGAATAGTGAGAGCTTGTAGTTTAATAGCGTGTCTCATTATTATGGAAAATACATGGTTACGTGTGGATGATAATGCACACATGAGACCATCATGGAGATGTGTCTATTAGAACCATGAAATTAAAAAAAAATCCACACACAATGGTTGGATCTACCCACAAATTATAGAGGTTGAGGAAATTTAGCATCATTTATTAGATCACGACCAATGAAATTGCTGATAATTTTCCGTATCATCTCTATGGTGAGATGACCAAGGCGATCATGCCAAGTTTGGAATGCATTGACATTCTAAAAAATTACCTTGTTCGCAACATGTGTTACGGGATTGATGTATTTGTAGTGCAATCCTGACGAAAAAGAGGGATTTTGCAATAAATTGCTTGTCATATCCGTTGTTCTGGTAAAAAGGAGATACTCCTCATTTGTTGTCATCATGGGTTTCGCTATGGAAACCATTCTCACGGATATCTCTACATTATGTAGGGTACAAACTGAATCAAGATACTATCAAGCGTTCTTGATTAATATTTGAGTACCCCATTGGGGGTGTAATTATGGCATCATCAGAGCCAATAACTACGGTATCGCGTCTAGCGATTAAATAAATATATCATTATCTCTTAGTAAGAGTTTTGCATATATTTCCCAGTGTATAGAGTTTGTGGTTCATTTTACACAAAGTACGTTTCCTCTTTCATCAGATTGACTCCCGTAAAATTCTATACATAGAATTGAAGATTTTTCAGTGTGAAGATCTTTATCATATATATAGAACACATACACATTTATTTGTATCTTGAGTGCTGATACAATATACCGTGATTTGTTGTATTTGATGACAACGACTTCATATTTATTACAACAATAGATAGTCGTTCATATGGAGTTGGGAGACTAGTAAAGCCTCCAAACAGGTCATTTGAAGCATATTCGATAACCGTGTTCTCCTTGTTCATGGTATTTGTGACATTTGGAGAGCTCGTTGTTACATGATGTGAACAACTAGCTTCCTAGGTATTGTCATATTGAAGATTGAAGCGTGCTTCATATCCTTACCCTTGAGTATGCCAGTTGTGTCCCACGGAATGTTGGTGCAAATTGACCAGGTATCATGGAGTAACGAAAGTGCTACTATCATTCCATGTGACGCAGGGTTGACCTCAACTTCCACATCCCATGTTGGTTAGTTCTGACCGTCGAGACCAAGCTCATTGAATTCTAGCCATCTTAAATCACATGGGGTTTGAACAATAGACTTGTTCAATTTACTTGTGTGTAAATTTAGAAGTCGTCATGGTAATGTCGTAATAAAGTTGCAAAATTTTGTGAACTCAAGTGTAGACTTAAGTGTAGACCTCAAAGATCTATCATAACACTTTGGAGATATCACCATTTTTATGAAGTCCGTCTCGCGTGGAGATATCAACATTTTTATGGAGTCCGTCTCGCAGTACTAAGAAGCATAATCTGATCGAAATCAGTAGATGCCTTAGTCTTAGTACCTTATGTTATGATTTAATTTAAATATATGGAAGAACACGTTGAAGGTAGTCATAATGTCAATTTTGACAAAATGTAGACCTCACAATAATTGTGGATAATCTGCACATAATGCAGTAGATTCCACATTACCTTGTGATTCCATATATAAATTTGAGATAGTCACTTCACAATTTTGCATATCAAGTCAATTCAAATTAAGTCTGCTTTTAGGCATTTTTGGACTTAATTGATGGTGAGTTGATATTTAATTTTGCAAGAAAAATGAATCTCAATTGCAAAATAATATTATTGTACCATTTGTATATGTTATAGGGATTGCAAAATGCAAACACATTGAACATATAAATTATTGTAGACACAATATGGTCTAAAACATCAATATACACAATAACTGAGTACATTATGTAATTACACAGAGCTGCACGATCGAAAACATGACAAGTACTAAACTGTACTGGTACTAGTGTTACTTGACTGATCTGCTACATTGCTCATGTATGAGATATTAAACAAATAATTGCTGGTGGCCATAACGTAGATAGGCCTAGTTAGTACTAGTCTACTACTAGAAAGGATAGTCTGGCCGGCCGGTCCGATAAGGAGCGACCCAGTACGTCTCAATCCCCAAATCCCCAATTCATTGACCAGCACAGACGGAGGCCATGGTCGGCCGCATCACCAGCGGCGAGTAGAACTCCCACCATGCTCTTCCTCGCCGGAGAAGCCAAGGGAGGCGGGATTCCAAGAGGCCGGGCGGAAACCAGGCTGGCGGGAGGCCATGGCCGCCGCGAATCGGCGCAGGATGCGGCGAGCTTCGGGTGGCGGCGTTGGTGGCCCAGCCTGCTGCGGTGCCTGAGTCGGAGGCGATGCCGGAGCCGCAATAGACGACTCCTCGTCCTCGGGCTCGACCTTGACATTGAGGTCGAAGGCGAATGGCGCGGCAACGGGAGCGCCGGCCTCCTCGGCCGGTGGCGGTGATTCCAGTCCAGGGACTGGGCCGTATCCCGGCGGCATGAAGTGCTCCGGGTCCAAGTATGCGTCTGTCTCGGGACCGTACCCCGACGAGAAGTCGTACTCAGAGAGGTCTGCGGACGGCGTTGGTGACGGAGGGTGGAAGACCGCGTCGGGGAAGTACGCCGGGAACGGTGGCGGCGCCGAAATCGTCCTCCTCGCCTAGGAACGGTGCCACTGGCCCGCCGAGAAGCCAATCCATCGGCGGGATGGAGAACGCCGGCGGTGGTGGCGCAGATGGTCCAGCAACATCGGTGCGTGGCGAGGGTGGCTTTGACGACGGCTGTCGTGGCGACGGTGGTTCAAGAAGGGGCGCCGACGGCCACCCAATCCAGAACGGTGGCGAAGGCCACCACCGCTGCCGTGGCGACGGAAGCCTACGCCGCGGCCGTAGTTGCGGTAACCAGCACCGCGACGACGAAGGCGATGGCGACGTCCGTAGGCCGGACGGCGACTCTCGCGGTGGAGAAAGCGAAAGAAAGCAAATGCAACCGCTGGCAAGTTTCTTGCCATTCTTACCTTCCTGTTCTTTCCTTTCCTTCTCTCCTGTGATTGTTCTCGGTAGAGTCTAGGCGTGCATGATAACGTGTTAGGATAGAATGAAAACAGTTGCTTTATTGATCTGGCCGGAGGCCTTTTATACATGGTACAAGTCGGTTACAAGAAGTGGCAACTGCCACTAGCAGTTTGGGCATATCTAAAACGTGCATATATATAGGTCGGTTTGTGGAGTCGGTTGGCTTTCGTAGTTGGCAACCGTAGGATGCGGTTTAATCTCAACAGGTAGATCAGCTGAGTCCCGCAAGTGACCCCCTGGCGAATCACCGAACAGACTGAATGAGAAGTCAAAGGGCCATGATCGCATGCAGCTTATGAATGGAGAGGAGCTGAAGGAGGATGGAAGTGCCAGTACGGCAAGGAAAAATCTGGATATTGTCCTTAGTGAGGCTGGGAAATCAAACAAGGATGTGTTATCATCCCCGGTAAAACCAGACCCAAAGAGGTTGAGGAAGGGTGATACAAACGATGATTTGGCAGGCTCCCTCGTGGAGTGCCGCCCAGAACAATGAGTTGCATATGTTGGAACTGTCGCGGCCTCGGAAGTGACGCGACAGTTCGCGAGCTTCACGATCTAGTGAAGCGCTACAAACCTACCGTGCTATGTGTGGTGGAAACACAGATACATAAGCTACGGGTTGAAGGACTAGCTAGGAGGCTAGGTTTTGACCGCTCCTTTGCGGTTAGTAGCTCGGGTCGCAGTGGAGGACTCGGAATCTTTTGGAACAATGATACAAGCCTGGATATAATGCCTTTTTCTCAGTATCATCTGGATGTGGTTGTAACTGAGGGGGATAATGATCCGTGGAGATTAACCTGTGTGTATGGGCACTTGCGGAGCTGGGCTCATGGCCTGGGGGGCAGACGGGCTTAGCAGGCCATAGTAAGGCTATTTTTTCCAGATCTGGGGGGCAAATGGCCCACATAGGAGGCCTTCCTTTGCTAAATGCCCATGGGCTGGGGGGCGGCGGCCCCCCCTGACTTTGCCGTAGCTCCGCCCCTGTGTATGGGGAGGCGCAAACCTCCGAGCGACATAAAACATGGGATATGATGAAGTACATCAAGTCAGCGTCAGCGTTGCCTTGGATGTGTATAGGTGATTTTAACGAGGTGCTGCATCAGCACGAGCATGCGGGTGTGGCTGAGAGAAGCCTGGGCCAGATTGAGGGCTTCCGCGATGCCTTGGACATGTGCGAACTAGGCAACTAGCTGATATTGGCTATGTTGGTAATTGGTGGACATACGAGAAGCGGGTGGCCGGAGGCTCGTTCTGCCGGGTGCGCCTTGACAGAGCTGTGGCCACATCACCGTGGAGTGAAAGGTTTCCGTTGGCTAGTCTGATTCATTTGACGGGTGTCTCATCCGATCACTGCCTGATCCTTCTTCGGTGGAGAGAAACGGCAAGGGAGAGAAGAGCTACCAACGAGAAAATATTCAGGTACGAAGTTATGTGGGAGAAACATGATCATTTTAAATCTTTCCTTGCTGAAACGTGGCAGGTGGAGGGCAAGGCGAGCTCAATGGGACAGCTACGTCATAAGCTAGCTCGTGTGTCGGGCTCGCTGGATGACTGGGGTACAAATACCTTCGGACATGTATGAAGGGAGATAAAACAGCTCACTGATCGCTTGGCTGTGTTGCGATCGGAGGCCACGCGACAAGGACCGTCGTATGAAGAGATAAAAGTACACCAACGATTGCTGGAATTATATCAGCGGGAGGAGGTGATGTGGCACCAGCGCTCGAGAGTGCAATGGCTAGCGGAAGGTGATATGAACACACGGTTCTTTCACTTGCGTGCGAGCAAACGGAAGAAGAGGAATCGCATTGGGAGGCTGAAACGGGCGGATGGTGAATTTACAGAAGCCGACCAAGAGATGGCCGAGATGACACGAGGTTTTTATGACCACTTGTACAAATCGGAAGGAGTGGCACACATGGAGGAGGTCATCAATGTGGTGCCGACGAAAGTCACAGCGGAGATGAACAGCAAACTGATGAAACCTTTTGATGAGAAAGAGGTGAAGGAGGCGTTGTTCTAGATGTATCCCACGAAGGCTCCGGGGCCGGATGGTTTCCCGGCGCATTTTTTCCAAACCCATTGGGACATGTGTGGGGAGGAGGTGACCTTGGCAGTGTTGCGAGCACTCAAGGGAGAGGAGGACATGCGGGAGATTAATCAAACCTTTATTGTGCTGATTCCGAAGGTGGCAAGTCCAGAGGAACTAGGTCAATTCAGGTCAATCAGCCTCTGCAATGTCATATATAAAATAGCTTCGAAGGTGATGGCCAATAGATTAAAAGTGTGTTTGCCCGAGATCATCTCGGAGGAGCAGTCGGCTTTTGTGCCGGGGAGGTTGATCACGGATAATATCATTGCCGCTTACGAGTGCCTTCATTTTATGAAGCGGAACAGGGCAAAGAAAAACCGTTTTTGTGCGCTCAAATTGGACATGAGGAAAGCTTATGACCGGCTGGAGTGGGGCTACCTTGAGGCCATTATGCTTAAGTTAGACTTCCACAGGCCCTGGGTGCAAATGGTTATGAGGCTGGTTAATACAGTTTCTTTCCAAGTTCTTTTTAATGGAAGCAAACTGGATCGGTTTATACCCTCACAAGGGATTCGACAGGATGACCCCATATCTCCTTATTTGTTCTTGTTAGCAGCAGAGGGCCTTTCGTGCCTCTTAAAAAACAAATTTTCATCGGAGCTCCATGGATTAAAGGTGGCGCCAACGGCCCCGGCGTTTAGCCACCTCCTTTTTGCTCCCTCCTTTTTGCTGATGACAGTCTGTTGCTATTCAAGGTTGAGACAGAGATTGCAGGGAAAGTTCAGGAAGTTTTGGACTTGTACTCTATGGCGAGTGGCCAGCGAATAAACCGAGATAAATCGTCGATCTTTTTTAGTAAAAGGTGCCCGCAGGGGATCAAGGAGGGTGTCAAAAATATTCTTCAGGTGATATCGGAGACACTCAGCGAGAAATACCTCGGGATGCCGTCAGACGTCGGACGATAGAAAAATGGTGCCTTCAAATATTTGAAGGATAGGGTGTGGGCTAAAATACAGGGTGGCTGGAGAATTTGTTGTCAGCGGGTGGGAAGGATATTTTGATCAAATCCGTTGCACAGGCCATTCCAACTTTCTCTATGGCGTGTTTTAAGCTGCCAAGAGGGCTGTGTCTCCACATAAACACGTTGCTGCGGAAGTTTTGGTGGGGAAGCAAGGAGGGGGAGAGGAAACCGAGTTGGGTTTGTTGGAAGGAAATGTGCAAGCCAAAACATATGGGTGGGCTAGGGTTCAGAGATATCGAGCTGTTCAACCTAGCCCTACTTGCAAGGCAGGGCTGGCGTCTTCCACAAAAGCCAGACACACTGAGTGTGAAGATACTAAAGGCTAGATACTATCCTGGAGTGAGCTTACTACAGTCCGAGCTGGGGTCGGCCCCTTTGCAGGTCTGGCGTTCCATACATGAGGGGCTGCAGGTTCTTAAACAAGGTCTGATACGCAGGATTGGTACAGGGGAGCACACTGACCCTGTTAACGATTAGTGGATACCAAGGGATGGACTGCTACGTCCTGTAACTTGTCTGACGACAAAGCCTCCTACAGAACCTCCTTCCAGGGTGGCGGAGTTCATCGATGCTACGTCGGTGGCGTGGGACGAAGGGAAGCTGAGGCAGTGGTTTTTGCCGATGGATGTCGAGGCAATCTTGCAGATCCCGCTGAGCACAAGGAGATCGGAGGACTTCTGGGCTTGGCACCATGACAAGAAGGGTGTTTTCTCGGTCAGATCAGCATACAATATGCTAGTGGCAACAAGGGATAGAAGAGAGGCATGGCTGGATCATCGAGCTTCATCCTCTGATAGTACACAAGTTCAGAAACAATGGAGCAACTTGTGGCGCACAAAGGTACCATCTAAAGTGAAGGTCTTTTTGTGGAGACTGGCGAAACAATCCATACCAACAAACGAGGTACGATATCAAAGAAGGATGTCGGAGAATAGTGCTTGCCAACTATGTGGTGCCCATGATTCCTGGCGGCACGAACTGTTGGATTGTACAATGTCCCGCTGTGTGTGGGCATTGGTTGATGAAGATATCTCGGAACACTTGAGCAGCACGGCAGAAGGGAATGCCAGGACTTGGTTGGCCACGATGATCGAAACGCTCAAGGGGCCTGATCAAGTTGTAACAGCCCAAAGTTCAGAACCTAAAAACCCGTGTAAAATTTCCACTTTTGTGTTGCATTGCATCATGGCATACTTATTTAAATTGCTAAGTTTAAATAAAGCAATTAACATGTGGAAGCCAAAACTTCCCAAACATCCACACCAAGGCAATTGCTTAGCTTGGCAAACAAATCATTCTTGGACTTCCAAATTGTTTAGGAAGTTCCAAGTTGACATGTTATAACCATTTCTCAAAATCTAAGTTTGCCAAATGAGAAATGAAATTGAGAATCCAAAATTGGTTCAATTCAAATCCTATTTTGAAACCAAGCTAAACCTTTCCAAAAATTCAAATTAAAACCATGGGGAGTTTCAATATTATTCTGAGAGCCTCCATGGATAATTTCATTATTTTTGGAAATGCTCAAATACTCCAAATAAAAATATTTTGGGAATTATTAAAAATGACCTTTTTCGAACCCTATGAACAATTGGTGTTCAAAACTTTTTATTTTTAATCGCCAATTTTTGTGGAGCTTCTAACTAGTAGGGAGAGGCTACACAAATATTTGCACATTTTTCTAAAATGTTTTTGTGCCCCAATTAATTACCTAAAGTGCTACTGGTTTCTAGAGAAGAATTGGAAAAAGGACCGATCTGTGATAGCAGAAAATCTGCCAGGGACCTTTTTTCAATCCTGCTTCTCCCTCCTCCTGTAGCCATGCTCCAGCGCCCATGCCGCCGTGGCCTCGTGCCCCCACTCCGCGGCCCCCTCTCCGTGGTCAAGGACGCGAAGGAGGACGCCCAGACGCCACCTGCTCCGCACGCTTCCCCTCTCCTCCCTGTTCTTCTCCTCGCGCAAAACCTAACCCTAGCTGTGCGTCCGTCGTCGCCCGCTGCCGGCCATCGATCCCCGCCGTCGACCGCCGCTTCCCCGAGCGAATCGAAGCGGAGAGCAAGGATCGCCGCGTCGCCCTCTACCTCCACCACCGTCGCACGCATGCTGGGAGGCGCGGAACCGAGCTAATCGAGCTCATCTTCCCGACGACCGTCCGTCGCTCGCCGCGCTCGTCCTCGACGAATTCCGGCCGCCGTGGTCGACCCCGACCCTCACCGACCACGCCTACGTGCTCCTGGTGAGCTACTCCCCGCCTGGACATCCTCCCTCTTCCTCTCCCTCTCCCCCTCGCGCCACCGTGCCGCGGTCACCGCGTCGCCGTCGCCGTGCTCCCGGCCTGGACCGGCCAAAAGGCCGGAGGCCTCTGGCACCAGCCCGGCCTAGCGCCCAGCATGGGCCGGCCACAAGGCCGACCGCTTCGGGCCACCCCCCGGCCTGAAACCGGCCTGGGCCGACCTGTGGGCCGGCCCGAAACAGTAAAATCTGTTTTTAATTTAAATAAAATAAAACAATTCATAACTATTTGAAAATTGCTCCAAATTTAGCAAATCAAATATCAAATTGTTTAGAAAAACAATACCTACTTGTTAGTGTTATTGCCAAGCTCTTTTGAGAAAAATAATTTTGCCTTATTTAGGAATTCCTAAAATGGTATAAATAATACCTAATTCGGGAAAATTCATAACTTGTGAAGTAATTAACCAAAATTTATGAATAAAATATCAAAGTGATCAGCAGTTCAAATGTTATCAAACCATGCTAATCTCACATCATGATCACAAATATTTATTTGATGTTATTCATAATTTGGTTAAAAGATTTAAATCCGATTAATTATTTATTTCACTAATGATTCATCGGAACTTGGAAAATTACAAATAAGGTACCAAAACGATCACAAGAACAATACCTATCTAATCATGTCATGTTCATGCATAGTTGAGCCACTTCTTAGTAATGTGAAAATTTATAAGCAAGTGGACATTAAGTTAAATATGGGGTTGCTTCCAAATAATTGCACTAATTATTTGGCCCTCCATTTAAATTGTTAGCTAACTTTTATGGTGTTACATTGCATAAACTTGTCATACCATCATGTGCTTGTGCATTGCATTGTGACCAATGTGTGGTGATTGATTGTTGTTTCCATGTTTATGCTCCGCTAGATCAAGCAGCCGGGGTTACTCCACAATACCCCGAGGATCCGTATTACTACTCGTATCCCGAACAAGGCAAGCGTAATCCCCCCTCTGAGCATATCTTATCCTATTTTCCGCAATTATTTTCTCCACTATAATATTGCATGCGGTTCTAAATGTCTTCGTCCTGGAGTAGAGTATCCTACAGAATGCATTAAGTTTCCTCATGCCAATTACCTGTTTCCCCTCCTACTACCATAGGTTTGTATTGTTGACCTTGAAATACTTAACTATGCTAGTGATGCTTAGCCATGCTTAGTTAAATGCCTAGTGGTACTATGGTGGTACATGTTGGCAACAGGTGGAAAATGAGTTGATGGTGGAGAAATTGTGGTGATGGATAATAAAATGCTTAAGAGGCGGGGATGAGAGGCCATTGTGGATATGGTGTTTTGTCTCGTTCTCGCCGCCTAGGTGCGAGTTCTGTACCTCCTGAACCAAGACTGAGCGTGCAACCATGCGTGAGGCCTATGCAATTGCAGGAACCCTCATAGACTAAATAACTCGAGCGGGGCTAGCCAGGGTCCTCTAGTTTGGGCTTCCATTTGCGCGTGCGTGATGATGGTGGGATGAACTGGGATGAGGACTGTGGTGTTAGGAAAATAAGTGGCCGTGGGGCGAGGTGTTGGAGGAGTCACCAAACCTGTCCTACCGCCACTGATGATTCTGGAAAGTCTTTAACGAGGGAGAAGTCGACACCGTTCCCACCCAGCCGGCTTTCCAAGGAAGAGAGCTAATGATCAGGTAATGGGCCGGGCGGTACGCGTGGCGAAGGAGCTGGGGGCCCTTCGGGACTCCGGGGACTTCAACTTTGTACACCCCTGCAGGGATAAATCTTTTCGAAAAGCCGTGTCCGCGGTTATGGACGACTTGGGAATGGACGATGATCATAGAATACCTTGAACGGAATGAATAAAACTTGAGTACTAAAGGTACTACTAATAACCAAGGTTGTCTTCCTCGAGGGTGATTCGGGGAGGTGCCTAGTAGACAGGTGTTGAGAATAATGATGGTTACGATGGAAATGGTTACAAGAAAAGAGTTACTTCTTACCCCTCTTTGAAAATATTCTGATTAGTCGATGCCATGGAGTTGTGTTTTATAAATAAAATCAGCTTTATGCGAAACAGCCATAAAACCTTTGAAAGCCAATCATAGAGCATATATTAGCTCTTAATCTTGCGAGTTCGTCGAACTCAACGTCGTTTGCTTATTTTCAGGGAGGACTTCACCGACCTCGAAGGTGGGTTCTTTGTGGACGTTGACGAGTAGTCTGGGGTTCCCAGGCGGCAGCTTGGGACATCTCGGAATAGCTGGCGCTGTGATGTTTATCTGTAGGCCTCTTAGGCCATATTCTGGTTCTTGTTGTTTAGAACAACGCCCTTCGCTTCCGCTTGATGTATTGTTGGGTCGGTGACCCCTGGTTGTAACTTTTGTTATCTTTCTCTATTATAAGAGTTGCTTATAATGTTTTGTGTCGTAGAGTCTGTGATGTGCCAGTTGTTCCACAAGTCTTGATCTCTCTATTATGCTTTGATAGTGTGTCCGGTGGTATCGGATAACCGGGGACACAGTATCACTGTATAACAGTCGGGTCGGGGCGCCACAAAGTAAGGGTTTTTGTGACACTATGGGCCATTTGGCACGCACGGAGGAAGGCGATACACGAGCAGATTTTTCAGAATCCGCTGTCTGTTCACTGCTTCGTGGAAAGGTTTATTGCTGATCTGAATCATATCAGTGAGACGGAGAACAGAAGACAAGCGAGCGCTCCAACGCGGACCTCGCCAACGTGGATTCCCCCTCCCGCGGGGATGATTAAAATCAACGTTGATGCAGCCGTGAGCAAGAACACGGGGAGGGGGACAGTGGCTGCGATCGCCAGATCGGAGACATGCATGTATATGGGTGCGTCAGCCGTTGTGATCCTGGACGGACTGAAGCAGAAAAGCTGGAAGTGCTGGCACGCAGGGAGGCGATATTGCTAGCAAAGGATATCGGTGCACGCCGTGTGCGAGTGACGAGTGACTGTATGAATGCAGTGAGAAGCATAGATGAGGGCAGCATGGGAGTTTATGCCCATATTGTCCGCAAGATTCAGGAGGCCAAGATCGAGTTTGAAGCACTAACCTTCTGCCATGAACACCGAAGCTCGAACAAGGAGGCTCACAACCTGGCCCGGAGCGTCGTCTCGGAGGATCAAGGTCGTCAAGTTTGGTTCCTCAATCCAGCCCGTGGGGCTTTGTATTCCGATGGTAGTTGCTATGTAATGTAGGCGGTAAACTCTCAAAAAAAAAAATAGTATGCTTCCTACTTTGACTCAACACCCATATTGCGACATGTGAGGCCACACCTTCAGAATCAGTGGTAAATAGTAAAATGGGGTACCACAAGACACAAATTCACAAGTTTGGGGTAAACACATGGAACAAACAAATTAAACGGGGTAAACATTGTCACAAAATCTTAAGTAGGGGATAAAATGTTGAATTCACTCGTGTATATATACATGTTGCGTCAGGGTAGTAGGATCGGTCAAATCATGTTTTAGCTAAGTGGAAATATAGTATATCGGGAGTATTAGAATATTATCAAATCTTACTTTATGTTGTTGGCGACTGGCGAGAGATTGTAGATTCTGTCTCTAGGTTTCTGTTGATTCATGAAGGATCATCCACACACTTCTTAATTAAGGTGCGTGTGTTGTTTTCGTGGTGATTGCATCGGCTAGAAGTGAGTGTCGCGATGTTACTACTACGTGATCAAGATTGGGGAACAACTTCATGGTGTCAACTAATTCACTGCTTACGCCATAGTGGTTGCTCTGTTCTTGTTCTACAGAAGGACTTGGTTGTAATTTTGTGCTTTGTGGGGGTCCTTTCTGTAAAAGCCTTCTTGTAATATCGGCGGTTTCCCGCAAAAAAAAAAATAGTTCTAATGAATGGCATGCATGTTAGAGAGAAGAAAAAAATTACGTGTAAAATTAGGGTAGTAACTTTTCGTTTCCACCCCCGCAAAAAAAAAGTACCAACCAATCTCAATAAAGAACAATATGGCAAAATAGTTCCAAACTCTTGACAATGTTGGACAAGGCGCCATTTCGACAAGATTGGACAGGGTTTTTTTCTTGTTACTCAGGTGAACACCACCATAATTGTCAAAAATGTGTCGCCTCGACACCAAACCCAAGAAAAACAATCTAACCCTGGGTGAGAGACAACAACCCCTGCCGCTCGGGATGGACGTGAGCGTCGACTGGATCTAGAGGTGGTGAGGCAATAACGCTAGGGTCAAGGACATGCGGCTCAGTTCATTTTTCCTCTAGGGGAGTCCTCGAATTTTATACATTTTATAGAAAATATACCCAAAGGAATTTTATCTATGATATTTATCAGGGATACACATCTATTTGTTTCAAGATTTTTTAACTATCTTTCCTGTCATAAAATTATTTAAGTTAACTACTCTCTCCGTTCACAGAAGGATGTCTCAACCTATCTCAAAATTAAATGTATCTACACACTAGATAATGTCTAGATATATGCAAATTTGAGCTAGAATGAGACATCCTTTTGTAAACGGAGGGAGTACTTTATATCTTTTTTATTTTCGCTAGAGGTAGCCCAGAGGTCGATTCATCCTGGTGCGGCCCATATACGGGCCTCCCGTGTCGAAAGCCCGGGAAGGACTGTTCTGTGCTCAAGGGTTCCTCTGCGAGGGGCGGCGCCACAAGGGCAGACGACGAGCAGCACCAGGGCAGAGGAGGCGGACACACGGCGTACGGCGGAGGTTCCTGGACGGGTGCGGGGAGGTCGGAGGAGCTTCCGGCGACGCCTAAGCACTAATCGCCACCACCGGCAGGCAACGGCGAGTCCAGGAATTAAATGGAGGGTGGGCTCAAATTTAACACCGAGTAAACTAAAATGCTATTTCTGGAAAACACCTCAATAAAAACAAAAATTATAACGAGATCCTTGAGATGTCCTTCTTATTCAAACTCCAGACCGTGTCGACGGTGCGTCGCCGCTGCCGCTCCTCCCAGAGCCGGCCTGACGTTGTTGGATGCGGACGGAAAGTCGTCGAACGGGTCAAGAAGATCACATCTGTTCCGGAACCAAAGAAGATGGCTGAACCGACGATGAAGGTCTATGACGATCTGTGGAACGTCACCGCCAAAAGAAGTTCTCGAGAACCACACCACTCCCACAAGCTTCTCGACGTCGCCGCCGAGATGGGGCTAAAATTGGGGAGACATTATTGCAAGAAGCGTCGCCGCCACCAAAAGAGCGCCGCCCCAGTAAAGCTGAAAACTAAAACCAGAAAAATGGAGCCCTCTCGCTGATGAGGGCCGAGACCCACCGCACCTACATGGCCCAAAGGCTACAGAGGCGGGGCAGATCGACGGCCGCCGACGGGACACAGGAAACGCTAATCACCTCTCCTGGCTCACGGAGGCGAAGGGGTACGCATTTTATCAAAAGATAAAGTTTGTCTCGAAAAAATAGTCATTATCTAAGACATGAAATTGTTTAAGACAGATCATTGAGGATGCCACAAAGTTTTAGGTCAAAAACATACAATTCACAATACATCAACTACTAGTGAAGCAACGATAAAAAAAAGACGAAAGCAATGATATTTGACCTTGCTTCTTAGTGATGCTATTGCAGAAAGCCTCCAAATTCCAACCCAATGCAATCCGTTCAAATTAGCACAATTATTTGACATGTGCGCTGTGCGTGTCTGTGCGGAGTGCCTGTGCGTGCTGTGTGATGGTGAGAATTGTGTGGGCTGGAGGTTAGTCAATGACCTGAGCGTTGAGCTAATTGGCTGAGACCATATTAGTAGTAGTAGTAGTAAATTATATTTTTCACTTTTTGGAGGGCAGGCTTCAGCCTGTTGAAGCCTGTCTGTTGGACTCGCCTGTGCCGGCAGGCCAACCGCCGCCACCTCCGGCAGCTGGCAAGTCAGTGAGTTCCTCTTGTGCTCTTTCTGGAATCGCCGGTTTGAATCGTTCGCTACCTTGTGGTAATTTCGTTACTTCGCTCAGTTTGTTTTGTGGTAATTTGTTCTTACATTTGCTTTAAAATTGTTCAGTGAGCAAGCGAGCGAAGCTGTCAGAACCGGATGCGCAGACCGCCATTCTGAGCTCTTCTGTTCTCCAGTTCAGAGTAAACTACGAGCAATGCAAGCAGCTTCCCATCGGGAAGTCCGTCTACTCCGACGTCGTCTCGGCCGGGGGACACCTCTGGAGGATTGCGTTTTACCCACGTGGAAAGAGTGACGATGGTTATACTTGTCTCTTCCTGAGGCACATGAACAATTCCAGTAGTGTCAAGGCCATCTTTGATGCCTTCATGATAGGTAGGGACAACAGACCATTTACGTGCTTGAACGGGGGAAGGATAGTCAAAACCTTCGAAATCATGCCCGATCAAGACTTGGGTGATTCCTGGGGATGGTTTCAGTTCCTCAAGATAACTACTGTGGAAGAAAATTACTCAATAGAGGGACACGTCACATTTGTATGCGCCATCATGGTCATCGATGACAGTCCTATTCCCGTGCCGCCTTCAGACATTGGGACCCATCTTGGCCGCCTGCTAGATCACACTGACGGTACAGATGTGTCATTCATTGTCGACGATGAGACATTCCGGGCTCACCGAGCGGTGCTTGCTGCCCACTCACCGGTCTTCAGAGCAGAGCTCTTCGGTTCCATGGCCGAGGCTACAATGACGTCCATCACGCTGCACGACATCACACCTGCAACATTTAAAGTTATGCTTCGCTTCATATACACGGATGAATTGCCTGCAGAAGACAAGCTTGAGGACTCTTCCACTGAGATGTTTCAAAATCTTCTCGCTGCCGCTGATCGGTATGCTCTTGACCGACTGAAGTTTATTTGTGCACAGAAGTTATGGGATAAAGTGTCGGTCGATACAGTTGCAACTATCTTAGCTTGTGCGGAAACCTACAACTGCCATGAGTTGAAGAACAAGTGCTTTGACTTCTTTGTGCTGGAGGAAAATTTCAAGGAGGCTATATTCACTGATGGTTATGGATCGTTGCTTCTGAAATTCCCATGTATTGCTGCTGAACTCAAAAGGAGGGTTAGAGCATAACATGTGTATACTTCAGGAGTTCAAGCATAGCTCTATCATGGTGTTTTGGTATATCGTGAGTAGTTTCTGACATCTTGTTAAGCGTGCAATCTCTATTTGCTAAGTAGGGAGCCTGGGGGCTTGATGTTGCAGATTCTTGTTAAGCGTTGGGCTTAGGTGCTAAGAAAACTGATACCGATAAGTGTGGTGAGGTGGTGTGTGCTGTGAGATGTCGGAGATGTGAAGTTAAGGATGTCATGTTAAATGAGCAGCCCATTGTGGTTTTTGTTTCTGTGCTGGTTTGGACATGTCGTGTCCTAAAGCTTTTAGGATATTCACTTTATCTATGCTAGTGCATAATTATCTAACTATCTGTATTATGTAGTCTTAGCTCCATGGGTACTATATGAATATATGATCAATGGAAGCAATTCAGAGCTCAGGAAATCTGAGCGCTTATGTTGCCATGATAAAGTTCTGGAGTATGCCTTCTGCAAACTCTCAGTGTGTAATTTAATTACTCGATTCATCTGAGACTAAGATCAGTGATATCCTGACGGCACATATCATGTGGGAAAAACACAAACCAGGTTTTATATCTCTATATATCAAATCTGCCGGTTTCAGCGTCCCCTCAGGCCACCCACGTCACCGGGCTACAGTGCGCGCGATTTTTTTTCCCGCCTTTTTTTTCCCTTCCCGCTGTACTTCAACTCTGAGTGCACCATATACTTTTGCATCTACAGCGTACGCAACACACATATTATTATTTTTCCCTTTTCGCGATAATATGTACATAAAATATATGCGCGTCCGTGTGTAGGTTCCATTCCCGTGATCGGTTTCGAGTTCGGACGACTCTAACTACTTAATTTCGGATCCAAATTCGCAAAAAACATTTGACTAATTTTGTCAAATTCGTCGCACTCGGTCATCCGTTTGCATTTTCCTTTCACGAGTAGATGTCTATCAGCCTTCGAAACAACTTTCATGTTTCAACCTCTTTATTTTGACGGACATATAGATGAACCTTTTTTTGCAGAAAAGTCCTCGCGTTTTCCAAAAATTACGAGGCAGTCCTCCGGAGCAAAACATTTTTGCAGAAAAGTCCCCGCATGCCGCTTCTAATAGATTTCTCCCCGTTTTAGTTTTTCCCTACTGTTTATTTTTTCACATTTCTTTTTACGAACATTGGGTACAAATGGCGATTTCAAAATTACTTATTTATTTCTACTCCCTATTTATCCCCTACTATATCTTTTTTTTCTTCTTTTACCTCCCTTACATATTTATTTGTATGACTCTGAGACTGCTCGCTTATTTCCTATTTTCCCAAATTCCCCTGCTCTATTTATTTAACCTTTTATTTTATTTCCCTCATACATTTATTTTTGCAAACTTTAAATTTATTACTTACTTATTTGCAAACCCTGTTATCTTAATTCCACACTTCTTCATATTCAAATTACCACTACTTTTTTATTTTTTTCAACTTTTACTTCCCGTATATTTTTTTAACTACTTCTTAACGGTCTGCATTAATTCCATTTGGAAGCCTAAATTCACCAAATAAAATAACCTTCCAACACTTACTCCATACAAAAAACACTAAATATTTTCTACCTTTTAAAACCAATTGCACATCCCCCTCTTCTTTTCCCTCTATTATTCTCTTGACGAGTGCACTGAATTTGTTTCAGAAGCCATGTACTTGGCCACATATAGTGACATACATGTATGATCATAAGTACTAATTCAGATATCATATTTGCACATCGTACATTTATATCACTCAGCTATAGCATAGGTAACTATAGGTGACTTTATGTAAATTGTAAGTAGTTCACATACAAAATAAAGATTTTGTGGTTATAAACACCCTTTTCAAATTTTGGTTTGTGTTTCTATTGCTTTTCTTTTATTTCACTCTATTTAATTCTCTGCTTAGGTAGTGCCTGTTTTGTTTTGACCTTTCATACAATACCTAATCCTATGATGCAAATGATGTTAGAAGAAAACTTAGCTATGTGGCGACAATTAGTCTAGACATTGACGCCCAAATGCAGCATCAAATCCAAGTTATTTTAAGAATATAAAGCGCTCTTTTTGACACCCAGCTTATTTCCATTAATATCCAACCTGTGTTTGCACTCATGTTCCATGGATCACGATATTTTTTGTCCGGTGGTGATAAACCTGAAAGTTAGGTCTTTTATACAGTTGTTTCGTACTTTTAGCTCCAATTTATTTATGTTTTGTCACCACACGGGCGCGGCGTGTCGCCGCGCTAATTTTCCTAGTTTCTCTTAACATGCGCGGAGAAACCCCACTAACAACCGGTGTTTCCAAGTTTTGTTTGTCTGGAATACAGTTATTTGATGGCTTTCGAATTATCAGTTGGTGAACAAAATTGCAATTCATTTTCTTGTATTGACAAAGTATAATTTTCTAGAAAAGACACTTAATATTTAGGATAGGACACCCATTTGCTTACCAGCCAGCAAACTATTCTGATGTAAAGCCTGGTTCTGAACATTGTAATGATGTTCCTTTTATTAAAACTCGATAATCACAATTGTTCTATTGACCCGCGTGTTCCAGAGAGCTCCATACGAATGGTTCAGTATTTTCCAGACCATTTTGTTCACGCGCTGGTACGTGTTCACTGATGGTTATGCATCTTTGGTTTTGAAATTCCTGTCGATTACTGCTGCGCACAAAGAAGAAGGTTAGGTCATGACGTATGAATAATTCAGGCTTCAGGCGTGGGTCAAGTATGGCGTTCCGGAATGTGGTAGGCGACGTTGAGTATGTTTCAGATAACTCGGATGGGAAGTTAAGGATTGTTATGGTAGTAGATTGGCTTTTGGACGATTCTTTTCCACGATATCTATCTATGTATAACAGTCGCCCAGTCGCCCATCCAAGTCCTCAGAATGGAATTAGCTAGTTGTAGAACTTGCTAAGAATGATCACCCTGTCCAGAAATATGCGAAAACAATCAACAAATGTAGTTCAAATGCAAGGACTGCTGCGACAACATGTCCACCATAAAATCAACTGAACAGAATACAAGCTAGCAAACAGAACAGTAATACTGACAGCCATACACACAGCAAATTGTACGAATTTACATATGGTTCATTGTGTTTCTTGAATTCAAAGCATTACAGATGGTTGGTTCATGAGAAACAAACTAAAATACAAAGCAGGTGTTGTACAACCCATAGTAACATCAATACACCACACATTACCGCCCCAGTCCACCGCAAGCCAAACAAGAGACACACTACATACTAGCTACATAGGTAACATAGTTTCGGCTAGTTTTTCATCATTATTACTGCGTTGGAATGGACTGCATCTCTGGAGCAGAGGCAGGGGCAGTGTCAGCCGGCGGGTAGGCAAACACCCTCGCGATGCGCTCGGTGGGGACGAGCGGGAGGTAGGTGGCGACAGAGTTGCCACGCTTCGCCCCGTCGATCACAGCAGAGTTGTACTTGGTGGAGAGCTGCGCTGCCGTGGGGAGGACAGCACGGGTCACCGATGGGACAAGCGGGAGCCGGTTCAGGGCAGCCCATGCTTCGGCAGCCTTGCGCTCCGCCACAGGCTCGTATCGGGTGTAGAGGTCCCGGGCCTTTGGCTCAGCGCGAGCGATGGCAGACTTAGCCAGGCCAGTTGCAGTGCCAACTAAGCCAGTCTTGTGCACCTCAGCCGCTGCAGAGCGGGCATAGGTTGGCACCTCCTTCACAACCGGGGGTACACGGCGGTCAAGCTCCTGGACAGACTCGTCAACCTGCATGACGAAAAGAACATTCAACCATCAGTAACAATTCTGCATGATACCAAGCAAGGAGAGAACATTCATCGATGCCAGCAAAATCTTTTGAAGTGGCACATAGGCAGTACAACCCCCATTCTGAGAATTCGCAAGAAAAAATGCTAGATAATCAACTGCCATATAGATTGATCTTAGGGGTGCAAGCATCATGTAACATATCCTGCATCCTACTACATGTAAATGTAAATTTTGCAGGTAATAGAAGGGTGATTACAAGTTCAGCAATACAGGGGCATCTTGCCTCTAGACAGTTGAATTAATAAAATGCATTCATGGATGCTGGCACATTGCACATGAAAGAACTCATGTCAAGGCCATCATAGTCAACTGGAAATGATCTCAATCATTGCCAGATTAGATGCAATCGGCAATCTTAACATATCAACTGAAACGATCTCAATCATTGCCTATTGCCAACATATGACGACAAGGAATTTAATCCTCACATATGAGGGCACATGTGTAGCAAATGAGGATAGACACCTTAATTCCTAGGCAGGGGCATTGAACTTCATGAGTACAGAGTGCAGCAAAAATTTATAAAAATCAGAACTAAATGATATGCAATTGAGGTATGTGACCATCATGAGACGAACATGATGAACTAATAAATACTAACATTAGACAGAGCTAACCCCAATTTCATCCCCTTAATTGTGCCGACAATCAGGAGGCACGAAATTTAACATCAAATCCAGGTAATAAAACAGCAGCAAAGAGAACAGGTTCGCGCCAGGGAGTTCTCTTCTCACCATGCGGTCGAGGAACTTGAGCATGTCGAGCGGCACGGTGTGGTAGCGGTCGTATACTGGCCCGACGACGGCCCTGACGGTGCCCTCGACGTGGTCGACGCCCGGGCGGAGCGGTCCGGCGCCCTGCTTAGCGTAGGCGTAGGCCGCGGCAGCGAGAACCACCGGCTGCGCGGCCGCCTGCTGCACGAACTCGAGGTACCTGAGCCTGGCCGCCTCCTCCTCCGGCGTCCTCTCCACCGTCACCTCCTGCAAGAGCGCACAAAACCAAACCACGGATCAGCAAAACGCCTCGAGAAGGAACCGCTGAATCGGAAGAAGAGGGCCGAGTCGGGGGAGATCCGTTACCTCGGTGGGGTGGGTGCTGATCGGGGCGGCGTCGGTGCCGGACTGCGCCATCTCTGCTGCTCTTCCGCGGGGGATCGGCCTATCTGCTGCGGATTCCGCAAGAGGAAGACGAAGAACTAGTTGTTGAATCGGGGTCGATTTCGCTGCTGGGGTTTTGAGGATTTGGTGGGATGGGGAATCGGATCTCTTATAGGCAAAGAGAGAGAGAGAGAGAGAGTAGGAAACGATCGGACGCGTTTGTTTTCGCCGTTTTTTCCTTCGGTGTTAAGGAATTTTCGCCTGTCCGTGGCGGGCTTCCAGAAGGGTGCCGTTACGCGTCGCTGACAGTGGGGCCACGAGCCGGTGGGGAGTGTGTGAACGCCGTCGGCTGTTTCCCTTTCTGTTTTAAATCTCTTTTATTTTGTCATCAGTAGGAAGAAGAAACGGTTTCGAAAGTAGGAAGAAGAAAGGACTGGAAGTCTTTTTTTTTTTTTGCGAAACACAGTACAACGCAGGCGCTCATATACACGTGCATACACTCACCCCTATGAACGCACACACGCACACCCTACCCCTACGAGCACCTCCGAGAGACTGAGCCGGCGGATCAATTCTTGAAATTGACGAAGTCACCACAGGCGCCTCGCTGTCGACGGGAACGTCGCCTCCCACTGAAAAATATTCAGCCTAAATGAGAAACACCAGCGTCAAACCTGGGATTTGAACTCTGTTGGGCTGGGGGTACAACCACCCTCCTAACCATTTTGCCACAGGCCCACCAGCAGAACATCTTTTTACACAATAGAGATCTCTTTTATTTCTAGTTGATGTTTTACACGTCGGTTTTATTTGGATTTTATTGAAACTCTAAAAAAAATATGATTTTCGATTTCTTTTTTCAAAATGAAAAGCTCCATGGAGTTCAGCCTCCAAAACGCCACACACACTCTCTCTCCACCCTTTTAATTTGCGTGCATAGCCTAATCCAAACTAATTTAGTCAAGTGGGTTTAGCATCTATCCCTTCATCATCACCTAATATTTAATCTGATAGTGGAGCTAGTCAAATAATCCTAGTGACGGCACCTCCTCTGCTGATGCTCTCATGGAGACTAGTGGAGGTACACTCTTGGGCTGTCAATTCATCGGGAAAAAAAACAGTAGTACGTCCAATAGTGACAGCATGGGAATTCATCATCGTCATAGCAAGTTCCAGTTCACACGCTTCATGGAAGTTTCAAGAGCATCTCTAACAGCTGCCCTATATTAGCACTGGTGCCTAAAAATGGTTTTATATGACACGAAAGGGCAAAAATTATCTCCAATAGCTGTCCTAAACGGTGCCCAATATATATGGGACAGAGAGGGCCGGATACACTCTTGGGCGGTCAATTCATCGGAAAAAAAAACACGTACGTCCAATAGTGACAGCATGGGAATTCCTCATCGTCATAGCAAGTTCCAGTTGACACGCCTCATGGAAGTTTCAGGCTAAGGTTTTAATAGCGGTCAATATATCGTCACTGGAAAGTACAATAAATAACACCATAATGATTAACAATTTAACATGGAGATATGAATATGATACAACTTAAAAGGATCTATGATCCAATAGAATTAAGTGCTTGTTTGGTTCAAAGCTAAAGTGGAGGAATAATGTAGGAAGATGAAATTTTCTATGGGGACACTATTCATCCGTTTGGTTCAAATGAATTGAGTAAAGGAAAAATATAGTAAATTTTCGTTTGATGTAGGTTTTAAAGGAAAAACGTACAAATTTTACAATCTTTTTTTAAATCCTATGCACGAAGAATAAAACCAAGGCCTGTTTTGGCATTATAAAATGCTAATTATACATTCTAAAATGGTTTGACTTTGATTTGACCATTTTTATTAGAAATCCAATGTTTTTCCTATTCGTGTGAACCAAACAATCAAGGCTCCTTTGATTCATAGGATAGGAAAAATGTAGTAATAGAAAACCTATAAGATTGAAATGTTATTTCTAGTTGAATCCTTTGAAAAAAGCAATTGTGTTTGATGGCAAAGGATAAGTAGAGAAATTGTAAAAAGAGGTTGGAGTGAATATTAGAATTACTATAGAATAATAGTGCAATGATTCTTATGGGAAAATTCCTATAGGAACCAATCATATGAATCAAACGACCATTGTAGGAAAAATTTCTACAGCAAAAAATCATTTCCTTTAAATCAAAGGAGCCCCAAGTTTATAAAATTTATGTGTTTTTGAATCCTCTGTTTTGTACTTACATTTCTATCCTTTTTCCTGCGTTTTTCCCGCGAACCAAACAAGCCCTTCATTTTGAGATCGGTTTGCGTCCTTTGTTGGTCAGATCCACAACATCAGCATAAAGCATGTTCTTGCGTTTAGTACCGCTAGGTCGATACATCTTGGTGCGGCCTATACACGGGCCTCCCGTGTCGAAAGCCCGAGAAGGACTGTGCTCAAGGGTTCCTCTGCGAGGGGCGGCGCCACAAGTGCAGGCGACGAGCAGCGCCAGGGCAGAGGAGGCGGACACACGGCGTACGGCGGAGGTTCCTGCACGGGTGCGGGGAGGTCGAAGGAGCGGCCGGAGGAGCCTCAGCACCAATCGCCACCACCAGAAGGCCAATCACCGACACCACAGGCAGCTGTCGAGCCAGTGAGTGCCCTCTTGTGCTCTTGCTCGATTCGCCGGATTGAATCATTTGCTAGCTTGTGGTAATATTCTGTTGCTTAGCTCAATTTCTTTTGCGGTAATTTCTTCTTACATTTGCTTTAAAATTGTTCAGTGAGCAAGCGAGCCAAGATGTCAGAGCCGGATGCGCGGACCACCATTCTGAGCTCTTCTGTTCTCCAGTTCAGAGTAAACTACGAGCAAAGCAAGCTGCTTCCAATGGGGGAGGCCGTCCACTCCGACGTCGTCTCGGCCGGGGGACACCTCTGGAGGATTGAGTTTTACCCACGTGGAGAGACTGACGAAGACAATGGGTATACTTCTATCTTCCTCAGGCACATGAGCAAATCCAGTAGTGTCAAGGCCATCTTCGATGCTTTCATGATGGGTAGGGACAGCAAACCATCGACGTCCTTCACCG
Source organism: Poa pratensis (assembly GCA_947311845.1). Classification (NCBI taxonomy): domain Eukaryota; kingdom Viridiplantae; phylum Streptophyta; class Magnoliopsida; order Poales; family Poaceae; genus Poa; species Poa pratensis. The sequence goes on from CAMZMU010000100.1 coordinate 27,653,148, forward strand.
GGGAAAGGGAGGTGGAAACCTTCGAAATCATGGGCGATCAAGACGATTACTGGGGATGGAATCAGTTCCTCAAGATAACTACTGTGGAGAAACTTTTCTTAACAGAGGGACACGTCACATTTATATGCGCCATCGTGGTCATCGATGACAGCCCTATTCCCGTGCCGCCTTCAGACATTGGGACCCATCTTGGCCGCCTTCTAGATCACACTGACGGGACAGATGTGTCATTCATCATTGACGATGAGACATTCGTGGCTCACCGAGCGGTGCTTGCTGCCCGCTCACCGGTCTTCAGAGCAGAGCTCTTCGGTCCCATGGCCGAGGCTACAATGACGTCCATCACACTGCACGACATCACACCTGCAACATTCAAAGTTATGCTTCGGTTCATATACACAGATGAATTGCCTGCAGAAGACAAGCTTTATGACTCTTCCACTGAGATGTTTCAGAATCTTCTCGCTGCCGCTGATCGGTATGCTCTTGACCGACTGAAGTTTATTTGTGCCCGGAAGTTATGGGATAGAGTGTCGGTAGAAACAGTTGCAACTATCTTAGCTTGTGCCGAAACCTACAGCTGCCACGAATTGAAGAACAAGTGCTTTGACTTCTTTGTGCTGGACGAAAATTTCAAGGAGGCTATATTCACTGATGGTTATGGATCGTTGCTTCTGAAATGGTGTTTTGGTATATCGTGAGTAGTTTCTGACATCTTGTTAAGCGTGCAATCTCTATTTGCTGAGTAGGGAACCTGGGAGCTTGATGTTGCAGATTCTTGTTAAACGTTGGGCTTAGGTGCTAAGAGTACTGATACCGATAAGTGTGGTTAGGTGGTTTGTGCTGTCAGATGTCTGAGATGTGAAGTTAAGGATGTCGTGTTATATCTGCAGCCCATTGTGTTTTGTGTTTCTGTGCTGGTTTGGACATGTCGTGTCCTAAAGCTTTTAGGATATTCACTTTAGCTATGCTAATGCATAACTATGTAACTATCTGTATTATGTAGTCTTAGCTCCATGGGTACTATATGAATATATGATCAATGGAAGCAATTCAGAGCTCAGGAAATCTGAGCGCTTATGTTGTCATGACAAAATTCTGGATTATGCCTCTGCAAACTTTCAGCGTGTACTTTAATTACTCGATTCATCTGACTCTAAGATAAGTGATATCCTGACGGCATCTATCATGTGGGAAAACCACTATTTTTCTTAACATGCGTGGAGAGGGAATAGTTTGCTGGCTGGTAAGCAGATGGGTGTCCTATCCTAAATTTTAAGTGTTTTTTCTAGAAAATGATACTGTCAATACAAGAAAATAAAGTGCAATTTTGTTCACCAACTGATAATTCGAAAGCCATCAAATAGCTAGTATTCCAGACAAAGAAAACCTGGAAACACGGTTGTTAGTTGGGTCATTAGGATGTAAGCCTGGTTCTGAATATTGTAATGATGTCCCTTTTATTAAAACTCGATAATCACAATTGTTCTATTGACCCGCGAGTTCCAGAGAGCTCCATACGAATGGTTGAGTATTTTTCAGACCATTTTATTCATGGGCCGCTACGTATTTACTGATATGCATCTTTGGTTCTGAGATTCTGTCGATTACTGCTGTGCACAAAGAAGAAGGTTAGGTCATGACGTATGAATAATTCAGGCTTCAGGCGTGGGTTCTGTATGGCGTTTCGGAATGTGGTAGTGTCTTCTACCGGTAGGCGAGGTGCTGTCGAGTATGTTTCAGATAACTCGGATGGGAAGTTAAGGATCTAGCTATCTGTACGAACTGTAGTCTTACGTCCACGGTACTAGATGGTCCATTGTTATGGTATGGAAGCATTAGAAATTGATAACAATAGATTGGCTTTTGGACGATTCTTTCCCTTGATATATCTATGTATAACAGTCGGCCAGTCGCCCATCCAAGTCCTCAGAATGGAATTAGCTAGTTGTAGAACTTGCTGAGAATGATCACCCTGTCCAGAAATATCCGGAAAAAAAATCAACAAATGTAGTTCAAATGCAAGGACTGCTGCGATATGTCCAGCATAAAATCAACTGAACAACAGAATACAAGCTAGCAAACAGAACATTAATACCGATAGCCATACACACACCGATAGCCATACACACAGCAAAATGGTACGAATTTACATATGGTTCATTGTGTTTCTTGAATTCAAAGCATTACAGATGGTTGGTTCTAGAGAAACAAACTAAAATACAAAGCAGGTGTTGCTACACAGGAGCAACGTTCCGAGTCACCACCAGCACAACCCATAGTAACACCAGTAGACCACACATTACCGCCCCAGTCCACCGCAAGCCAAACAAGAGACACACTACATACTAGGCTACATAGGTAACATAGTTTCGGCTAGTTTTTCATCATTATTACTGCGTTGGAATGGGCTGCATCTCTGGAGCTGAGGCAGCGGTAGCGGCAGCGTCGGCCTGCGGGTAGGCAAACACCCTCGCGATGCGCTCGGTGGGTACGAGCGGGAGGTAGGTGGCGACAGAGTTGCCACGATTCGCCCCGTCGATCACAGCAGAGTTGTACTTGGCTGAGAGCTGTGCGGCCGTTGGGAGGACAGCACGGGTCACCGATGGGACAAGCGGGAGCCGGTTCAGGGCAGCCCATGATTCGGCAGCCTTGCGCTCCGCCACAGGCTCGTATCGGGTGTAGAGGTCCGGGCCTTTGGCTCAGCGCGAGCGATGGCAGACTTGGCCAGGCCAGTTGCAGTGCCAACTAAGCCAGTCTTGTGCACCTCAGCCGCTGCAGAGCGGGCATAGGTTGGCACCTCCTTCACAACCGGGGGTACACGGCGGTCAAGCTCCTGGACAGACTCGTCAACCTGCATGACGAAAAGAACATTCAACCATCAGTAACAATTCTGCATGATACCAAGCAAGGAGAGAACATTCATCGACGCCAGTAAAATCTTTTGAAGTGGCACATAGGCAGTACAACCCCCATTCTGAGAATTCGCAAGAAAAAATGCTAGATAATCAACTGCCATATAGATTGATCTTAGGGGTGCAAGCATCATGTAACATATCCTGCATCCTACTACATGTAAATGTAAATTTTGCAGGTAATAGAAGGGTGATTACAAGTTCAGCAATACAGGGGCATCTTGCCTCTAGACAGTTGAATTAATAAAATGCATTCATGGATGCTGGCACATTGCACATGAAAGAACTCATGGCAAGGCCATCATAGTCAACTAGACATAGTCAACTGGAAATGATCTCAATCATTGCCAGATTAGATGCAATCGACAATCTTAACATATCAACTGAAACGATCTCAATCATTGCCTATTGCGAACATATGACGACAACGAATTTAATCCTCACATATGAGGGCACATGTGTAGCAAATGAGGATAGACACCTTAATTCCTAGGCAGGGGCATTGAACTTCATGAGTACAGAGTGCAGCAAAAATTTATAAAAATCAGAACTAAATGATATGCAATTGAGGTATGTGACCATCATGAGACGAACATGATGAACTAATCAATACTAACATTAGACAGAGCTAACCCCAATTTCATCCCCTTAATGGTGCCGACAATCAGGAGGCACGAAATTTAACATCAAATCCAGGTAACAAAACAGCAGCAAAGAGAACAAGTTCGCGGCAAGGAGTTCTCTTCTCACCTTGCGGTCGAGGAACTTGAGCATGTCGAGCGGCACGGCGTGGTAGCGGTCGTATACTGGCCCGACGACGGCCCTGACGGTGCCCTCGACGTGGTCGACGCCCGGGCGGAGCGGGCCGGCGCCCTGCTTGGCGTAGGCGTAGGCCGCGGCAGCGAGAACCACCGGCTGCGCGGCCGCCTGCTGCACGAACTCGAGGTACCTGAGCCTGGCCGCCTCCTTCTCCGGCGTCCTCTCCACCGTCACCTCCTGCAAGAGCGCACAAAACCAAACCACGGATCAGCAAAACGCCTCGAGAAGGAACCGCTGAATCGGAAGAAGAGGGCCGAGTCGGGGGAGATCCGTTACCTCGGTGGGGTGGGTGCTGATCGGGGCGGCGTCGGTGCCGGACTGGGCCATCTCTGCTGCTCTTCCGCGGGGGATCGGCCTGTCTGCTGCGGATTCCGCAAGAGGAAGACGAAGAACTAGTTGTTGAATCGGGGTCGATTTCGCTGCTGGGGTTTTGAGGATTTGGTGGGATGGGGAATCGGATCTCTTATAGGCAAAGAGAGAGAGAGTAGGAAACGATCGGACGCGTTTGTTTTCGCCGTTTTTTCCTTCGGTGTTAAGGAATTTTCGCCTGTCCGTGGCGGGCTTCCAGAAGGGTGCCGTTACGCGTCGCTGACAGTGGGGCCACGAGCCGGTGGGGAGTGTGTGAACGCCGTCGGCTGTTTCCCTTTCTGTTTTAAATCTCTTTTATTTTGTCATCAGTAGGAAGAAGAAAGGACTGGAAGTCTTTTTTTTTTTTTTTGCGAAACATAGTACAACGCAGATGTTCATATACACGCGCATACACTCACCCCTATGAGCGCACACACGCACATCCTACCCCTACGAGCACCTCCGAGAGACTGAGCCGGCGGATCAGATCTTGAAATTGACGAAGTCACCACAGGCGCCTCGCTGTCGACGGGAACGTCGCCTCCCACTGAAGAATATTCTGCCTAAATGAGAAACACCAGCGTCAAACCTGGGATTTGAACTCTGTTGGGCTGGGGGTACAACCACCCTCCTAACCATTTTGCCACAGGCCCACCAGCAGAACATCTTTTTACACAATAGAGATCTCTTTTATTTCTAGTTGATGTTTTACACGTCGGTTTTATTTGGATTTTATTGAAACTCTAAAAAAAAATATGATTTTTGATTTCTTTTTTCAAAATGAATAGCTCCATGGAGCCTCCAAAACGCCACACACACTCTCTCTCCACCCTTTTAATTTGCGTGCATAGCCTAATCCAGACTAATTTAGTCAAGTGGGTTTAGCATCTGTCCCTTCATCATCACCTAATATTTAATCTGATAGTGGAGCTAGTCAAATAATCCTAGTGACGGCACCTCCTCTGCTGATGCTCTCATGGAGACTAGTGGAGATGCACTCTTGGGCGGTCAATTCATCGGAAAAAAAACAGCACGTACGTCCAATAGTGACAGCATGGGAATTCCTCATCGTCATAGCAAGTTCCAGTTGACACGCCTCATGGAAGTTTCAGGCTAAGGTTTTAATAGCGGTCAATATATCGTCACTGGAAAGTACAATAAGTCAATAACACCATAATGATTAACAATTTAACATGGAGATATGATACAACTTAAAAGGATCTATGATCCAATAGAATTAAGTGCTTGTTTGGTTCAAAGCTAAAGTGGAGGAATAATGTAGGAAGATGAAATTTTCTATGGGGACACTATTCATCCGTTTGGTTCAAATGAATTGAGTAAAGGAAAAATATAGTAAATTTTCCTTTGATGTAGGTTTTAAAGGAAAAACGTACAAATTTTACAATCTTTTTTTAAATCCTATGCACGGAGAATAAAACCAAGGCCTGTTTTGGCATTATAAAATGCTAATTATACATTCTAAAATGGTTTGACTTTGATTTGACCATTTTTATTAGAAATTCTATGTTTTTCCTATTCGTGTGAACCAAACAATCAAGGACTCCTTTGATTCATAGGATAGGAAAAATGTAGTAATAGAAAACCTATAAGATTGAAATGTTATTTCTAGTTGAATCCTTTGAAAAAAGCAATTGTGTTTGATGGCAAAGGATAAGTAGAGAAATTGTAAAAAGAGGTTGGAGTGAATATTAGAATTACTATAGAATAATAGTACAATGATTCTTATGGGAAAATTCCTATAGGAACCAATCATATGAATCAAACGACCATTGTAGGAAAAATTTCTAGAGCAAAAAATCATTTCCTTTAAATCAAAGGAGCCCCAAGTTTATAAAATTTATGTGTTTTTGAATCCTCTGTTTTGTACTTACATTTCTATCCTTTTTCCTGCGTTTTTCCCGCGAACCAAACAAGCCCTTCATTTTGAGATCGGTTTGCGTCCTTTGTTGGTCAGATCATGTTCTTGCGTTTAGTACCGCTAGGTCGATGCATCTTGGTGCGGCCCATATACGGGCCTCCCGTGTCGAAAGCCCGAGAAGGACTGTGCTCAAGGGTTCCTCTGCGAGGGGCGGCGCCACAAGTGCAGGCGACGAGCAGCACCAGGGCAGAGGAGTCGGACACACGGCGTACGGCGGAGGTTCCTGCACGGGTGCGGGGAGGTCGAAGGAGCGGCCGGAGGAGCCTCAGCACCAATCGCCACCACCAGAAGGCCAATCACCGACACCACAGGCAACTGTCGAGCCAGTGAGTGCCCTCCTGTGCTCTTGCTCGATTCGCCGGATTGAATCATTTGCTAGCTTGTGGTAATATTCTGTTGCTTAGCTCAATTTCTTTTGCGGTAATTTCTTCTTACATTTGCTTTAAAATTGTTCAGTGAGCAAGCGAGCCAAGATGTCAGAGCCGGATGCGCGGACCACCATTCTGAGCTCTTCTGTTCTCCAGTTCAGAGTAAACTACGAGCAAAGCAAGCTGCTTCCAATGGGGGAGGCCGTCCACTCCGACGTCGTCTCGGCCGGGGGACACCTCTGGAGGATTGAGTTTTACCCACGTGGAGAGACTGACGAAGACAATGGGTATACTTCTATCTTCCTCAGGCACATGAGCAAATCCAGTAGTGTCAAGGCCATCTTCGATGCTTTCATGATGGGTAGGGACAGCAAACCATCGACGTCCTTCACCGGGGAAAGGGTCGGTGGAAACCTTCGAAATCATGGGCGATCAAGACGATTACTGGGGATGGAATCAGTTCCTCAAGATAACTACTGTGGAGAAACTTTTCTTAACGGAGGGACACGTCACATTTATATGCGCCATCGTGGTCATCGATGACAGCCCTATTCCCGTGCCGCCTTCAGACATTGGGACCCATCTTGGCCGCCTTCTAGATCACACTGACGGGACAGATGTGTCATTCATCATTGACGATGAGACATTCGTGGCTCACCGAGCGGTGCTTGCTGCCCGCTCACCGGTCTTCAGAGCAGAGCTCTTCGGTCCCATGGCCGAGGCTACAATGACGTCCATCACACTGCACGACATCACACCTGCAACATTCAAAGTTATGCTTCGGTTCATATACACAGATGAATTGCCTGCAGAAGACAAGCTTGATGACTCTTCCACTGAGATGTTTCAGAATCTTCTCGTTGCCGCTGATCGGTATGCTCTTGACCGACTGAAGTTTATTTGTGCCCGGAAGTTAGGGGATAGAGTGTCGGTAGAAACAGTTGCAACTATCTTAGCTTGTGCCGAAACCTACAGCTGCCACGAATTGAAGAACAAGTGCTTTGACTTCTTTGTGCTGGACGAAAATTTCAAGGAGGCTATATTCACTGATGGTTATGGATCGTTGCTTCTGAAATTCCCATGGATTGTTGCTGAACTCAAAAAGAGAGTTAGAGCATAACATGTGTATACTTCAGGAGTTCAAGCATAACTCTAGTATGGTGTTTTGGTATATCGTGAGTAGTTTCTGACATCTTGTTAAGCGTGCAATCTCTATTTGCTAAGTAGGGAGCCTGGGAGCTTGATGTTGCAGATTCTTGTTAAGCGTTGGGCTTAGGTGCTAAGATTACTGATACCGATAAGTGTGGTGAGGTGGTGTGTGCTGTTAGATGTCGGAAATGTGAAGTCAAGGATGTCATGTTAAATGAGCAGCTCATTGTGTTTTTTTGTTTCTGTGCTGGTTTGGACATGTCGTGTCCTAAAGCTTTTAGGATATTCACTTTAGCTATGCTAGTGCATAACTATCTAAGAGCATCTCCAAGCGGAGGCCCCAAATCCGGCCCCCATAGTGTCCGCGGACGCGTCCGTGTCCTACAACCACAATGTTCAAATATTGACACCCAAATACATGCAAGCCATGCACGTCCATCATAGAGGTAGTTTTGATGTCTAAATAAATGGTTCACATCACGTTATTACAACATAATTGTATCTAAACAAATAAAAGTAGCCGGACATAAAAGTTGACATTATTCGGACACAAATCATTGCAAATTAAAATTCACTCCTTCCCCATGAAGACATACATATGCTCCACCAGATCATTGAGTAGTTGGGTGTGCGCTACTTCATCTCGAAGTTGTCGATGCATTTCAAGGAATTGCATGACATACTCCGCTTCTTGTTCAGGTAGGTGGACATTCTCCAGGCTTCTCAAAATCAGTGCGAGCTGCCCCTTCTCCCTCATCCTCCACAATCATGTTGTGCAAAATTACACAACAAGTCATGACCTGCCATAGGACCTCCGGATCCCACATCATTGCGGCTCCACGGACTATGCCCCAACGAGCTTTCAACACACCAAATGCCCTCTCGACATCTTTCATAACAGCCTCCTGTGCAACTGCAAATCTACATTTTTTGGGACCAGTGGGATTACTGATAGTCTTCACAAAAGCCGCCCACTGAGGATATATACCATCTGCAAGATAGTATCCCATGGTGTAGTCGTGTCCGTTGACGGTGTAGTTGCATGGTGGAGCTTCCCCATCATAGAGCCTCTTGAACAGGGGAGAGCGCTGAAGCACATTGATGTCGTTGTGAGAACCGGGCATGCCAAAAAAAGCATGCCAAATCCACAAGTCTTGAGATGCCACAGCTTCAAGTACAATAGTGGTCTCCTTGCTGTGACCTTGGTACTGCCCACGCAATCCCGTTGGACAGTTTTTCCATTGCCAATGCATGCAATCTACTGAACCTAGCATACCAGGAAATCCTCTTGCTTCTCCTAGGGCCAATAGCCTTGCGGTATCCTCAGCATTAGGTTCTCTCAGATATTTTGGCCCAAACACCTTCACGACGGCATATGCAAAGTGCTCCATAGCCTCGATGCATGTACTCTCTCCCATCCGGACATACTCGTCTATGGCATCCGCGGATTTTCCATACGCAAGCATTCTCAAAGCAGCGGTGCATTTCAGCATAGGAGAGAAGGATAGTTTTCCGCAGCAATCATACTTCAACTTGAAATAATCATCATACTTTGTTACTTTCTCTTGTATGTGCTCGAATAGTCTTGAGCTCATCCGGAACCGGTGTCGGAAAAACCCCTCATGAAAGACCGGCTTCGGACGCTTGAAGTAATCGTCATATAGATCTCGAGCGCCTTTGAGCCTGTCACGGTCCACGGTGATCCGCCCGTGAATTGATCCCTTGAAGTTGAGAACATGCTCCTCCTTCTTCTCCATTTCCTCTTGAATGCTCATCATGGACATGGCAGCCTCCTCGTCTCCGTCGTCAAACATCTCTTCATCACTGGACCCGTCGATGAACTCCTTGTAAACCAACTCATCCATGGCCGAGTAATCATACTCGTCGGACGAAGAATCCATGGCTACATGCATGAACACTTAATCAAAATCCGGTGCCGGCATTTACACAAACACTATGAGAGCGAGGTGGAGGTCGGGCGATGCTAAACGTACCGGGAGCGGACCTCCGGCGACGGGCTCCGGCGACCGCAGAGGACTTGGCCGCGGACGCTGTGACTTGGGGGCGGCGGCGGCGGTCAGTCGCCGGCGGCGGAGCAGAGTGGTGCGGCCAAACTGGACAGAGCGGAGGAGGAAGAGGAAGAAGCAAGGTTTCCGTCCGATTTAAGGTAAAAATTGGGTAGGCCCGCATTGCCAGGTCCGACGTGGCGGACGCGTCCGGGCGGCCCCAAACCCGCCCTACATATGGGCTGGCTTTGGGGTGTGCCGGACCGCCCGGACGTTTGGGCTGACCATAGGGGGTGCGGTTGGGTGGAGGTTTTTGGGCCAAAAGCTGTCCGGGCTGTCCGCCCGGGCGTTTGGGGTGGCTTTGGGGGCTCCGCTTGGAGATGCTCTAACTATCTGTATTATGTAGTCTTAGCTCCATGGGTACTATTCCCTAATATATAAAAGTACGTGCGATTCACGTCCAGATCTTCTGTCCACGTCGCCCGAAAGACGCAGACCGTCCGATCGCGACAACCGACGCCTCAGATGACTTCAGAAATCGTGCGACACTGTAGCTGGGTAGTTTCTACCAATCACAGCGCGCGCACGCTTTTTGACACACACACTTTTACGAAAAATAACCCGAATCTACCAGAAACAAAACCCGTAGTCCAGATTTCAGCACTGTGAGGGACCTACTTGAAATTATGTAAAACGTCACGGACTTTTTTGTAAAACCACCACAGAATCTCATCTTCTCCTTCTCCCTCCCGCGCGCCTCCGGAGCCGCCGCCGCCGCCGCCGCGCCGCCCCGCCGCTACGCTCCTCCCCTCTCACATCTGCGGCCACGGCGAGGTTCGTCGTCGACTCCTCTACCTCCTACCCGCAGATCCGCTTCCGGGAAGCCGCGCCGTGGCTGGAAACGTCGCCGCCGTGCCGCACTGCCTCCGCCGCCTCCGCGCGCCGCCGCGGCCGCTCCGGCGACCTAAAAGCGGCGGCGCCGCTGCTCCCGGCCTCCCAACGTCGACGCGCGTCGGGCGCGCGCACTCGCGCGTCCCGAACCTCACTGGTTCGCCGCCGGCGTCGTCCTCGCCGCCGCCGCGACTCCGCCCCACTGTGACGTCGTCGTGACGTCACAGTGGGCCTGGGCCGGGAAGACAGGCCCGTTACTGGGCTGGCCTGCTTCCTTTGGGCTGGCTCGGCCCTTTTTTTCCCCCTCCTGTTTTACTTTTCTATTTTCAATATTTTTCTAACTTTCGAAATAGAAATCCAAATCAATTCAAATCAATTTCAACAAAAATGTAAAAATCAAAACTGCCATTTCAAAAAATTTGTAAAAAAAAACATTCCAAATACATTGTGATCTTCCCAAAGTTATTTCAAATCTCCAATTTTACACAAAATTTGAATCTTATGACCTCTTTCATAACTTAAATAAACCCCCCCCCCCCCCCCAAAAATACCAATAATCATTTAGTATGATAAACCCAAAAAAACAATCAGGTACAGAACATCTTATTCAAAAAGAATCCGGTAAAACAATTAAATTCAACGACCCATTTACAACATGCTTTATAAAATTCAAAAAAAATCATGGATATTGTTTTACGATATTTAAACAATTTCCGAACACTGCTAAATGTTGCAAAATCAATAACTTTAACTATATCCACCAGAACAGCATGCAAAATATATCGGAATGACCACAAAAAAAAAATGACCACAAAAACAAGAACTGCCAAATATATCGAATGACCACAAAAAAAAATGACCACAAAAACAAAAACTGCCTATATGTCATATGACCAAATTTAAAATTTGAAATCTTCACATTCCTGACAAACATGCAAACACACAATATTTTTTAATTCCAATAAAATCAGATCCAAATACCTTCCAAATGTGACCGTTTCGAACTTAATTGCCACCTAAACATAACTGAATCAAAAAAAAAATTACTTTACAACATGCTTTATAAAATTCAAAACATTTCATGGATATTGTTTTACGATATTTAAACAATTTCCGAACACTGCTAAATGTTGCAAAATCAATAACTTTAATTATATCCACCTGAACAGCATGCAAAATATATCGGAATGACCACAAAAAAAAATGACCACAAAAAAGAAAAACTGCCTATATGTCATATGACCAAATTTAAAATTTGAAATCTTTACATTCCTGACAAACATGCAAACACACAATATTTTTTAATTCCAATAAAATCAGATCCAAATACCTTCCAAATGTGACCATTTCGAAGTTACAATTCTTCACACCGCGTTATTTACAAATACAGAAAAACAAATGACTACAACAATAAACAGCGCCTACTGATGTCATATGACCAAAAAAAAATACACGAATTTAATTTTCGAATGGCTTTCAAAACAAAGCATCCGGTACACGTAAGAAATAATTTAAAAAAATCCCCAATTTTATCAAATCCTAAAATTTAGACAACTCATAACTGCAAGTTTTTCAAAAAAAATTTAAAAAAATAAGCACATTTAAATCTAGACATCATTCAAACGCGGACGTTTTAAAATTCAAATTTCACCACACGGGCCGCGGCATTAAAACTAGACAACCTTTTAGACATAAACTTTTTTCCAACTTTGTCAGTTTCCAAATACTAAAAAAAATAAACCCAAATTTCCAAATTCAAATTTTGCCCACACACGCGCGGCATTGCCGCGCTCAGTTACCTAGTATGAATATATGATCAATGGAAGCAATTCAGAGCTCAGGAAATCTGAGCGCTTATGTTGTCATGACAAAGTTCTGGAGTATGCCTTCTGCAAACTTTCAGTGTGTACTTTAATTACCCAATTCATCTAATACTAAGATCAGTGATATCCTGACGACACCTATCATGTGGGAAAAACACAAACCAGGTTTTATTTTTCTTAACATGCGTGGAGAGGGAATAGTTTGCTAGCTAGTAAGCAAATGGGTGTCCAATCTAGACGGAAGGGTCGAAATGAGCCCAGCTTTGAATTAACAAAGCCAACAACCGGCTAACAGTTACAACTTACAAGACGCACAACCCACACACACGCGCCCCTTACAAGCAACAAAGTATCACAAGGGAGAACAACCAAGCAACTATATGAGGCACAAACTAAAAGAGATTGCTTGATCATGGAGACGGCTTGACTTCTGTTGCCCGGAGACGCCGTCGGAGGTATCAAAACCAACAGACCTCCACTGCGCCATCCCCGTCACCACCATAGACACGCCGTCGAGGAGCCGAGCAAAGCTTATGAATCCAAAGGGAAGGGCTTACAGCAGCGCCTCCAAGAAGGTAAACGGCGTCCAAGACGTCGTCGTTGCCGGCAGAGATCCTGCAGAGCTTTCGCCAAGGCCCCGGGACACCAACCCTAGAAGTAGGGCGATTCACAAACCGCTATGAGAGCCTTCACCAGACACACGCACTAGGGAAACGGGGCGGAACAGAGAGACGGTTTCCGACCGTCCAGTAAAAGGGAAGATCTTCATGGCGATGCCTTCAACAAGGGAACGACACCCGAAGGTGTTGTCATCGCCAGCACTGGACAAACCAGTGCACGGTTTTCACCGAGACCCGTCCAGAACCAGACGTCGGCCACCCTCACGAGGACGCGAAGAAGACACCAAAGGACGGCGTCACCGACCTCCGAACCTCGGGAAAACACGGTGCGCTAGCCCAACACACCAGAATAACACGTCAGAGACGGAGAGCAGGGACAACACCGGAGTTCGCCACCGTGCTCCATCGAGGGGAGGAAGGAGGAACACCCCACACACGCATGCATGTGAGGGAGCTCCCCGCCGCCACCATCAGCCGCCGCGTCGGCGGCGACCTCAGGCGACAGCAGGGGAAGCGGGCAGCGGGAGGCGGGGCGCAACGACGCCCAGACCAACCACCGGCCGCCAGCAGCACACCTCCGGCCGACGGCCCGGGCTGCCTCCGCCGAAGCGAGAACACGGCCGCCGAAGAGCCGTGACGCGCGCGGCCCGCGAGGCCCAGATCGGGCCCGCGCGGCCGCCGCACCTCCGCCACCAAGCCGGCGCGCGGGAGTCTCCACTGGGCGGTGCGCCGCGAGCAGAGGAGGCCGCAGCCCGTCCTCGCGCCGCCGAGCACAGCCGACACGTCGCGCGTCCGTGGGAGACGACGACGGGCAAGGGCGCGTCCACCGCGAGCTCCCCCCTGCCGCCTTTGTGGAGGAAGGGGGCCGCCGCCACCGCGGCGAGGCCAGCGGCAGCGGCGGGGTCCAGGCCGGCGAGGAGGGAGGCGGGCGGCGGCGGAGATTGGGGGCGCCTCGGTGCCGCCCTTGGGCAGCACGGGAGCGAGAGGAGGGAAAAAGGGGTGTCCAATCCTAAATAGTAAGTGTTTTTTTCTAGAAAATGATACTTTGTCAATACAAGAAAATGAAGTGCAATTTTGTTCACCAACTGATAATTCGAAGGCCACCAAATAACTAGTATTCCAGACAAAGAAAACCTGGAAACACTGTTGTTAGTGGGGTTATTTGGATGTAATCCTGGTTGTGAACATTGTAACGATGTTCCTTTTATTAAAACTCGATAATCACAATTGTTCTATTGACCCGTGTGTTCCAGAGAGCTCCATACGAATGGTTCAGTATTTTCGAGACCATTTTGTTCACGGGCCGGTACGTATATATTCACAGATGGTTATGCATCTTTGGTTCTGAAATTACTGTCGATTACTGCTGCGCACAAAGAAGAAGGTTAGGTCATGACGTATGAATAATTCAGGCTTGAGGCATAGGTGTAGTATGGCGTTTCGGAATGTGGTAGTGTCTTCTACCGGTAGGTGAGGTGCTGTTGAGTATGTTTCAGATAACTCGGATAGGAAGTTAATGATCTAGCTATCTGTAGACTGAAGTCCACGGTACTATATCCCTCAAAATTTCTGTTGTCGCCATCCAATATGGTTGCTTAGAGATTGGAGCCGGTAGCAAATCAATGGTGAACACTCTTTGCCTATCTGGTGGAAGTCCTGCCGTCCTGGTAATTCGTCTGGGCAACTGTTGGAGATTGTGGTTTTTGGTGCCCACAAAATTGTCTTTTTCGTGATGTAAATGTTGCAACAAGCCGTTTTTCGTGCCCTAAAATATATCACGTATTGGGAATGCATTTTGGAGTCCTACATAGAATCAGATTAGAGCTAGCTAGTTCAGATTTTGTTTAGGAGAGTCATGACTCATGACACGTGAGTTTGTAAACCGCCAAATCGGATTGCGACTGTAGAGTTTGTATCGCATACGGGAAGCCTCGTGTTGGGCAAATCCTCCGTCGAGTTGGACGGGACGCGAAGGTCAGGTTTGCAATGTCAGAGGGAAAGATAGAAGTTTAAATTGTAGGCTTCACCCCCAACGTGTGTGCGTGCTCAACTTCGGGTCAGATCAATTTTCTCTCGGCTAGTTATATACTACGGAGTACTTACGAGAACAAGCTTTTATCGACGTGTGCGAGTCGATCTAAATCTTCAAACCCCGCGGACATCGGCGACTGTTCTTAGCTCAAGCCTCAAGGGTTTCGCCGCCAAATTGTGCGGATCACACGATCTACGGCGGAGGGATTGGAAACGGGTGCGAGGGCGTCGGAGGAGCGGCGGGCGGCAGTGAGTGTCCTCTGGTGCTCTTTTTGGGTTCCTCATGTTAAATGATTTGCTAGCTTGTGAAGCACTGTCCTCTGATGCTCATGACTTTTTTTTTACTAACATTTGTTACAAATTGTTCAGTGAACAAGCGACTTAAGATGGCAGAGCCGTATGCGCGGACCACCATTCTGGGCTCTACTGCCTTCCAGTTCAGAGTAGACTACGAGCAAAGCAAGCAGCTTCCCATCGGCAAGTTCGTCCACTCCGACATCATCTCGGCCGGGGGACACCTCTGGAGAATTGAATTTTTCCCACGTGGTTATACTCACACCGACAATGGCGAGTATATATCTATCTTCTTCATCCACATGAGCAAATCCAGAAGCGTCAGGGCTATCTTCGATGCCTTTATGATGGATAGAGACGGGAAGCGGTTTACATCGAACGTAGAATGGACATGCCAAACCTTCGAAATACGAGGAGATAAAGAGTTCCGCGACGCCTGGGGATTATGTCAGTTCGCGGAGGTTATTGACGTGGAGAAAAAATTCTTAATAGAGGGATACATCACATTCATATGCACAATCATGGTCATGGAGGACAGTGCTATTCCAGTCCCGCCTTCAGACATCGGGACCCATCTTGTCCGCCTGCTAGATCACACTGACGGGACAGATGTGTCATTCATCATCGACGACGAGAAATTCCCCGCTCACCGAACAGTGCTTGCTGCCCGCTCACCGGTCTTCAGAGCACAACTGTTCGGTCCCATGGCCGAGGCTACAATGTCATCCATCACGTTGCACGACATGACACCAGCAACATTCAAAGCTATGCTTCGGTTCATCTACACAGATGAATTGCCTGCACAAGACGAGTCTGAGGACTCTTCCATTGAGATGTTTCAGAATGTACTCGCTGCGGCCGATCGGTATGCACTTGAACGACTGAAGTTTATCTGCGCCCAAAAGTTATGGGATGAAGTGTCGATAGATACAGTTGCAACTATCTTAGCTTGTGCAGAAACCTACAACTGTCACGAGTTGAAGAATAAGTGCATTGACTTCTTTGTGCTGGAGGAAAATTTCAAACAGGCTGTATTCACTGATGGTTATATAGAGTTGGTTCTGAAATTCCCATCGCTTGCGGGTTCAGGCATAACATGTGTATGCTTCAGGCGTTCAAAGTTTCAAACATAGCTCCAGTATGGTGTTTTGGTGTATGGTGAGTACTATCTCACATCGTGTTAAGCCCGGGAGCTTGATGTTGCAAATTCTTGTTAAGCGTTGGGCTTAGGTGGTAAGAGTACTGATATTGACAAGTGTGGTGAGGTGGTGTGTGCTGTCAGATGACTAAGATATGTAGTTAAGAATGTCGTGTTAAATGAGCAGCCTATTGTGTTTTTGTTTTTGTGCTGGTTCAGACATGTCGTGTCCTAAAGCTGTTAGGATATTCACTTTTGCTATGCTAGTGCATATTATATGTATTATGTAGTCTTAACTCCATGGGTACTATATGAATATATGATCAATGGAAGCAAGTCAGAGCTCACGAAATCTGAGCGTTATGTTCTCATGACAAAGTTCTGGAGTATGCCTTCTGCAAACTTTCAGTGTGTATTTTAATTGTTCAACAGATACCAAGATCACTGATATCCTGATGGCACCTATCATGTGGAAAAAAAAACACAAACCTGCTATTATTTTCTGAACTTGCGTGGAAAGGGAATAGTTTGCTGGTTGGTAAGCAGATTGGTTTCCTATCCTACATACGAAGTGTTTTTTCTTGAAAATGATAATTTGGCAATATAATAAAATGAAGTTCTATTGTGTTCATCAACTGATGATTCAAAGCCATCAAATAAGTAATATTCCAGTCAAAAAAACCTGTAAGCGCTATTGTTAGGGGGCTTAGTACGATAGAAGCCTGGTTCTGAACATTGTAATGATGTTTCTTTTTTTGAACTCGAGAATCACAATTGTTCTATTGACTTGCGTGTTCCAGAGAAGTCCCTACGAATGGTTCAGTATTTTCTAGACCATGTTGTTCACGGAAGAATGAAAGGTTTTCACAATGCGAAACATTTGGATCCGTACATATTCATTGATTTTTCGATAAAGGGATTTTATTACTTAAAAGGTTTAAGTATTACACCCGGCCTCTGCATAACAGGATGCACACAGCCACAATACGAACGGTTCAACAGTACCCATTACAGAAAAATAAAAGGCGAATTACATATCATGATGAGAAATTGTAAAGACGCCTATGATGGTGGTAGATCGATCCGGAGACTATGTGGCCATCCATGCCGGGAAAATAACTCCCGCGCCGCCGCTTCCAAACGCAATGCCACCTCCAAAAACAAGTCTCTGTGCTCCACACGTTGCAAGGCCGACCATGCTCGTAACGTTGCTGTGCACCGGTAGACAACCTGCATAAAAGAAGCATTTTTATCATTAAAAACCTTGTCATTTCTACATAGCCAGAGCGACCAAATAACGGCAATCGCTTCCACCCGACAAAAGAGTTTGAACCTAGGATCCACACCGTTTAGCCAGTTGCCAAAAATATTTGCAACGCTACGCGGGGGAAGTAAGGTAGAACCTATCTGGATGGCTGACCATATAGACCTAGCAAACTCACACTGGAAAATAAATGTGTAATTGTCTCGTCATGCTGACAGAAGACGCACTTTTTACTTCCGTGCCAATTGCGTTTGGCAAGGTTATCTTTAGTAAGAATAACTCCTCGACGAAGATACCACGCAAACACCTTTGTTTTTGGTGGGATCTTCATCTTCCAAATTTTATTATTATTTTTAGAATCGACTGGTACTTCAGGCAGAATTAACGCTCTATACATAGAATCAACCGAGAATTTACCATTCTTCGTAAGATTCCAACGAAACTTATCTGGGCCTTCCGTCAATTGGATATTTCCAATCGAGAAGCAAGGCGTTCCAAGAAACTTGTCGTGCCCCAAATAAACTTCTCCTGAACGAAACATTTGGTGGGGAGGTACCCATCACTGCAGCGATTGTATCGCTTTTGTTTCGCACAATGCTATACAGAGCCGGATATTGTTCTCTGAGGGTGGTATTTCCTAGCCATTTATCCTCCCAGAAACGGATTTCCGATCCATCCCTAATTAAAAAGGAACCACGTGGGAAGAAAAACTTCTTCGTAGCCATAAGGCCGGCCCAGAAGTGTGAGTCCCCAGGTTTCCAGTGAACCTGGGATACAGCTTTAGAGCCCACATATTTCCTTCTAAGGAGGGTTTGCCAAACTCCATCTTCAGATAGGAGTTTAAAGAGCCATTTACCAAGCAAGGCTCTATTTTGACCTCAAGGTCATGAACTCCGAGCCCTCCTTGGTCTTTAGGGCAGCAAACCACACTCCATTTAGTCAGTCGATATTTTTTCTTCTCACTATCCCCTTGCCAAAAGAATCTAGACCGGAAGTAATCCAGTCGTTTCAAGACACCTTTAGGCAATTGGAAGAATGAAATCATATACAGTACCATATTTGTTAGTACTGAGTTAATGAGAACCAGTCTTCCCCCTAGGGATAGGAGTTTGCCTTTCCAGCTATTGAGACGTGCTTGTAATCTTTCCTCCACCTTTTTCCATTCAGCATTTGTGAGTCTCCGATAATGTATCGGGATACCCAAGTAGTTGATAGGAAATTGACCTTGCGTACAGCCGAAAAGTTCAGCATACAAGGCGGCGTTATCTTGGGCCTCGCCAAAACAAAACAATTCACTTTTATGGAAATTTATCTTAAGACCCGACAGTTGCTCAAAAGCTGATAAAATCAACTTTATATTACGAGCCTTATCAATGTCATGTTCCATAAAAAGGATTGTGTCGTCCGCGTATTGAAGGATTGACAAACCACCATCAACTAGATGCGGAATGACTCCTTCAATTTGGCCCTCAGACTTAGCGCGTTCGATCAAGATGGCCAGCATATCAGCCACTATGTTAAATAGTATTGGTGATAATGGGTCTCCTTGTCTAAGACCTTTTTTCGTTTGGAAGTAATTGCCAGTATCATCATTGACTTTAATGGCTACACTTCCCCCCGAAACAAAGCTATCTATTAACGCTCTCCACTCGTTAGAAAAGCCTTTCATTCTAAGAGTTTGTTGGAGGAAAGACCAGTTGACTTTATCATAGGCCTTCTCGAAATCAATTTTAAGAATTACCCCATTCAGTTTTTTCCTATGTAGTTCGTGCACAGTTTCATGTAAGATCGCCACCCCATCAAGGATGTTCCGACCTTGCATGAATGCCGTCTGAGACGGTCGAACCACATGATCCGCCACACTGTTCAGTCGAATCGTAGCAACTTTGGTGAATATTTTAAAACTAACGTTAAGGAGGCATATAGGTCTGTATTGTTGGATCCTTTCTGCCTCATTAACCTTGGGTAATAAAATTATCTCACCAAAATTAAGACGAAACAACTCTAATTGTCCAGCATGTAGACAAGCGAACAGTTCGAGTAGATCGAACTTGATGACGTCCCAGAAGTTCTGATAGAACTCGGCCGGGAAGCCATCGGGTCCAGGAGCTGTGTTATGTTTCATTTGGAAAACCGCCTTTCTTACTTCTTCCTCAGAGTAGAGGTCAGTAAGTAGGTTATTCTCCTCATCTGAAACCTGGGGTATATCATCTGTTCTAGATTCATCCAAGGTGAAAGTTCCTTCCACTGGAGCTCCAAACAGGCTTTTATAGTATTTGGTAATATAAGACTTGAGTTGGTCATGGCCCTCGATCGTTCCCTCGTCCTGAATGAGAGAATGAATACGCTTTTTCCTGTGTCTGCCATTGGCAATACTATGGAAGTAGCGGGTATTCGAATCCCCTTCAAGAATGAACTGAGCTTTGGATCGTTGGTACCATTTTAAATCCTCCTCCCTCAGAAGTTTAGCTATCTGTGCATTGGATTGACTTTTCAGTTCAATCTCTTGCGTAGACAACAAACGAACCTCTGCTAGTGCCTCTAGGGCATCAATTATGGAGGATAGCCTTATCTTTTCTTTTTTGAGTAAACCCGCAGTATGACGTGCCCAACCAGTTAGGTATGTGCGTAAAGCACGGATTTTGTTGTTCCACCTCTGGATGGGCGTATCACCAACTGCCGGTCTTTCCCAGATTCTTTTGACCAACTCATGGAAACCCTCCCGATGTAGCCACCCAAGTTCAAACTTGAAGCGCGGATTACACGGTGGTCGAGGTAAACCAGTGGTCAAAAGAATGGGAGCATGGTCTGACAAACCCTCAATACGTTCTAGAGCCCGTACTGACACCAGTGGGAATTTGGCTTCCCACTCGTGTCCATGAGTACCCGGTCCAGTTTTTCGTATGTGGGTTCAGGGAGAGAGTTAGCCAAGTAAACTGTCTCCCTACCATTGATATCTCTCTTAGGTTCAAGCTGTCGATGACTGCATTGAACAGAAGAGGCCAACGGTTGTCGAACCGACCTCTGCTTTTCTCGGATGGATAACGAAGCAAGTTGAAATCCCCACCAATGATGTATGGGTGTGGTTGTCTTTTGCCAAGTTAACCATCTCACAAAGAAAAGCCGTCTTAGCCTCCTCCTGGGCCGGCCCATACACGGCAACCAAACTCCAAATGAAGTTGTCGGATTTATTTCGGATGTGTAATTTGATATGAAAATCACCTTCCGAAACATCCAACACTTCCATGGTGTCGGTCCTAATGCCAAGTAAGATGCCCCCGGAGCGGCCATGGGGAGGGCGAGAGTACCATTCGAAGTCTATACCGCCCGACAGACGGTTCAATAGACTTTGCGAGAACTCACGTCTTCCCGTCTCGGAAATAGCTAAGAAATCCAAATTATGATCCCGAATGCTATCAGCAAAGTGCAAATGTTTAGCCAAGTCACCAAGACCTCTGCTATTTTTGAACATGCCATTCATTGGGAAACTTTTGGGGATTTGGATAACTTTGCCCGTTTCCGGGACGCCTTGTTGGAGGAAGATTTGGATTTTCGACCGGTTGCTTTCAGCCCATACAATGAGCTCAGACCGTCATCATCCAAACCAACCTCCGACACTTCACCAATTAGGTGAGAAAGAAGCTGACCATCTGATGTGGCATTCGCTTCTTCTTCATCCGTATAGGTGGCTGTCAACCCAGTCGATGCTTTAGGAATAACCGTAAGACGGTCAAATTCCATATGCCTCAAGACTTTGGTTGAAACATCAACATGTAATTTAGTACTACCAAGATTAACTCCTATACTAGACAGCTTAGACTGAATTGAATTAGGCGAAAAAGAAAGAAATGACTTTGAATTTAAATCCGTACCGCGGTAGTCCAAGTTGCGTGAAGCTTTGAGGCGCATGGCCCTCTTCAAGGAGTCCTCATCTGTCGCAGACGCTCCGTCCACCGCCGATCCAAACCTCTCACTGCGACGTGGCGGAGTGAACGCAGTGGGAGGTGGAGTGAAAGGCGTAACGGCGCCGCGAACCGTGGGTGAATCCTCAGGCGAAGCGTGCGCAAGGGACGGCATGGACGATGTAGCAGCCGTCCCAGCCTCGGACGGGTGAGTCAAAGTCGGTGTCGTGACTGCACCCATCCCAACTGCATCAGTCGCCGGTCCATCCCAGGGAGGCAGAGTCGAAGTAGATGCCTCCCCAAGAACCGGCCCACCAGTGCCATGCATGGAGTCCAGCCCAGCAGAGACATGGGCAGCTAGCTTCCCCAGGCCTGGCTCCACTGCGGCCCGGTCCAGCTGCCCGGCCACTCCCGCTGGGCCACGCTCCCGCTCAGCCGGCGCACACGCCAGCGGCCCAGTTGGGCCCTTGCTGGGCTCGCGCGTGGCTGGTCGCCTCCGTGGGCTGCGAGGTCTGGCTGACCACCAGCTTCCCGTCTGGGCAGAAGCCCACCGCCGAGGAGCGGCGCATAGCATCCGACGCCTGCCCATTCTCCAGCGCCCCAGATGGGCTGGAATCAGCCACCGAAGTGTTGTCTACCTGAGGCATAGCAGAACAGATAGGTGTAGCATCGGCGTCATGCAGCAGACTTGGCGAGTCCCGGCGAATCATTGCCACGATCTCGATCCCCGTGGAGACTTTGGGTTGGGATTATAAGGAGTGATCGGAATCATCTTCTGCAAAGTTGTGTGAGATGTGACCGCGGCATTTCCCAAGTTTGCCGCTCCCGAAGATGAGTCAACTTCCATGCTAGTATTTTGCGACACATTCATGTCCAGGGCGGGCGCGGAGTCCTCCATCCCCTCGCCAGCACCCCCAAAATCATCATCAGCGTCATCCCCCTTGCGGCGCCAGAAATAGGGGACGAACTGTGCATCAGGGGTGAAATCCGCTGACTCGCGGCGGAATACAAAAGCAAACTCCTTCAGCTTCACCACACAAGCCGTACCAACATAAGGTCCAATGTTATCCTGTTGCTTGTCCAGGGGCTTAGAGCAAGGCATCGCCACCAATATACGCACAATGCCTTTACTCCTCAGCGTGACAAGATCAACATCCAGAGTAGTACCAATCAGAGAACCAACAGCCCAGATACCGAGGAAATGCCTCACAGGATACGGAACCCCCTGAACATGGACCCACACCTGCTCCAGCACTCTCATAGGGAGGACATCCTGCCTCTTCCATACCGAGGTCGTAGCTGTGGCTTTAAAGCCCGGTACACACAACTGCATTCCCTCTAACCGCTGCAGATCCTCCACAGAAGGGAGGCCGATAAGGAAAGCATTAGTCCCATGCAGAACAGCCTCCCATGTCCATGACGAGCTCGACGGACACATCCTGGAAACCAAACTCTGAACGGCTGACTCAGACACCGGTTCCCCATCAATCCTCACCAAAGCAGTGGGTGACCCCGACGGAATCAGGTGGGGCTTGTACACACTATCGGGCAGCTGCGTAAAGATCGTCTCCTCAGTGCCATAACCTGCAGTGAAGGCCGTGGGCTTGGGGAGTCGTAGCGTTGGGCATCGGAAAGTTGGATGAGCCCCATTGTCACACACCAAGCAGTAGTGCTTCACCGGGCACCCCTTCGTGGTGTGAGTATCAACCGCACAGTTCCAGCATTTCGACGACTTCTTAGCTTTACCCGAACCCGCAGCCTTTGCCTCGACTTTACCTCCTGACCCAGCTGCCAGTGGCACTCCATCCACCCTCGCAGCCTCAGGCATGACCGTGGGAGCTGCAGCATCCGGAGTCGCAAGTAGCTGCAGACCATGCACGGCTGATGTCGGTGGCGCGAAGAACTGCTCCGTCAGAACCGGAGGAGGCTGAAAACCTGGAGGCTGAAACTGAAGTTGTTGCGGAGGCTGTTGAGGAGGCCTCTGCTTCTTCTTCCTCTTGGGTCTCGGCCCCTGGCCCCCCACTTGCCCCCCCACCTGCCCCGCCGGCTGCTGCATCGCCGGCTGCTGGTACATCGGGGGAGGCATGGGCATGATTGGCGGGTACAACATTTGTTGAGGCGGCGACATCATATACGCCGGAGGACCAGGCTGCCGAGACGGGTTCTGCAGAGGGCGGAACGGAGGACCACCCGTCGGCGGCCTAAGGTGAGGTCCCACGCCGGTCATGGATCCGCCGGCCAGCTGTGGAGGCGGTACCCCCTGCGCCCCCCCTGCACTGGAGGTTGATGCGGCTGCTGTGCCTGCGCGGGAGGGCGGGCAGGACCTGGCCGAGGAAGTCCACCAAGCTGCGGACGCTGCGGCTGCGGCGCTGCCATGGGGCAGTAGGCCGCGGTCACAGACGTGAACGATCGCACCCAGAGGGGTGACGGTGGCGTGGAAGTGGAGACCGCCTGCGACGAGTAGGATGGCGGCGAGGTTGGGGCGGGAGGGAGATGGTGCAGCGGCGTCGAAGGAGCCCGACGAAGATGGCGGCTGAGAAGCTGATCAGGTTCGTGAAAGAGCCTGACCGACTCCGAGCTAGGGTTGACTCTACGTGGACGGTGGAGATGAGCCCACGGCGATGAACGGCCCGGATTGAATGTCGGGTGGCCCACCAACAGGTTAGGCGAAATTTGAATTTCCGCCACCGTCGGAACCACCACCTCCGGCGAGGTCGTCACGGTGGCCGCCAAGTCGAAGGCTTGGCCCACCTTCTCCGGCATCCTCCGTGTCTCATGGCGCGCCTTGTCGATGAAGGTCCCGAGGATGGGAGGCGGTGAGACACGCCGTGGAGGCAGGGGGCCTCTCCACGGACCCATTCGAGGAGGCGAGCGCGACAGCCTCAGTCCTGACGGCGAGGAAGAAGGACCTCGGCGCGGTGAGGTGAACGTGGCATCTTGCTCCCCCGTCGATTGATCCAGTCCCGGGGCATCCCTGCACACAGACAACACCAAATCCTTACCTGCGTTAGAAATCGAGGTCGCCGATCGCTCCCAGACCCTGCTCGCCGGCGAGGGATATCCAGCCGTCGTCCAAAACCGCTGGACAGTGTCCGCCTCCTCCGCCGGGCTAGGAGGGTCCCGACAGTCCGACGAGATCGAATGCGACTCATCCATGACGGCGGCTTGCGCGATCTGCACCGCAACATGGTCTGCGTCGAGGGCGTCGTGCCCAAGCACCACCGCCTCCAGATCCACCGTCGGGGGCGACACCTCCGCCAGCGAGCCTTGGATGTCCGGGGAACTCGCCGTCAGCGCGCCGAGGCAGGAGAATCGGGAGCCGGAGCTCACTTGTCCCCAGGCCGCCGGCGCAAGGGTGGCGCGGCGTCGCCCCACCATCGCCCGCGACGCTAGCTCCGTAATTTTCGGATCGTAAGTTTCACGGTTATGATTCGCTTGGTATGCTACTCACATATTCATTGATGGTTATGCATCGTTTGTTCTGAAATCCCGGCAATTTCTGCCACGCTCAAAAACAAGGCTCAGGTATAGCATATGAATACTTCATCCTTCAGGCGCATAACTATCTCTTTTTTTTTTTTTTTGATTGCCTCTCTGGGATTACAAGCTGTAGTACCTGTTCGGACACACAGGAAACACACACCACACGCACACCACACACACGCACACCCCACCTATGTGTCTAAACTAGACCTACACTCTATAACCCAGAACTACGTCCTGAGAGACTTGGCCGAAGACCAGTGCTTCGGTGACCGACGGACACGCCGATCTCGCCTGTGGCACATAGACGTGAGGCAGTAGAATTTATTGGGAACAACCAGTGCCTGGCTGCTAAAAACCCCATGAGACACCGCGAGTTGATCCCAGAGATCGAACTCGCGATGGGTAGGCTGGCCACCGCCGTATGCTACCACTGAGCCACTGGCTCGTTCTCCATAACTATCTCTCAATCCGTAGACCGTAGTCTTAACTCCATGGTACTTGATGATCGATGCTCAGGAAATCTGAGTGGTAATGTCGTCATGACATGGTAATCAGAGCACAACGATAGAAGTCCGCTTCTTAGAAAATGTACTAATTTTAAGAAACAATGTGTCTTAATGTTCTACTCGTCTTTCTCAAGAGAAGAAAACAACTACATAATCCAGATAATACCGTTGGTCTGATGGAAAATACTGTGATCGGTGAACCGAGGCATAGCCCGAATGGCTATGAGGTGCTGATACCTATGATGCCTGCCCGCTCGAATTCGAGTGCCAACGCTCACTCGCGAGTTTGTACACACTAGATTATTCTAATTTTTCTTTCCCAAGCTGGCGCATAACCTCTGGACCGATAGGAAGATCGATGACCCGCATCCTACAACTTCAAAGAAGTATTTAACTGTTTGGTGGTTTCTAAACCCAAGTCACATTTTTTTAAAGAAATGCCGTGATTTTATAGAATGATAAAGAGTTGGACCCGTACGTATTGGCTTTGGAGACATGATTCATCGTGAAAATGTACACAATTGGCCTTTCTGGAACCGTAGACAGGCAAGTGAAATCCCATCCACGAAATAATTTGATCCATGGATGGCACAGTTGTGGTAAAGGTCGTAATTTCAGAGAGATTGTTACCGCAAGGCATCGAGGGGGAGGTCATAAGCGCCTATGCCGTAAAATAGATTTTAGACAGAATCAAAAAGACATATCCAGTAGAATCGTAACCATAGAATACGACCCTAATTGAAATGCATACATTTGTCTTATACACTATCCGAGAGGGGCTATAATTGGAGATACTATTGTTTCTTGTACAAATGTTCCTATAGCAATGTGAAATGCCCTACCTTTGAGTGCGGTTTGAACTATTGATTTACGTAATTGGAAGTAACCAATGACCAATTAGATTTACGAAGAAACCTAGAAATCGTCCAATTTGACTACCTCTACGGGATAGACCTCAATAGAAATTTGTTGAGTAGCGGGCAGCAAGTGATTGAGTTCAGTAGTTCCTCATAAAATATTATTAACTCTAGAGATATGGTAATATGGAGAAGACAAAATTGTTTGAAGCACGCACATAACCGGGAGAATTTTAGCACAAAATGACCTAATCATATCTAAACCTTTTTCTAGAACTAACCCTTTTTACATGACGCCATGGTGTAGGGCGCCATTTACATAGGCCTTTTTTTAATAAGAGTAAGGCTCGAATAGGTCGCCATTTACGCCATGGGGTAGGGCACCATTTATATTTGGCGGCAGTGTTATAGGTCGGTTATTTGATTAATATTATATGCATATTTTATGACAATTTTGTTTGTAGGATGGGGTGGCCCTTTTTTAATTTTGCTTTTGAAATCAATATTTTGAAGTTTCAAAAAATTCCGAGAAAAATCACAGAAGTTGACAATGACGTACTATATGGTGCTGCAAATTTCAACATGAAATATTTTGTATCTCGGCCTACACGAAAATAATAAATCCTTAAAATCTAATTTTCTTTTGAAATTTGTATTGTTCACAAGCTCAGAGAAATTTGTCATTTCTGCAAAGCCCAAAATACATAATATGTCGTATTGATTTTTTGCACATTGATAGAAGTCAGCGGTATCTATATCATGATTATTTTCATAACTTTTTGAAACTTAAAAAGTGTCCTTTTTGAATTTTTCAAAAATGGGCTACAAGTAGCCCGTCCTGCAAAACACGTACTCATATTTTACACTGTACTTATGGTGTGTCCCCATTTAACCATTTCCCCCTGGTAACCCGATCCACCTGTTAGGGTTGACGTGGACGTTGAGTCAAGCACCAAGTTGAAACTTTCATAAATTTTTTGGTTTTCTCCCAACCTACTCGATCAATGCAACTCGATCCGCTTACACGTGAGGCTTGCCCGCCTCCAGCCGATTTTCACTTAGTCGCACTGGGATCGATACTAGTCCATTCCCTATATTCTCTCTCCTTCATAGGCATGAATATGATTAGATATTTGGCAACAACTGTGGTGGGTGGCGGCAGTGACACTAGACCTAGGAATGTGGTGCTGCTAACTCTGCTTGATCAACTCGATCCGCTTACACGCGTGGCTACTGGCTTGCACCCCTGACCCGCCTCCAGCCGATTCTCACTTAGCCGCACTGGGATCAGTACCAAATCCATTGATTCTCTCTCCTTCATAAGCATGGATATGATTAGATATTTGGCAACAACGGCGGTGGGTAGCGGCAGTGACACTAGGCCTAGAAATGTGGTGTTGTTAACTCACTAGCGGGCTAGAAGCGGGCTTTCGGTGCAGGTCGGCAGGGAACGATTTAGGTATAACTGTTGAGAATAAAACGTCAATATCTAGTATGCTTCCTATTTTGACTCAACAACCATACTGCGACATGTGAGGCCACACCTTCAGAATCAGTGGTAAATAGTAAAATGGGGTAACACAAAGACACAAACTCATAAGTTTGGGGTAAACACATGGTACAAAAAAATTAAACGGGGTAAACATTGTCACAAAATCATAAGTAGGGGATAAAACGCTGAATTCACTCGTGTATATATACATGTTGCGTCAAGGTAGTAGGATCCGTCAAAATTATGTTATAGGCTTATAGCTAAGTGGAAATATAGTATACCGGGAGTATTAGAAGATTATCAAGTCTTACTTTATGTTGTTGGCGACTGGCGAGAGATTGGAGATTCTGTCTCTAGCTTTTGATTCATGAAGGATCATCCACACACTTCTTGATTAAGGTGCGTGTGTTGTTTTCGTGCTGATTGCACCGGCTAGACTGTGAGCGTCGCGATGTTACTACTACGTGATCAAGATTGGGGAACAACTTCATATTGTCAACTTCACTGCTTACGCCATATATATCACAATAGTTCTAATGAATGGCATGCATGTTAGAGAGAAGAAAAAAATTACGTGTAAAATTAGGGTAGTCGAAAAGGAACAAGGACCAACAAGTCCCAGCCAATCTCAATAAAGACTAATAAGGCAACATATTTCCAAACTCTTGACAACGTTGGACAAGGTACCATTTAGACAAGATTGGACAGGTTTTTTTTTTTTCTTGTTACTCAGGTGAACACCACCATAATTGTCAAAAATGTGTCGCCTCGACACCAAACCTAAGAAAAGCGATCTTACCCTGCGTGAGAGACAACAACCCCTCCCCAAGCCGCAGATTGGGATGGACGTGAGCGTCGGTTGGATCTAGAGGTGGTGAGGCACTAACGCTAGGGTCCAGGACATACGGCTCAGTTCATTTTTCCTCTAGGGGAGTTCTCGAATTTTATACATTTTTTTAGAAAATATACCCAAAGGAATTTTATCTATGGTACTCCCTCCGTTCTAAATTAGTTGTCTTTCATTTATACAAAAGTAGATGTATCTATACTTGTAACATGTCTAGATACATCCACTTTTGTACAAATGAAAGACAACTAATTTGGAACGGAGGGAGTATTTATCAGGGATACACATCTATTTATTTCAAGATTTTTAACTATATTTCCTGTCATAAAATTATTTCATTTAACTACTTTATATCCTTTTCATTTTGGCTAGAGGTAGACCAGAGGTCGATGCATCCTGGTGCGGCCCATATACGGGCCTCCCGTGTCGAAAGCCCGCGAAGAACAGTTCTCTGCTCAAGGGTTCCTCTGCGAGGGGCGGCGCCACCAGTGCAGACGACGAGCAGCGCCAGGGCAGAGGAGGCGACACACGGCGTACGGCGGAGGTTCCGGGACGGGTGCGGGGAGGTCGGAGGAGCTTCCGGTGGGCCTAATCACTAATCGCCACCACCTGCAGGCTGCAGGCCAACCGCCGCCACCTCCGGCAGCTAGCAAACCAGTGAGTTCCTCTTGTGCTCTTTCTCGAATCGCCGGTTTGAATCGTTCGCTAGCTTGCGGTAATTTCGTTACTTAGCTCAGTTTGTTTTGTGGTAATTTGTTCTTACATTTGCTTAAAAATTGTTCAGTGAGCAAGCGAGCCAAGATGTCAGAGCCGGATGCACAGACCACCATTCTGAGCTCTTCTGTCCTCCAGTTCAGAGTAAACTACGAGCAAAGCAAGCAGCTTTCCATCAACGAGGCCGTCGTCTCCGACGTCGTCTCGGCCGGGGGACACCTCTGGAGGATTGAGTTTTACCCACGTGGAAAGAGTGACGATGGTTATACTTGTATCTTCCTGAGGCACATGAGCAATTCCAGTAGTGTCAAGGCCATCTTCGATGCCTTCATGATAGGTAGGGACAACAGACCATTTACGTGCTTGAACGGGGGAAGGATAATCAAAACCTTCGAAATCATGCCCGATCAAGACTTGGTGACTCCTGGGGATGGAATCAGTTCCTCAAGATTTTTTTTTGAGCTGTAAAGTGGTCGTATCCACCGCCGAATAGATAGAAAGAGTTGACCCAATTTATAAGGGAAACCGGGTCCAAAAACCATACAATCTATACAAAAGAATGACACAAACGATGCGACCCGCCGCCCACATGACCCAAGTCGACAAACGCCACACCACACACCACCTGCTCCGAGGCCGCCGCCCCGGCGTAACAACCAGATCAACCTTCGCGTTGCCTGAAAGTGATCCAGTCAAGGTCGACGAACCCTCTGTCCACACAGTCTTTATCCAGGTTGCCACCAAAACCGCCTGTTCCGGGGCCGCCGCCCCGGTGTAGCAACCAGATCGACCTTCGCATTGCCCGAAGACGATCCAGTCGGGTCGACGAACCCTCTGCCCACGCAGTCTTCATCCAGGTCGCCACCCAGACCCATGTCAAACGTCAGGAAAGCGTTTCTACTCGGTAGCACATACCGAGCCACATCGATTGTATTTATATTAGAGAGCCTTGCGTCTCAAGCAATTACAGGAAAGGTAAAGGAAAGAGTCCAAGTCGGTTTTATATTGACAACCGACTTGGGTTACAATTGTATGTCTAATACCCTCCCTTAATCACAACTTACTTAAGTTGAGATTACGCTTGAACTCTTCAAAACTTCGCACTGGTAAAGGCTTGGTAAAACCGTCAGCCACTTGATCCTTAGAAGGAACAAAGCGAATTTCCAATTGCTTGTTTAATACTCGTTCACGAACAAAGTGAAAGTCAATCTCAATGTGTTTAGCTCTAGCATGAAACACGGGATTTGCTGACAAGTATGTTGCACCCAAATTATCACACCATAGACATGGTGTTTGCCTTGATTGTATGCCAAGTTCTGCAAGGAGAGACTGCAGCCAAATTATTTCTGCTGTAGCATTTGCAAGAGATTTATATTCTGCCTCAGTGCTGGATCGTGACACTGTCGCCTGTTTCTTGGCACTCCAAGATATTAAATTAGGACCAAAGAAAACAGCAAAACCTCCGGTGGATCTCCTGTCATCAGGACTTCCTGCCCAATCAGCATCGGAGAATGCACTGCCACTGACTAAGTGTGAAGATGACTTGACAAATGTTAAACCAACACTTATTGTTCCTTTGATATATCTCAAAATACGCTTGGCAGCAGTCCAATGTAATGTAGTAGGTGCATGTAAATATTGACAAACCTTGTTTACCGCATATGATATATCAGGTCTTGTAAGAGTCAAATATTGCAATGCACCAACTATGCTTCTGTATCGAGTACAATCCTTGGGCCCCAACAACTGACCATCATGTGCAGTAACCTTCTCGGAGGAGGACATGGGAGTGGGGACGGGTTTGTCATGTGTCATGTGGACACGTGCTAATACATCTCGGGCATACTTGGCTTGATTCAATATAAGTCTATCACCATTTTTCTGAACTTCCATACCAAGAAAGAAGTGAAGATCTCCAAGATCTTTGAGAGCAAATTCTTTGCTCAACACGTTGAACAAGACATCTGTGGCATCTTCAGAAGAACTAGCAACTATGATGTCATCAACATAAATAAGCATGTATATGGTGACATTGGACTTGTGATAGACAAATAATGAAGTGTCGGATTTGGAAGCAACAAAACCAAGGCTTGTTAATTGAGAGCTGAGACGAGAGTACCATGCTCGGGGTGCTTGTTTCAGTCCGTATAGAGCTTTGTCCAGCTTGCATATATGATCTGGTTTATTTTTATCTTCATAACCAGGTGGTTGTCGCATATAGACCTCCTCTTCCAGAACACCATGTAAGAACGCGTTCTTTACATCCAGCTGTCGTAGACTCCAACCCCTGGAAATAGCCACAGAAAGAACAAGACGAATAGTAGCAATGTTAACAACTGGACTAAAAGTATCCTCATAGTCAATACCATAGCGCTGTTTAAATCCTTTTGCTACCAATCTCGCTTTGTATCTATCAATGGAGCCATCTGCCTTTCGATTTATCCTGTAAACCCAACGACAATCAATAATATTTGCACCGTGTCGCGGAGGAACGAGGTGCCATATTTTATTTTTCATGAGTGCCATATGTTCTTCATCCATTGCCATTTTCCAATCCTTATGAGCGAAAGCCTCTTTGAGATTGACCGGTTCCTCGGTCGAAGCGGACAAACACCACCTCACTGTGCCATCTTTATATTCTCTTGGCCTTGAAATACCACGTGACACACGAGTGACTGCATGGTAGGCGGAGAAGGTGGAGCGCGTGGCACACGAGTGACTGCACGGGCAGGGCGGGGCACTGGAGACGGAACCACAGAGGATCCGGACTGGGGGCTGTCAGGAATCTCGGCGTCATCTTGCACACCGGATTCGGTCGGGTCGGTGTGGCCAGGACTTGGAGCATCATCGGGCGCAGAGGATCCGGGAGGGTGCGAGGCATCTGCATGCGTCCGATCAGAGGACGCCAGGTGGCGAGGCACGGCTGGCTGGCCAGCTGCTGCTGCTGCATGCGTGCGGTCGGCACGCGCATGTGTGCTGCGCGAGGCGACGCGGTGATCCGAGGAAGATTCCGGCACCTGATTGGTCTGCGGCTGTTGCACATGATCCGAGGGCGATTCTGGCAGAGAATTTTCGTCATCGTCTGCCTCGCTTTCAACACTGTTTTCGTCATCTTCTGTCAAATTTTCTTGATCACTATTGTCACTCAAATTTTCATCATTGTTGTCCAAATTTTCTCTTGTTTCCTGCAAAGGCTGAACAACATATCTAGACGGTATATTAGTCAATGTTGAAGCATTAGTTTGTTCGTCCCCAAAAGAATGCAAGGATGAATCGAGAAGAAGAATATCTTTTCGAAGTAAAGCACCGGAATTTGGATGCAATTGTGCAAACGGAAAGATAGATTCATCGAAAACAACATCTCGAGAGATGTAGATACGGCCAGTGGAGACCTCGAGACATTTAACACCCTTATGAAGAGGACTATAACCAAGGAAAACGCATCTTTTAGATCGAAAAGCAAGCTTGCATTTATTGTATGGGTGAAGATTGGGCCAACATGCACAACCAAAAATGCGAAGAGATGCATAATCAGGTTGGATATTAAGCAGGCGATGAACAGGAGTATCATAATGAATAACTTTGCTTGGGAGCATGTTAATTAAGTATGTGGCAGTGAGAAAAGCTTCATCCCAAAATTTCAGAGGCATAGAGGCGTTTGCAAGAAGGGCGAGTCCAACTTCGACTATATGTCGATGCTTGCGTTCTGCTGAACCATTTTGTTGGTGGGCATGAGGACAAGATACATGATGTGAAATTCCTTGTGTTTGGAAGAAAGAATTTAATTTTTCATACTCTCCTCCCCAATCAGACTGGATAGCTCTGCCTCGTAGAATCGTCGTAGCGTGGGAAACCGAGGCCGCCGCCTCGGCGTCCACCACCGTCCGGAGCCGCCGCCCCGGCGTCCACCACCCTCGACCACACACCCATTTTGCACATCCGCCGCGAAACCGTCGCACCGCGCTGCCCAAGAGCTCCAAAGCGGCGCCTCCAACAAGGTAGTGACGAGATCGTCACCGCCGCCCGCTCCCGAAGAGCATAGATTTTCACCCGGAGCTCTTGGAACCACACGCGTTAGTCGAGGTCAAAAAGATCCACAACGACGCGATCAAGAAGGAGAACGACACTCGAGGGCGCCGCCGTCGTCGGCACCGACCGAAATCCGTGCGAGCTTTCGCCCGGAGTTCAACCCGACCGCAAAGCTTCGGGAGCCACAAGATGGCATCCTGGCCATGTCGTCAACCACCTAGCTCCATGGCACGCTGCCACCGCCGCGGCACCTCCCTCCACGGCAGCCGCCATGCCCGCTGCGACCGATCCTCGAAACAGCGACAGTTCCTCAAGATAACTACTGTGGAGAAAGGTTTCTTAGCAGACGGACACATCACACTTGTATGCGCCATCATGGTCATCGATGACAGTCCTATTTCCGTGCCGCCTTCAGACATTGTGACCCATCTTGGCCGCCTGCTAGATCATACTGACGGGACAGATGTGTCATTCATTGTCGATAACGAGACATTCCCGGCTCACCGAGCGGTGCTTGCTGCCCGCTCACCGGTCTTCAGAGCAGAGCTCTTTGGTTCCATGGCCGAGGCTACAATGACGTCCATCACGCTGCACGACATCACACCTGCAACATTTAAAGTTATGCTTCGGTTCATATACACGCATGAATTGCCTGTAGAAGACAAGCTTTCCACTGAGATGTTTCAGAATCTACTCGTTGCCGCTGATCGGTATGCTCTTGACCGACTGAAGTTTATTTGTGCCCAGAAGCTGTGGGATAAAGTGTCAGCAGATACAGTTGCAACTATCTTAGCTTGCGCCGAAACCTACAACTGCGAGGAGTTGAAGATCAAGTGCATTGACTTCTTTCTTCTGGAGGAAAATTTCAAGAAGGCTATATTCACTGATGGTTATGCATCGTTGCTTCTGAAATTCCCATTGATTGCTGCTGAGCTCAAAAGAGGGTTGGAGCATGACATGTGTTTACTTCAGGCATTCAAGCATAGCTCTAGTATGGTGTTTTGGTATATCGTGAGTACTTTCTGACATATTGTTCAGCTTGCAGTATCTATTTGCTGAGTAGGGAGCCTGGCAACTTGATGTTGCAGATTCTTGTTAAGCGTTGGGCTTAGGTTCTAAGAGTACTGATGCCGATAAGTGTGCTGAGGTGGTGTGTGCTGTCAGATGACCTTGATGCGAAGTTAAGGATGTTGTGTTAAATCAGCAGCCTATTGTGTTTTTTGTTTTTGTGCTGGTTTGGACATGTCGTGTCCTAAAGCTTTTAGCATATTCACTTTAGCTAATGCGAGTGCATAACTATCTAACTATCTGTATTATGTAGTCTTAGCTCCATGGGTAATATATGAATATATGATCAATGGAAGCAATTCAGAGCTCAGGAGATCTGAGCGCTTATGTTGTCATGACAAAGTTCTGGAGTATGCCTTCTGCAAAGTTTCAGTGTGTACTTTAATTACTCCATTCATCTGATACTGATATCATTGATATCCTGGCGGCACGTATCATGTGGGGAAAACACAAACCAGGTTTTATTTTTCTGAACCTGCAAGGTGAGGGAATAGTTTGCTATCTGGTAAGCAAATGGGTGTCCTATCCTAAATACTAAGTGTTTTTCTAGAAAATGATACTTTGTCAATATAAGGAAATGAAGTGCAATTTTGTTCAGCAACTGATAATTCGAAAGCCATCAAATAACTAGTATCCCAGACAAAGAAAACCTGGAAACATGGTTCTTAGTGGGGTTATTAGGATGTAAGCGTGGTTCTGAACGTTGTAATGATGTTCCTTTTAATAAAACATGATAATCACAATTGTTCTATTAACCGGTGTGTTCCAGAGAGCTCCATATGAATGGTTCAGCATTTTCCAGAGTCCAGACCATTTTGTTCACGGGTCTATTCACTGATGGTTATGCATCTTTGGTTCTGAAATTCCTGTCGATTACTGCTGGGCACAAAGAAGGTTAGGGCATTACATATGAACAATTCATAGGTCTAGTATGGCGTGTCGGAATGTGGCGGTATCTTCTTGCAGACTTGCAGTCTTGGGCGTAGCTGCTACTGGTAGGTAGGTCAAGTGCGGTTGAGTACGTCTCAGATAACTCAGATGGAAGTTTAAGGATCTAGCTATCTGTAGTCTCAACTTGACGGTACTAGATGACCGATGCAAGCTCAGGTAATCTGAGTGGTTATGTTGTCATGGTAATCTCTTATAGGTTCTAATGGTCTTTCTCGAGAAACAATGTGTTTTAATGTTCTATAATCATCTTTTTCGAGATAAGAAAACAACTCCATAATTCAGTGTAGGTCAGAATGACAAACGGGATGGACCCATATGTATTGGGTTTGAAGTCGTATCCATGTCATGGTTGAGATGGAAGCATGAGGTACTGGCAATAATAGATTGTCTTTTGGACAATTATTTCCTGATGATATCTATGTCTTAACAGTCCCCCAAACCTTGTCCCCCAAACCTTAGAAATGGAACCAGAAGCCTTATCCCTTCGCTCCCGTTCCCCATCTACAGTAGCTAGAGGCGAACCGGAAGGCGATCCGTGTTCCGGCGACTCCGCTGCCCTCCTCCTTCCTGTCGGCCTTGGTGCCGGGGGGGGAGGGGTGTCGAATCGCCGGTCGGATATGTGTACATCTAGTCTAGGTTTAGCTAGGTTGTTAGGGTTTCGGGGTGGCGTGCGGGCGATGCCGGCGCTGCCGCAGCGAATAATTTCCTCTGGGCTTCCGTCTCGATGTCGCCGCGGTGTAACATCACGGAGGTGCGGAGTGAAGGTGTCCAGGCGAGCTCGACGGCGTGGCGGGGGGCTCGCTAGGGACTTTTGTTCCTCTTCTTCATCCGCGGCTGGGCGGCGTCTTCTCCAGCGCAGTCAGGAAGAAGAGGATTGCTGTGCGGGAGCTACTGGCGGGAGCTACTGCGGTTGGCCTGGTGTGGCTGGCGGCGGGCTGGAGGACCGCGTGTTCCGTGCTGGGTTTGAGGTCTGCGGCAGGCGGATCTGGCGCTGTTCCTCGACGTCGTCGACGGGAGCGGCCGGATCTGGAGGTTGGAGGTGAGCTTGGGGTTGTTCCCCGACCCGCGTGCCACAGAGACAGGTGGGCACTTCTTGTGCTTCTTCTCAGGGTTCTTAAAGCCGTCGTGGCGATGGAGCTTCTCCAACTTTGGGTGTGTGGGTCTCCGTCTTCTTCTCTGGTGTTGCTTGCCGGCGCCGGAGTCGAGCGGTGGGCTGGTGTGGCAGAGCTCTCGGGGGTCTTCGTTGTAATTCTTTCGTTCCCGAGGGGTCTTTCTGCAATTTGTATGGAGCTGCGTCTCCCTCTGGTCTATCCTTTGTATGCGTATTCTGTACTCTGTATGACTTTGTCTTAATATATACGTATTACTTTAAAAAAAACCTTAGAAATGGAATTAGCTAATTGCAGAACTTTCTGAGAATGTTCGACAAAGATATGGTGGGGAAATATAGCTGAAAGCAAAGACTACTTTGATTGGGACAACATGTCCAGCAAAAAATCAACGGAGCAACAGAACACAAGCTAGCAAACAGCACAGCAAATGGTGCGAATTTACATATGGTTCATTGTGTTTCTTGAATTCAAAGCATTACAGATGGTTGGTTCATGAGAAACAAACTAAAATACAAAGCAGGTGTTGCTACACAGCAGCAACGTTCCGGAGTCACCACCGGCACAACCCACAGTAACATCCACACATTAACGCCCAGTCCACCGCAAACCAAACAAGAGACACACTACATACTAGCTACATAGGTAACACAGTTTCGGCTAGTTTTTCATCATTATTACTGCGTCGGAATGGGCTGCATCTCTGGAGCTGAGGCAGGGGCAGCATCGGCCGGCGGGTAGGCAAACACCCTCGCGATGCGCTCGGTGGGGACAAGCGGGAGGTAGGTGGCGACAGAGTTGCCACGCTTCGCCCCATCGATCACGGCAGAGTTGTATTTGGCGGAGAGCTGCGCTGCCGTGGGGAGGACAGCACGGGTCACCGATGGGACAAGCGGGAGCCGGTTCAGGGCAGCCCATGCTTCAGCAGCCTTGCGCTCCGCCACAGGCTCGTATCGGGTGTAGAGGTCCCGGGCCTTTGGCTCAGCGCAAGCGATGGCAGACTTGGCCAGGCCGGTTGCAGTGCCAACAAAGCCAGTCTTTTGCACCTCAGCCGCTGCAGAGCGGGCGTAGGTCGGCACCTCCTTCACAACCGGGGGGACACGGCGGTCAAGCTCCTGGACAGACTCATCAACCTGCATGACGAACAAAACATTCAACCATCAGTAAAGATACCAAGCATGGAGAGAACATTCATCGACGCCAACAAAATCATTTGAAGTGGCAGATAGGCAGTACAACCCCCATTCCGAGAATTCGCAAGAAAAATGCTAGATAATCAACTGTCATATAGATTGATCTTAGGAGTGCAAGCATCATGTAACATATCCTGCATATCCTGCACCCTACTACATGTAAATGTTAATTTTGCAGCTAATAGAAGGCTGATTACAAGTTCAGCAATACAGGGGCATCTTGCCTCTAGACAGTTGAATTAAAAAAAAGCATTCATGGATGCTGGCACACTGCACATGAAAGAACTCATGGCAAGGCCATCATAGACATAGTCAACTAGAAATGATCTCAATCGTCGCCAGATTAGATGCAAGCGAAAATAAAACTGAAACGATTGATCAATCATTGCCTATTGCCAACATATGACGACAACGAATTAGATCCTCATATACGAGGGTACGTGTGTAACAAATGAGGATAAACACCTTAATTCCTACGCAGGGGCATCGAACTTTCAAAGGAATCATGAGTGCGAGGTTGAGCATTCTTATGCAAATCAAGAATAAAAAATATGGAACTGAGGCACGCGATCATCCTGAGACGAACAGGGTGAACTAACAGTACCATTAGACAGAGGTAACCCCCTATTTCATCCCCTTAATTGTGCCGACAACCAGGAGCGCAGAACAACTAGGGACGAAATTGTTAACCCAGGTAGAACAGCAAGAGAATAAACTTGTTCCAGGGTGTTGGCGTCTGTTCTCACCTTGCGGTCGAGGAACTTGAGCATGTCGAGCGGCACGGCGTGGTAGCGGTCGTACACTGGCCCGACGACGGCCCTGACGGTGCCCTCAACGTGGTCGACGCCCGGGCGGAGCGGGCCCGCGCCCTGCTTGGCGTACGCGTATGCCGCGGCGGCGAGCACGAGCGCCTGCGCGGCCGCCTGCTGCACGAACTCGAGGTACCTGAGCCTGGCCTCCTCCTCCTCCGGCGTCCTCTCCACCGTCACCTCCTCCTGCAAACCAAAACCGCAGATCAGCAAACGGGCTGAGAAAGGGAAATAGAGATTGAGGGAGTCTTCGGTGTGGGGAGATGAGATCCGTTTTTGGTTACCTCGGTGGGGTGGGTGCTGATCGGGGCGGCGTCGGTGCCGGACTGCGCCATCTGTGCTGCTCTTCCGCGGGATCGGAGACCGGTCTGGGGTGGATTCCACGAGAGGAAGACGAAGAACTTGTTGTCGAATCGGGGTCGGATTGCTCGTCGATTTCTGATTTCGCTGCTAGGGTTTTGGGGATTTGGTGGGATGGGGAATCGGATCTCTTATAGGCGAGAGAGCGGGTACGAAACGATCGGACGCGTTTGTTTTCGCCGTTTTTTATTCCTTCGGTGTTAAGGAATTTTCGCCTGTCCGTTTCGCGTCCGTGGCGGGGCGGGGCGGGGCTTCCAGAAGGTGGTGCCGTTACGCGTCGCTGACGGTGGGGCTGGGGAATACTGGGCCCGCTTGTCGGTGGGTCGTGGCGTGGGCC
Source organism: Poa pratensis (assembly GCA_947311845.1). Lineage (NCBI taxonomy): Eukaryota > Viridiplantae > Streptophyta > Magnoliopsida > Poales > Poaceae > Poa > Poa pratensis. The sequence continues at coordinate 27,692,413 of CAMZMU010000100.1, forward strand.
CGCGAGCCGGGTGGGGCGATGTGACGTGCACGGGGCGGTTTTGCGCTCACGCGGGACGGTGCTTGGAGAGTGTGAACGCCGTCGGCTGTTTCTTTTTCTGTTTTAAATCTCTTTTATTTTTTCTGCAGGAACAAGAAGAAACTGGAAGTCTCGAGACGAGGTACACAGAGGCATGCGGGTTGGTGGACCCCTCCGGCAGATTTGTTTTTACACGATAGAGACCCGTAGTCTTGTGCCGACCACAGAACAAACTACTGCGCCACGGGCAGGTCTCCTGAGCAGCGTAAATGAAGGCCAGACTCCATGCATCCTCTTCTTTTCGAAAAATTCGAAAATCATATTTAAAATTTTAAAAAAACATGGATACATTCTACCAGCGTGTAAAATCTCAACTCAAAATAACTCATATTACGGGCTACACAGAAAATAACACAATCTGACAGATTTTAGAGAGTTCAACTTTTGCACCGTTCGTTACTTTCATTTTTTAAATTGGTCATCTTTTTGCATAGTCCAAAACGCAACATATTTCTTGTTAATGTTTGACACGCGGTATAATATAAATTTACATCTTATGATTTTATTCGGATTTTTTTAAAATTTACAAAATGTGATTTTTGATTATTATTTTTTCAAAATAAAAAGCTTCATGGAGCTCAGCCTCCAAAACGCCACACACACTCTCTCTATCCAACCTTTTAATGTGCGTGCATAGCGTAATCCAAAGTAATTTATTCAAGTGGGTTTAGCATCTATCCCTTTATCATCACCTAATATTTAATCTGATAGTGGAACTCTCATGGAGACTGGTGGATATACACTCTTGGGCGGTCAAATTCATCGGAACAGCACGTACGTCCAATAGCGACGGCTCTCCGTGGCTGAAGACCACGAGAAGTGACGGCATGGGAATTCCTCATCGTCATAGCAAGTTCAAGTTGACACGCCTCATGGTCATGGTCTCATGAAGGTTCAAGGCTAAGGTTTTAGTAGAACTACACCATAATGATCGGTAACATGAAGATATGATACACCTTACAAGGATCATATAGGGATGCAAAGAAATATTCATATTGGGATCAATACGGGATTTGCGTCCTTTATTTGGTCATCAAATCCACGACATCAGTATAAAGCATGTTCGTGCGTTTATTACCACTAGAATTCTGATACTCAAGAACTGCAGAACAAGAGTCTCATATGATGAAGATATTAGGCATGCTGGTGGACTGAGAGTGAAACTAGTATACAACGAGTTGATGAATCTCTAAGTAAAACTGATCCAGTAATGACACTAGGTTGCACTTGCACTGTTGCACATACGCCATGCAAAGTAGACGCTATTACGAAATGCAGAGGTATCTACAACTTTGAACAAAAAGCACATAACATCATACATAAACAAGAAGATGGAGGGCAGCAAGGGTAACAGAAAGATCGGTATAAGGATCATATAGATCTACCAACATTATTCAGCTATATAGTTCTACATGAATATGACAACAACTCTTCAGCCAAAATTATGATAGGAACAATCTGCGGAGCAGACAAGAAAAATCAAAAGGGATACAGACCACGGTTCAAATAAATTAGGAAAAATAACACGAGGCGATGACGAGGCAAAGTAAATAGATATACTCTTCTTGACGAGCTAATATGCAAACGATGGTTCGCTGGGCCAGATGCTCCGGTAGATGGAGGCTATCACTGGGACGAGACCCAGCAGCGCGATCTAGACCTGCTCTGAGGTGCTTGTCCTGACGGTGATCTGGCCGCTCAGCTTGTTGTTCAGCCCAAGGCGAACCGCCATCTTTGAACCCCTTCCAACTGAGAATTGGGACTGCAGGTTAGCCCCCAAGGCAAGGTCGCGGCGCCACTTCATGAGGGACAGGCCTAAGGTTGACAAGGACTGGCCAATTGGATAATCTTTGTCCTACAAGCGCATTTCCAAGTTAGCTCCATAGGCTGTATCCCCTTGAGCTCGCATTGCTCCTGTGCTAGGGTTTTGAGGATTTGGTGAGGATGGGGAATCGGATCTCTTATAGGCAAGACGGAAAGTAGGAAACGATCGGACGCGTTTGTTTTCGCCTTTTTTTTTCCTTCGGTGTTAAGGAATTTCGGAAGCGCATGTCCATTTCACGCCCGTGGTGTGGCGGGGCTTCCAGAAGGTGGTGTCGCTACGCGTCGCTGACGGTGGGGCCGGCGGATGCCGGGCCCACGTGTCAGTGATCAGTGACGCGGTGTGGGACCCGCGAGCCGGTGCGGTAGTTGGACGGCGTGGGGTGGGGTGACGTGCACGGGGCGGTTTCGCGTTCACGGGGGACGGTGCTCGCTGCTCGGAGAGTGTGTGAACGTCGTCCGTTGTTTCCTTTTGGAAAAAGTCCAAAACAAACCCTGAACTTATAGTCGAAAGTTAAATCAAACCCTGAACTTTGAATCCCTGAAATTGGTACCCTGAACTATTAAATTCCGGTCTATTTTCAACCCTGAACCTGTTTTTCGTGCTAGAAAAAAAACTAAAAATTGCTGCTCCCACTTACAGCACTGGCCCACTTGTCATATGTTTCTTCAACCTTCCTTCTCTCAATTTTTCTCTTCCCGTCATTTTTTTTCTCCGTCGTTGAACTCCGGTGACTTGGCCATGTCCTCTCCATTCTACACAGTCCCGTGGAAAGGGTGCTTGCGCGTATTGTTTGTTTGCGTTGCCGGAGCACGCAGCACATATCAGCAAGTAGCTCAAATCTTAAACCGAAAATAGAACTAAGCAGCTCACAGAAACGACTTGCACACAGCTGCCGGTAGCACAGTGCACATCGCGACATGGCAGCACGGCAGCAGCGAGCACGCACAACAGGTCGATTAGTTTAACTGAATTCCACGAGCTGGACCAGAGTTTAATTAATTCCATGAGCTCAAATCTGGAGCACGCACAACAGCTCAAACCAAAACAATTCCAAGAGCTCCTGGCAGCGAGGTCACCATGTTCTGCATCCTTTGGTTTAACTGAAGAACTCAGGGCAGTACAGGGCGAGCTGGTCGCAGCCATGGCGGGGTAAAGACAGACATGCTTGGATTCGAGATCGACAACCTTGGGAAGACGGCGGCGACACGGTCAAGATTGGTGGCCGGCGAGGTAGAGCCCGAGGTAACCTACGAAGGGGAAGAACTAGAGCGGGCAATGCCATAGTGGCGGCGGCGGCGAGCGCGCCTCTCACGGTAGCCCACCCTGCCCCCTTCCCCACGGACATAGCCTGTTGCGGTCAATATTAGAGAGATGTAGGTAGAGGATGGATATGACAGTGGGCCCGTTTAGTCAGTTACACAATGTGTTTTCCCGGTCTGGATTCTATTTTTCCCGGTGCGCCAAACAGGTATAAGGTTGAAAATAGACCGGGATTTGACAGTTCAGAGTACCAATTTTAGAGATTCAAAGTTCGGGGTGTGATTTAGCTTTCATCTACAAGTTTAAGGTTTTGGACTTTTCCTTTCCTTTTCCGTTTGTTAATCGGAGAAGGAATTGGAAGTCTCGAGACCAGATCCAGAGAGGCTGTGTGGTTTTTGTTGCTGGACCCCTCCGTCAGGAATTCTTTTTACACAATGGAGTCCCGTGCCGACCACAGAACCAACGCCTGCCTCCGGATCCCCTGCCACCATGGGCACGTCTATCCGCCCGTCACTCAAATATTTTTATAATTATATTGTACTAAGTGATTATGATCATGCATGGTCTTAAGTCTGCACCATTTAAATCTGTGCATATTTTTTTAGATCTCCCTACCTCAACTTCCTTTTCTTCCTTCGCCACTGATCTCGCCTACACACAAGGTTAATGTTTTTAAAATGCATAGCCCAATCCAAAGTAATTTAGTCACTAATTTTAGCATCTATCCTTCATCATAACCTAATATATAATCTGATAGTGGAGCTAGTCAAATAATCTTATTGACGGCACCTGCTCCTGCTGATGCTCTCACGGAGACTAGTGGATATACACTCTTGGGCGGTCAATTCATGGGAACAGCACGTACGTCCAATACCGACGGCATGGGAATTCCTCATCGTCATAGCAAGTTCAAGTTGACACGCCTCATGGAGATTCAAGGCTAAGGTTTTAGTAGCAACCAATAAATCATCACCGGAAAGTAAAACACCACCATAATGATCAGCAACATGAAGATATGATACACCTTACAAGGATCATGGATGCAATAGAAATTTTCATATTGGGATCAATACAGGGTTTGTGTCCTTTATTTGGTCAGATCCACAACATCAGCATAAAGAATGTTCGTGTAAGAAGTGAGTCCAGCTCACTTGGTTAGGAAAGTGGATGTATAACCCAGTCATCCAGCTTCTAATTCTCACGGACGCAGATTTGGGTTATTATTATTTCAAAACAAAAACCGCTGTAGGGGCTTCCCCTACCGCAATCCTATATATATAAAAAAAAACATGTTCATGTGTTTATTACCTCAAGAATTCTGATACCAGTGAGCATGATCGTATTCTACAGCAAGCAAATGTTTCTCACCAGTCACCAAGATCCAGTAATGACACTAGGTTGCACTTGCACTGTTGCACATACGCCATTTAAAGTAGATGCTATTAAGAAATGCAGAGGCATCTGCACTGCACCTTTGAACAAGAAACACATAACAGAATACCATAAACAAGAAGATGTAGGGCAACAACGGTAACGGAAAGATGGTAGAAAGATCATATAGATCTACCAACATTATTCAACTATAGTTCTACATGAATATGACAACAACTCTTCAGCCAAAATTATGATAGGAACAATCTGCGGAGCAGACAACAAAAATGGAAACGGATACAGACGATGGTTCAAATAAATTAGGAAAAATAACACGAGACGTTGATGAGGCAAAGTAAATAGATACTCTTCTTTGCCAAGCTAATATGCAAACGATGGTTCGCTGGGCCAGATGCTCCGGTAGATGGAGGCTATCACTGGGACGAGACCCAGCAGCGCGATTTGGACCTGCTCCGAGGTGCTTGTCCTGACGGTGATCTGGCCGCTCAGCTTGTTGTTCAGCCCAAGGCGAACCGCCATCTTTGAACCCCTTCCAACCGAGAACTGGGACTGCAGGTTAGCCCCCAAGGCAAGGTCGCGGCGCCACTTCATGAGGGACAGGCCTAAGGTTGACAAGGATTGGCCGATCGGATAATCTTTGTCCTTCAAGCGCATTTCCAAGTTAGCTCCATAGGCTGTATCCCCTTGAGCTCGCATTGCTCCTGTGCTTGCCACCGATGCCAGCCTCTTGCCAACAGAGAGCTGGTCCTCAACCTTCAGCCCAGTTGCCACAATGTCACCCAAGAAAGTCACAGAGAATCCTCCAGTAGTCTTGTTCTTCTTGATACTCTTGAATTTGGTCTCACCACGGAAAATATACGCAAGCTGCCGCCCAACAGTCTGGATGTCAAAACCGGCAAGAGACGACGCATCCTCCCCATGCTTTGCTGAGATGGAAGAATCTAAATGGATGCTGAATTCCTTTTTGTCCTTGGTAACCTGAACTGCAACAGTACCTGGGAATTTGTTAAGGAGAGCGAGGACTCTTCGACACTTACTCCATCATAACCGCAGTCATGATCCCACCCATGCGCATCTAGAACAGGCCTTGCAAGGACAGTAGAGGTTGGTTCCAGAAAGCGGTACCGGTATGTCGGGTTGTCACAATCAAATGAAGGAGGCAGCACCATGTCAGGTAAGGGGACTGAAACATTTTCTGGAGGAGGATCCTGATCGTTTTCTCCTGCGATACTAGCATACCCATAAGCATCCATATCAGACTTGCCCCTCTTCTTCATCTCCTTCAACCTGCGGAGCTCATCCTTCCACTGTTTCTTCTGCAGAAGCTTGACCCTGTAGTCGTACTCATCAAAATATGCATTCTTCTGCTCTTTTGTGAGCCTTCCAAGCTGAGCTTTGGTCAGAGGCTTGAAAGGAGGAAGCTGATCATATTCCTCTTCATCTTCATCTTGTTCTATATCAGAATACTCATCCAAATCAATATCAGAATCTCCTTCATTACCACCCTGGTCAGGGGAAAGTTTCGGGTGAGCTCTCGACTGCAACAGGGAGGATAGCAGGAAAGGAAGCGGTGGGGAGCGGAAGCGGAACCCAAAAAGCTTCCCAGGAGAGGGATCCTGGAGCTTCAAAAGTGAGTTGGCTTCTGACAATATCTTTGAAGAGTAGCACAAGAGCAGCATCTGATGCCTCCAACTTTGGCCATTTGGAAGCACTTTCTGACCCTCACGGTTCTTCCGACAAGAAGGATGGTTCTCAACAAGGGCTACTGGGTTCATCAGACGCATATCCCCTGCAGCCTGCCTGATGGATTGCTGGATAATGTGGGATCGCTGTGCCATTAATACCTCATATGTCATTGGGGCACCATTCAAGCCTTCAGGAGCAGAAGCAGCATGGGTGAGAGCAACAATAGCATTGAACCATATGGAAGAACCCAGAACAGCAGTGATGGTTTTTAGAAGAGGCAAGTCATTGAGATCACGGCTCAGACTATCAAGACGGTCCACGTATAGAACGATATCTGGGGGACATCTCTTGGTATATTTCTTGACGGATGCGAGAATTTTTCTGTTGTTTCCTTGGTCCATTACATTTGGCCGAAGGCCCGGTGTATCGATGATCCGTATCTTCACACCATCTACATTACCGACAATTTCCCGACACTGGTGGTGGCTGCACCAAAAGCATCAGTTTTGGACTTCTCTTCACCAAAGATAGAATTTATAGTTGCACTTTTGCCAACCCCAATCTTTCCTAAGACAAGTATGTTGCATGAGAAGCTCAAATCCTCTGTTCCCTCTGCTTCAAGCTGTATGGCTTTCTTCCGTGCATTCTCAAGGCTGAAAGCTCTGTTGGTTTGCCTTCCATGTCGGATACCCTCAGCAAGGCTCAGACGGTAGAGCACTTGTGCTGCTACTGTTTCTTCAGGGGTCGCCCCCAATTTATACACAAGGCGCAAAAACTTAACCCGGATCAACTCAACCTTGTCGTGCAATTTCTTCTCTTCCTCTGTCATCTCGTCATTAGGTTCAGCAGTCACTGCCAGCTCAGAGGGGCTGAAGAGGTTTGACCGGGCAGGTTGTCGGGGGGCAGTTGGCCTCAAAGATGGGGCTGAAGAGCCCAGACCAGCAGGCCTATCCATGGAGAAAATTCTAGATCCATCTTGTGAAGAAACTGTGATGTTCCCATCAGAGGATCCACCAGTAGCCGCTTTAAGCAGGGCGGCTAAAGCAGCAGAATCAAACCCCTTCTCATCATCATCCTCATTATCGTCATCATCCTCATCATCGTCAGAATCATCAAGCACAATCTGCCCATCCATGCTATTAGTGTACTCTCTTGAACTGCTCAAGCCAGACACAGGACTATCACTGGAGGACCCTTCCCCAAGCTCCTTCATGATCTGCTTCGCAGCTTCCGAATTCTCTATGATTGCAACTCGTGCAGGACTCGTGTCAAAGCTGACCTCGTCATCGTCCTCATCACCCTCATTACCACTGCCGTCTTCATCATCACCTGCAGCTAAAACTATCTTGTCATCAACAGCCTCTACTTCACGGTCAGAAACATCTGGAGCACCTTCATTCTCCCCACCACCTATGTCTTCGTCATCAGCTGCAGCTACAGCTTTCTGATCATCACCAGCTGCAGCTACAACTATGTCATCCTCAACAGCCTCTTCTTCATGGCCAATAACCTCTGCAGCATGTTCATTCTCCGCAACAGCATTGTTTTCCCCGATTGGTTCTGGGGCGAATTCTCGAGACGAGATAACATCAGTGCTGCCTGCAACAACATCAGTGCTGCCTGCAACAACACTCTCAACCTCTGTCGGCTTCTCAACACTAACATCATCCGCAGTTCCACTAGCAACCACCTGGTCCTCAGCATTTTGTGCATTCTCCGAGATTCTCAAGTCACTGTCCTCAATAACCTGGTTTGGATCATTTGAATTATTTATTATCCCCATTAATGTCTCTAAGCTAAATAATCAAATTCGGTACACCCACTTACCACATGGCTTGCATCGCCTTTTGGCTCGGGTTTTGCCGCCTCATCTTCCACATTAGCCTGGTTCCCCAAGCTACTGCTGTCAATAACCTGCTTTGGTCCATGTGATTTGTTTAAATCCCTGCTAATAGCAACACCAGTAGCAACAGAATTAGATTGAACGTGCCCACTTACCACTGGACTTGCATCATTCTCAGGCTCAGGTTTTGCCGCCTCGTCTTCCACATTAGCATGGTTCTCCAAGCTACTTTCGTCAACAACCTGTTTCATGTCAATTGAATTGTTCACATCCCTACTAGTGACAACACGGCTAGCAACAGAATCACAAAGAACATGGCCACTTACCACAGGGCTTGCATTGCTCTCCGAGGCAGGCTCTGTCACCTCGTCTTCCACATTAGCATGGTTCTCCAAGCGCCGTTGACAATAACCTGCTTGGGCCAATTGAATTGTTTATATCCCTGCTAGTACTAACTCTATGAGCAACAGGACTAGATTGAGCATGCCTACTTACCTCTGGATTTGGATCGCTCTCAGGCTCAGGCTTCGCGGCAGTGCCTTCCACAATCGCATGGTTCTCCATCGCTATAATCTGGTTTAGGCCAATTAAATTGTTCATATCCCCACTAGTATCAATACTATCAGCAACAAAATAAAAACTGATTGAAGATGACTGCTTACCACTGGGCTTGCATCGGTCTCCGGCTCCGGCTTTGCCACCTCGTCTTCAACATCATCATCCTTCTCCAACGATGCTTCTGGAGCTTCTTCACCTCCCACCGCCACCGTCTCAACAGGTGCTTCAGTCGCGCCACCCAATTTGCCATTAGCTTCAGCGACAGGAGCCACCTCATCCTCTGGTTCCGCACCCTGCGTGCTCCCGGTGGAAGCCGCAACCTCTTTCCCACTGTCATCATCTTCACCTCCAGCTGCCACCTCCTCCACCTCCGGTTTCTCCACGGACAATTCAGCATCAGCCGACACCTTGCCGAGATCCTTCACCCCCAAAGTCGCGCTTTCCTCGGGTTCCTCGACCAATCCACCCTTATCCTCGACTGCCGACGCGGCAGGGGAAGGCAGGGAAGCATCCCCCTCGCCCAATTCGCCGTTCTTCGAGGGCGCCGGCGCCAACGAAGCAGCCCTCGCATCCTCCTCCGCGGATTCCCGGTCGGCCGCCGCCTCCCACTCCTCCTCGCTCTCATCTTTCCCATCTTCGACCGCCGCTCCCACCACCTCCCCACGGTCCTCCGCCTCGACCAACCCGTTGCCGGCCTCCGAACCACCAAGGCTCCCGTCCTTCCCCTCAAATCTCACCTCCTCGCCATCCACCTCCTTGGCCGCCGCCGCAACCTCGTCGACATCAGCCGCCGGAGGCCGCTCGTCGGCCACGGGCGCGGCTGGGGCGTCGGTGGTCGCCATGCTGCCGCCTCTTGCTCCGCCCACAAGCAAAGCAGCGGTAGAAGCGGCCGGATTCCGTCGTCGGGGAGGAGGAGAGGGGAGCGGAGGAGAGGAGAGGATAAGGTGAGGGTTTTAGGTTAGGCTCCTCTTATTTTATCTCGCGAGTATATATAGTTGAATTCGATTTTGGGTTTGGACGAGACGGCAGCCATCCAGGTGCAGGGGTGAGATGAGGAAGCAAGCAATGGGCAAACTGGGGAGATGGTGATAAGGTGATTTAAATTAAAATTTGTTTTTTTTCATGTGCTTGTTATTCCTTTTTGTATTTTGATTTTGTGTTTGGAAGTTTTTCTTGAATTAATTTTGTCGTGTAGTTAAGGGAGAAGGGTCAGCTTTTCATAAGATGAACACACATCTTATAGTGTTACACTCTAAAAAAAACAGCTAGGGCACCTACACGGCCGCACTAATTTGAAGGCGCTAGAAATTGATTCTTAGCCAGTTTAAATCATGTTCATGGCTATCATTTTGGGGTCGATGCATTAAGAAGAGCCCGACGCTTGGGAAACACTTACAAACTATGGCCATAGGCTTGTGCATGTTCGGGAATTTAATTTTGTAAGCGCCTCACGTTGGTCACACTCATATAGGGTTGTGTTCACAGTTTTATTATAGTTTTGATATCAATATTTTCTCTTAAAATTATGTTTATTGCACACAATTGTTTAAACTGAAGAGTGAATTCTAGTTTTATCCCTAAATTAAATAATATGTTATAAATTTTTATCTAGATTACCCCATTAGTGATAGTTTTGCCAATATTAACCCCCCTTCAAATTCTTAGATTGTTCGGTTGGTCATGTCCATCAGGTCTATATGGCGTGCCACATTGTCGGTATTTCTCCTTTCTCACGATCGAACCGGCTAGATGGCTAAGCATTGAGCAAAGAAGTGCCCATTATCTCCGCGTGTGACGGTCGCCGATGATCACAGCCGAGTCCCCTGCTTCTCGTCGCCTGATGTGTTTTTCGAACAAACAAATAGATGTCCCACTTTTGGCGAGGCATGGGTGACTGTGCGATGGTGCGGCTTGACAAGCTAAGAAAAGCGACACATACCTATAACTTTTGTTTCCGAACAAGTGTGTATGTACACCTGGCGACCGTGAGGAAAAAAAGAGTGTGGATGAACCATCTGGTCAATTTGTCCTCCGGAAAAAAGGCAATGAGACAAGCCAACGACGAGGCACGACACATGGACATGACAACTAGACCCACAAATCAAAGAGCTCTAGAAACATCAGAGATGACAAAGATTGACAAAAGCTCCAACAAATAGGTAATCCCGATGAAAACTATTTGGGGGTAATTAGCATAGAAACTGTGATAGTGAATCATAAACACTAAACTCACACTTAGTTGAATGTTGTGTTTACTAAACTACTTCCTCTGTTTCAAAATATAAAATGTTATACCTTTTTTGAATCGCATGTACATAGATGTGTTTCAGTATATCTATTCACTCATTTAAGTAGTATTTTATAACCATATGGAAGTAAAGATGATTGTTTGACACTGCCCTCTTACACAGAGTGGATAGCCACTTAGCCAGGGAACCAATGAAGTCCCATGCCAGGACCTACAAAAAACAATCGTATCATTTTTTCTGCACTATATATCATTTTAATATCCTCTTAGACTTTGTGCTAGAGTGGCGTTTATATATTAATATAATTTTGTGCCCAAAATCTAGATTTACTACAATATACATGAGTGATTATCAACTAATTATAAAGGATACATTAAGCATTACTCATGCATTGATCTTGATAGTGCCCATGCTAAAAATGGGTAACACCTCTTACAATAAAAGAAGGCTAATTATCCTCCCTAAAAAAATTCCCTAAAAAAGAAGGCTAATTATCCTCCCTAAAAAAAGAAGGCTAATTATCCTAGAAGGTGAATTCTCGCAAGTGTAGGGAAAACATCAACATATAATATAAATAATTATATTATTAGAATTAGCATAAATTATATATGTTGATATGTTTTTCTATATATATTTGGTCAAACTTTACAAAATTTGACTGCTATGACCAAACACAGAACGCATGGTATTGAAAACGCATAGACTATATGATATTTTTACTTGCTTCTTGTTTTTTGAAAAATAATGCATTTATTTTAGCAAGTTTATTTTATATTTTGTAGGAAAATGAAGAACGTGTAGGCAATATCCATGATATTTTAAGAGAAGAATGTTTGGCTACAATAAAAAGGTGGGCGGTAAATAGATTCCATGGAAAGGACAAAAACAGCATCTGCATATATAGATTGCAACATATAAATATTATTCCATAGTCGATGGTAAAATGTCTTGCATCTGTACTATAAATTGCTCGTGAAACTACTGAAACTTGATGCTCCTATACAGCATAAGTGCCACTGCTCGTCTGCTCATACCATATGCTTTCCTTTTTATATGCCTAAATTTTCACATAGAAGATGCTTTTCCTTTGGATCAAGCAAAGCGTCCAAGGAACACAGAAAAAAACAGCAAAGTTATTCATTTTGTATCCAAGCAAAAGAGAAGCCTCAAAAGTTGTTCCAAGCACGGTAAAGAAGCATGACAATATCATCAGCATTCACTAGATAGATATTTTGATACAGTAAATGAGAGTACATGTAAACTACTTCCTGAACCGACATGTCAGACCAATCAAGTTCACCCTCCTAATGAATTAAGAGAAAATTGCTTCTAACGAACGCGGCAATGGCTCATTTACCATCCAACAAAGGATGAGTGCTTATATACCAAACACAATCAATTTCTAGTACTTATATGCCATCACCGTTAGTTCGTCGTCACGACGTCTCCGTTTTCCTGCCAGTCATTTCAAAATTTCCATTCTTACCCTCAGTTTGAATAAAAAAACAAAATCAACTCACCTACGTGACCCTCCAGTCGAGCACACGCAACAGTAGATCGAGCGAGCCATGGCGGAACCGCCGCCGGCGCTCCCAACGCATGTCGCCGCTCCCCTTACCCCTGTCGCTGTAGGTTCCTTCCGCCGTGCCTCCAGACCTCTCCTCCACTGGTTCTTCGACGCTCTCAACGCGACGTCTAATGGCGGAACCGTCGCCAGTGTTTCTCCAACCTCCGATGCTGCCGAACATTCCTGTCGCTGCCCCGCCTCGTGCACCTCTTGTCCATGGCATCTTCAATCCTTGGAGCAAAGCTATAGCGGCGCCGACCTTTCCCCCTGACCATGTCGCCCAGAACCCTAGGATTGGGGATTCCGGCAAGGTGGAGAGTGGAGAAGGGGCATCGATGGCTGAGGCCCTCTCCGAGATCTCCACTTTTGTGAGCACACTCGCAGCAACTCGTCTGCCCCAGGTTTCCAAGCCCCACGAGGAGGAGGACATGACTGAGGATGACTCCACCTCTCTCTGCAATTTGCGCAAGGTAAATTCTCGGGTTCTCTCACGTTTTGCTGCAATTTTCGATAGGAGAATGCACACTGACACAGTTGCATCATCTATAGGATGATCCAATCTTACACTTACGCGGTAGATGTGAAGATTTGTAGCAGTGAAACTGAAATCAATGGAGATGCAAGTTTTAGTTGGCAGATTATTGAGGGTACTAGCTCAAACATGAAGGATTTGCTGCTTGTATTGTTGGCACCTTCTCTTTTCCTCTATGTTTAGAGAAGAAAATATCTCTTGAGTATGTTGATTCACTTAGTGGCAAAAACATCTCTGTGTCAAATGATGAAGAATGCATGAAAATGTATGATTGTTTTCATCATAATAGAAGTGGCAATTTAATCATCAGACATGTTGACAGAATTGACAATCTTGATATTCCATGTACCGCTTCAAATCAAACACCATCTATAGAGCTGCCTAGCAACCAAGTAATATCAATGGTGAAGCTAGTGTATGCCTAACCGACAAATATGTTGCCAATCCACATGAAGAATATGAACAAGTTGGTCTAGATGAGGAGGACCAATACGCATTGGCAGGATAGTGATGATGAAAATGATGTTCGCTGCATGGTTCTAGATTATGTGAACTTAGTACTATTTGCGTTAGTCTATTGCTGGAACTATTGATGACGTGAAACACACGTTCGTTGGGAGACCCCAAGAGGAAGGTATAAAGCAGTGCAGCAACAAGTTTTCCCTCGGTATGAAACCAAGGTTTATCGAACCAGTAGGAGCAGTAGCACTTCAGAAGGTTGTTGGCGGCGGAATATGGCACGACGCAACACCAGGGAATCCGGCGCTGACGTGGAACCTGCACACAACACAATCAAACTACTTTGCCCCCAACGAAACAGTGAGGTTGTCAATCTCACCGGCTTGCTGAAAACAAAGGATTAAATGTATGGTGGGGAAAACAGTGTTTAATTGCAGAAAGTAAAAGAGAACAATGATTGCAGTTGGTGGTTTTATCAATGTAAAAGAAATGGACCGGGGTCCACAGTTCACTAGTGGTGTCTCTCCATAAAGATAAACGACATGTTGGGTAAACAAATTACAGCTGGGCAATTGATAAAATATTGAGCGCATGACAATGCATACATGTATGACAAGATGGCTACCATGATATTTCATTGGGCATTACGACAAAATACATAGACCGTTTATCCAACCGCATCTATGACTAATAATCCACCTTCAGGTTGACTTCCGTGTTCCCCGTTGGTATTAAGTTGCAAGCAACGGATAATCGCATTAAGTAATGTGCGTAAAGTAAACAAGTACATATGACCGTGGACATAGCATTGTTATGTTATCCCTAGTAGCAACAGCACATCCACAACCTTAGGCGTTGCTGTCACTAGCCCAGATTACTGGAGACTGAACCCACTATCTAGCATAAATACTCTCTCTTGGAGTTACAAGCATCTACTCGGCCAAAACATCTACTAGTAACGGAAAGCATGGAAGATCATAAATAACATGTATCATAGATTAATAATCAACTTGATCATAGTATTCAATATTCATCGGATCCCAGCAAACACAACATGTAGCATTACAATAAAATAATCTTGATCATGTTAGGCAGCTCACAAGATCTAAACATGATGGCACAAAGTGGAGAGACAACCATCTAGCTACTGCTATGGACCCGGAGTCCAAGGATGAACTACTCACGCATCACTCCGGAGGCGGGCATGGTGATGTAGAGCCCTCCGGTGATGATTCCTCTCTCCGGCAGGGTGCCGGGAAGAGGTTCTGGACCCTCCCGAGCTAGGGTTGACGACGGTGGCGCCTCTGGAACTTTTCGTGGAATATGACTCGGGTGTTTAGGGTTTTCGCATCGGGGGGAATAAGTAGGCGAAAGGACGACGACTGGAGAGCCCTGAGGGGCCTACACGCACCTAGGGCGCGGGCCCACCCTTGGCCACACCCAGGGGGCGTGTGGGGCCTCCTTGGCTCCTCTCCGTCTCCCCTTTGGACTCCATGTGTATTTCGATGAAATAGGGACCTCCGTAAATTTTCGTCCAATTCCGAGAATATTTCCAGACTAGCTTTTCTGGAATACAAAAACAGCAGAAAACAGGAGCTGGCGCTGAGTCATCTTGTTAATAGGTTAGTCCCAAAAAATGTATAAAAGTGACATAAAGTGGATGCAAAACATGTAACAATAGGTATAATATCAACATGGAACATCAAAAATTATAGATACGTTGGAGACATATCAGCAACCTCAAGCTTAGTTCCTGCTCGTCCTCGAGTAGGTAAACGATAAAACAATATAATTTTTGAGGTGACATGCTACCATCATAATCTTGATCATATAGTATTGTAAGGCACATGTAAATGAATGAAGTGATCCAAGTCAATGGTCTATAGTTTGCTATCAAATAGATAATGAATAAACAATGAATCACACAAGCTAAACTTTTCATGAATAGTACTTTGGAGACAATGCATCCACATGTTCACATAAGAGTTAACTCATAAAGCAATAGATTCTAACAAAAGGTATTTAACTAACACAAAGGAAGATTTAAGTTTCAGCATTTGCTTCAACCTTCAACATATTTATCTCATGGATATTGTCAACACAAAGCAATATAATAAGTCCAATATGTAGCATATAACAAATGTTGTATCAAAGTTGACATTAGTGTTTGCTTGTGGAAGATAGAAATAAGTAGGAAAACTGACTCAACATAAAAGTAAAAGAAAGGCCCTTCGCAGAGGGAAGCAGGGATTAAATCATGTGCTAGAGCTTTTCAAATCATACAGAGAGCAAAAATTAAGTTTTGAGAGGTGTTTGTTAATTGTCAACGAATGGTAGCGGATGAAAACAGTATTCTCCCTATCAAACAGACTTTTAAGAGCGGCTCCCATGAATGACGTTATTTCTACCAGCAAGGCAGATCATCCCTCTTTCTCTTTTGTTTACACATGCAGATGTTTCACTGAGTATTCAGTTGACAAAATGTGAAGAGAATTAAGCGGTTAAAGTTGTAATTAATTGGGACTGGGCACCTCGTTGCCAGCTCTTTTTGCAAAATTAATAGATAAGCGGATGTATATGCCGCTAGTCTGGTGGTAAATTCTGTTTGACAAGTCGAATAAAGAATAACCCACTACTTCCTCATGAGCTAGTAAACATTGACACAAAAAGGAATAATAACAGTTTTGAATAATTTAAAGGTAGCACATGAAAATTTTACTTGGAGTGGCAAGTAAATACCACATGTAGGTAGTTATGGTGGACACAAATGGCATGGATTTTGGCTCAAGGATTTGGATGCACGAGAAGCATTCCCTCTCAGTACAGAGTTTAGGCTAGCAAGGTTATGTAAGCAAACAAGAATATCAACCAGTACACCAAGTTTTACATGACCAACATATTGCAAACATTATAAGACTTCACACC
Organism: Poa pratensis; assembly: GCA_947311845.1. Lineage (NCBI taxonomy): Eukaryota > Viridiplantae > Streptophyta > Magnoliopsida > Poales > Poaceae > Poa > Poa pratensis. The sequence goes on from CAMZMU010000100.1 coordinate 27,708,787, forward strand.
GTCTTCCTTGTTAACCAAACCCTTTTATTAGAAAATATCTAGACCTTAGAGATACCACTCATGCAAATCAAATTTCAACAAGCTTTACGGTAGTTCTTCACTAATGGGCTTAACTTACATGATGCAAAAGTTTAATCATGATCTACTTGTTAACTCAAAACAATTGACAAGTATCAAATTATCCAAATTAGTGATCTACAAGAATATGCAAGTTTTTCCATTATACCATTTACCACATGCAATATTTTCTGTTCCAACCAAACATCAATCAATTTATTTCAATAACTCACCAAACAAGTATAAGTGAAGCAAGAGAGTTCTTTCTTTAAAAGAAAACTAATAGCTCTGATAAGAGATACATGAAAACCAAGAGCTAGAAGCTAAACAGCGCTAGACAGGAATACTCAATAAGTATAAGTGAAGAATAGGAGTATTCTCATGAAAAAGCGGAGCGTGTCTCTCTCCCAATCAAGAATGCTAGGGTCCAATCAAGTTGATAACAAAATGAAAATAAAATACTGAAAATAAAATACCGAAAATAAAAGCACACAGACGCTCCAAGAAAAGCACATATGATGTGAAGGAATAAAAATATAGTTTCACTAGAGATGACCTGATAATTTTGACGATGAAGAAGGGGATGCCTTGGGCATCCCAAGCTTAGACGCTTGAGTCTTTTTGAAATATGCTGGGGAGATCCATGGGAGCCTCCCAAGCTTTAGCTCTTCACTCTTCTTTATCCTATTATATCACTCCTCTCTCTTGACCCTTGAAAACTTCCTTCACACCAAACTCAAAGTAAATCTCATTAGAGGGTTAGTGCACAATCAAAAACTCACGTGTTCCGTAAGGACGCAATATGAGTTGTTACTTTAAACATTAGCTACTGCCACTGATGTTATGTGAAACTCTTCCACCCAAAAAAGAATTTCACTCAACAGTAGTAAAAGAGAGAATGCAAAATAAAAGACATAATCTGTCTAAAACAGAACAGTCCGCAAAGACGAAATTTTTCGAGGCACTTACGACGCTCAGATTGAAAACTTTGAACTAACAAAAGATGCAGACATACATAAAGATTATGCACAAATTTTTTCAGATTTAATTCACATTCTGGTGATTTTAGAGATTTAATACGGTGAACAGCAGAAATCTGTTTCTGCGCAGCAATCAAAATTTAGCATCATCTTATTATTAGAGACTACTCTTGGCACAACAATGCAAAAAAGTAAAGATACAAAGGAGTTGCTATAGAAGTAAACAAATTCCTTGACTCAATAAAAGAAAAATTGCAGAAATAAAAATAATGGGTTGCCTCCCATAAGCGCTTTTTTTTAACGCCTTTTAGCTAGGCACAAAGCATGCATCAAGTATCACCAAAGACATTAAAATCTCCCAACCTTTCAGCGGGATCGTCCTTCTTAATTGGGAAAAAGATTCTTCGATTAATAGAAGTATTGAATTTCATAAACCCATACTTTGCATTAATAAATCCTCCATTGCTTTTTAAAAAGGATCTTCCCAGGACAATATTATTAGGTGATTTTGCAAGAATCATAAAATTCACAGGGACGGTCTTATTTTGAATAGTGATTTTAACATCCTTAATAATCCCTATACTCTTTGCAATTGTCCCATCCGCATGAAAATGAAAAACAGTGTAATTAACCATATTATCATAATTCAATAAGTCATAAACCATTTTTGGCATGATGGACATTGTAGAACCAAGATCACAGTAGGCACGAAATTTCTCACTACCAATACTAATCTCAATGAATGGTTCCCAATCATTTTTTTAACTCAATTAGAGGTTGTTCCTTAAGGTTGTGGATCAAGGTTAATTCATCAAGCGTCTTCTCTATATTCTCTAGCTTAGTGATCATCCCACTTGCATCTATCATGGGAAAAATTGATAATCCATTCAAAATTTTATAAGCTTTTGCCGCATCATATTCAGAGAAAGTTTCCCCTGCCATGGTATCTAGAGCATTCTGATAAAGAGAAAATAAACCATAGTAGAATTTTTTTATAAGGACTCCCAAGTCCATCTTATGTTGCACTTTCTTATGCAATTCTAGCATTCTCCCCCAGGCCTTTTTAAATGTTTCTCCATTTTTCTGTTTAAACGTAATAACCTCTCCTATAGGTGGTACGATGTAAAAAGGAGTAGGGCCAGACATGATAACTAACAGGATGCAAAACCGAAAATAAACTAGAAGCAAGTAACTAATTTTTTGTGTGTTTTTAATAATTAAAAGCAAACAAGATAAAATAAAATAAACTAAGCAAGACAAAAACAAAGTAAAGAGATTGGAAGCGTGAGACTCCCCTTGCAGAAGTCTGCTGACTCCCCGGCAATGGCGCCAGAAAAAAGAGCTGTTGCAGGGAGTTTGCAGAGCTTCCTGAAATACTTCTACTCCCCGGCAACGGCGCCAGAAAAAAGGCTTGATGACGTGAAACACACGTTCGTTGGGAGACCCCAAGAGGAGGGTATGAAACAGTGCAGCAACAAGTTTTCCCTCAGTATGAAACCAAGGTTTATCGAACCAGTAGGAGCAGTAGCACTTCAGAAGGTTGTTGGCGGCGGAATATGGCACGACGCAACACCAGGGAATCCGGCGCTGACGTGGAACCTGCACACAACACAATCAAACTACTTTGCCCCAACGAAACAGTGAGGTTGTCAATCTCACCGGCTTGCTGAAAACAAAGGATTAAATGTATGGTGTGGAAAATTGTGTTTAATTGCAGTAAGTAAAAGAGAACAATGATTGCAGTTGGTGGTTTTATCAATGTAAAAGAAATGGACCGGGGTCCACAGTTCACTAGTGGTGTCTCTCCATAAAGATAAACGACATGTTGGGTGATTGCGTGGATCACACGTTCGTTAGGAGACCCCAAGAGTAAGGTATGATGCAGTGTAGCAGCAGTTTCACTCAGTATGAAACCAAGGTTTAATCGAACCAGTAGGAGCAAGAAATCACTTCTGAAGGTTGTTGGTGGCGCGTTACTCGATCACCAACGTGGAATCTGCACACAACACAATCAAACTACTTTGCCCCAACGAAACAGTGAGGTTGTCAATCTCACCGGCTTGCTGAAAACAAAGGATTAAACGTATGGTGTGGAAAACAGTAGTAAATTGCAGAGAATGAAAAGGAACAATGTTTGCAGTTGGTTGTATTATCAGTGTAAAAGAATGGACCGGGGTCCACAGTTCACTAGTGGTGTCTCTCCATAAAAGATAACTAACATGCTGGGTGAACAAATTACAGCTGGGCAATTGACAAAATATTGAGCGCATGACAATGCATATATATGACATGATGATTACTATGATATTCATGTGGGCATTACGACAAAATACATAGACCGTTATCCAACAGCGTCTATGACTAATAATCCACCGCCAGGTTGTCATCCGAGTTCCCCGTTGGTATTAAGTTGCAAGCAACGGATAATTGCATTAAGTAATGTGCGTAATGTAAACAAATGCATTAGACCTAACGGCGCACCCTTAAGCTAAGCATCGGTTATTTTATCCCTAGTGGCAACAGCACATCCACAATCTTAGAAGTTATTGTCACTCTCCCAGATTACCGGAGGCATGAACCCACTATCTAGCATAAATACTCACTCTTGGAGTTACAAGCATCTACTTGGCCAAAGCATCTACTAGTAACGGAAAGCATGCAAGATCATAAATAACATATAAGATAGATTGATAATCAACTTGACATAGTATTCAATATTCATCGGATCCCAGCAAACACAACATGTAGCATTACAATAAGATGATCTTGATCATGATAGGCAGCTCACAAGATCTAAACATGATAGCATAAAGTGGAGAGACAACCATCTAGCTACTGCCATGGACCCGTAGTCCAAGGATGAACTACTCACGCATCACTCCGGAGGCAGGCATGGTGATGTAGAGCCCTCCGGTGATGATTCCCCTCTCCGGCAGGGTGCCGGGAAGAGCTTCTGAACCCTCCCGAGCTAGGGTTGACGGCGGCGGCGTCTCTGGAACTTTTCGTGGATAATGGCTCGGGTATTTAGGGTTTTCGCGTCGGGAGAATAAATAGGCGAAAGGGCGGCGGCTGGAGAGCCACGGGCCCCACACCACCCCACGGCGCGGCAGGGGGGCCGCGCGGCCCCATGGTGTGGGTGCCTCGTGGCCCCTCCGTCTCTCCTCTGGACTCCGTGTTCGTGTTGGAAAAATAGGAGGTTCTGTCCAAGTTTCGTCCAATTCCGAGAATATTTCCAGACTAGCTTTTCTGGAATACAAAAACAGCAGAAAACAGGAACTGGCACTGTGGCATCTTGTTAATAGGTTAGTCCCAGAAAATGCATAAAAATGCTATGAAGTGTATATAAAACATGTAACAATTGGTATAATATCAACATGGAACATCAGAAATTATAGATACGTTTGAGACGTATCAAGCATCCCCAAGCTTAGTTCTACTCGTCCTCGAGTAGGTAAAACGATAAAAACAAAATAATTTCTGAGGTGACATGCTACAATCATAATCTTGATCAAATAGTATTGTAAAGCACATGTTATGAATGAAGTGATCCAGGTCAATGGTCTATAGTTTGCTAGCAAGTAGATAATGAGCAAACAACTGAATCATATAAGCAAAAACTTTTCATGAATAGTACTTTCGAGACAAGCATCAAAGAGTTTTGCATAAGAGTTAACTCATAAAGCAATAGATTCTAAGTAAAAGGTATTTAACCAACACAAAGGAAGATTTAAGCTTCAGCAATTGCTTTCAACTTTCAACATATATATCTCATGGATATTTGTCAACACAAAGCAATATAATAAGTGCAATATACAAGCATATAAAAATTGTTGCACCAAAGTTGACACTAGTGTTTGCTTCTAAGATAGAAAGAAGTAGGAAAACTGACTCAACATAAAAGTAAAAGAAAGGCCCTTCGCAGAGGGAAGCAGGGATTAAATCATGTGCTAGAGCTTTTTAAGTTTTTGAAATCATATAGAGAGTAAAAATAAGTTTTGAGAGGTGTTTGTTAATTGTCAACGAATCAGAAAATGGAAAGTACAATATGACCCCTGCCAACCAGACTTTTAAGAGCGGCTCCCATGAAGGACGTTATTTCTACCAGCAAGGCAGATCATCCCTCTTTCTCTTTTGTTTACACATGCAGATATTTCACTGTTTGTCATTGCTTGACTGATAAATCAGGGCAAAAATGTGAAGAGAATTAAGCGGTTAAAGTTGTAATTAATTGGGACTGGGCACCCCATTTGCCAGCTCTTTTTGCAAAATTAATGGATAAGCGGATGTATATGCCGCTAGTCCGGTGGTAAAGTCTGTTTGACAGTTGACATAAAGACATCCACCCCGTCCTCATGAGCTTGGTAAACATTGACACAAAATAGGAGTAATAAAGTTTGAATAGTTTAAAGGTAGCACATGAAAAATTTACTTGGAATGGCAAGGAAATACCACATATAGGTAGTTATGGTGGACACAGATGGCATGGATTTTGGCTCAAGGTTTTGGATGCACGAGAAGCATTCCCTCTCAGTACAGAGTTTAGGCTAGCAAGGTTATTTGAAGCAAACACAGGATATCAACCGACACAGCAAGACTTATATGAAAACATATTGCAAGCATTATAAGACTCTACACTGTCTTCCTTGTTAACCAAACCCTTTTACTAGACCTTAGAGATACCAATCATGCAAACCAAATTTCAACGAGCTTTACGGTAGTTCTTCATTAATAGGTTTTAACTACATGATACAAAAGCTTAAACATGAACTACTTGATAACTCAAAACAATTGACAAGTATCAAATTATCCAATACAGTGATCTACAAGAATATGTAAGCTTTTTCCATTATACCATCTACCACATGCAACATTTTCTGTTCCAACCAAACACCAATCAATTTATTTCAACATAAACTCTCCAAACAATTATAAGTGAAGCAAGAGAGTACTTTCTTTAAAAGAACTAACAGCTCTGAATAAGAGATGCATGCAAAACAGGAGCTAAAAGCATAGCAATAGCTAGATAAGAATACTCAACAAGTATAAGTGAAGAATAGGAGTATTCATATGAAAAAGCGGAGCGTGTCTCTCTCCCAATCAAGAATGCTGGGTCCAATCAAGTTGACCATAAGAAAAATAAAATACTGAAAATAAAAGCACACAGACGCTCCAAGTAAAGCACATATGATGTGAAAGAATTAAAATATAGTTTCACTAGAGATGACCTGATAAGTTGCTGATGAAGAAGGGGATGCCTTGGGCATCCCCAAGCTTAGACGCTTGAGTCTTCTTGAAATATGCTGGGGTGATCCATGGGAGCATCCCCAAGCTTAAGCTCTTCACTCTTCTTGATCACATTATATCATCCTTCTCTCTTGACCCTTGAAAACTTCCGCCACACCAAACTCAAAGTAATTCTCATTAGAGGGTTAGTGCACAATCAAAAACTCACATGTTCTATAAGGACACAAACATGACCGTTACTTTTAACATTAACTACTGCCACTGATGTTATGTGAAGCTCTTCACCCTAAAAAAGAATTCCACTCAACACTAGTAAAAGAGAGAATGCGAAAAATAAAAGACAGAATCTGTCTAAACAGAACAGTCCGCAAAGACGAATTTTTTCGAGGCACTTACGTTGCTCAGATCGAAAAACTTTAAACTAACGAAAGATGCGTACATATCTGAGGATCACGCACAAAAATTTCAGATTTAAATAATTTTTCTGTGATTTTACAGAATTAAAACGGTGAACAGCAGAAATCTGTTCCTGCGCAGAAATCCAAATCTAGCATCATCTTCCTATTAGAGGCAATACTTGGCACAACAATGCGATAAAATAAAGATACAAAGGAATTGTTACAGAAGTAAACAACTCCTTGACTCAAAAAGAAAAGAAAAATTGCAGAAATAAAATAATGGGTTGTCTCCCATAAGCGCTTTTCTTTAACGCCTTTCAGCTAGGCGCAGAAAGTAAGAATCAAGTGTTTCCAAGTGATGAAGCATCAACAATCTTACGCTTAGCTCTCTTACCTTACCCTTATCTTTAGGAAATACTTGGTTACACATAGGTGAAGAGGCGAAATTCATAGTGCCTTGGCCCACATCTATTATTGCTCCAAAGCGTTTCAACAGAGATCTTCCAAGCGTAATTTGTCCTACTCCTGCACATTCAATGACAAGATAATCAATAGATATTGTTATCCCCAGGAGTTTTGTAAATACTCCTTCGGCTACTCCTCTTGGTAATTTAATAGTATTATCACCCAAAATTATACAATCTTCGCATTTGGAAAGCTCCCAAAGATTTAAGGAATCAAAAATATCCTTGGGCATTAAACAGAATTCAGACATAATATCACAGCGAGCATGAAAAGTTTCACCATTGATAACAACTTTTACTGAGGGAACCCATCCCGATGGTTCAAAATTTACTGGCACATTATCATAGTGTTCACGAATTGATTATACCCTTCTTTTAGACCAGATATGTTTGTTTCAAGAGTGTTAAGTCTATCACTTATGCTTGTCAAAGCCAAATCAATTTTACTGATTGGAGGGCTAGAAATTGTAATCATTTTTTATAGCATTAAAAGCTTGATCCCCATCATAACGAAGGAAATCTCCTCCTACCACAGCATCTAAAGCATATCTGTAGCAAAGAACAAGACCAAAATAAAAGCTACTAAGAGCAGGCTTAAAGTCATTTTAGGTTCAGTTTTAGCATAGACTCAAAAATTCTAGACCAAGCATCTTTAAAACTCTCCTCACTCCCTTGCTTGAAAGTGAAGATCTCTTCCTCAGGCGACATGATGACAGGAACAGGGCTAGACATGATAACAAGACTGAAAAATAACAATTCGAAAATAAAAGTAACTATTTTTTTGTGTTTTTGATAAATAAAGCAAACAAGACTAAATAAAAATAAACTAAGCAAGACAATAACAAAGTAAAGAGATTGGAAGCGTGAAACTCCCCTTGCAGAAATCCTCTTGCTCCCCGGCAACGGCGCCAGAAAAAGAGCTTGATTGCGTGGATCACACGTTCGTTGGGAGACCCCAAGAGGAAGGTATGAAGCAGTGTAGCAGCAGTTTCCCTCAGTATGAAACCAAGGTTTAATCGAACCAGTAGGAGCAAGAAATCACTTCTGAAGGTTGTTGGTGGCGCGCTGATCAACGTGGAATCTGCACACAACACAATCAAACTACTTTGCCCCAACGAAACAGTGAGGTTGTCAATCTCACCGGCTTGCTGAAAACAAAGGATTAAACGTATGGTGTGGAAAACAGTAGTAAATTGCAGAGAATTGCAGAGAATGAAAAGGAACAATGTTTGCAGTTGGTTGTATTATCAGTGTAAAAGAATGGACCGGGGTCCACAGTTCACTAGTGGTGTCTCTCCATAAAAGATAACTAACATGCTGGGTGAACAAATTACAGCTGGGCAATTGACAAAATATTGAGCGCATGACAATGCATATATATGACATGATGATTACTATGATATTCATGTGGGCATTACGACAAAATACATAGACCGTTATCCAACAGCGTCTATGACTAATAATCCACCGCCAGGTTGTCATCCGAGTTCCCCGTTGGTATTAAGTTGCAAGCAACGGATAATTGCATTAAGTAATGTGCGTAATGTAAACAAATGCATTAGACCTAACGGCGCACCCTTAAGCTAAGCATCGGTTATTTTATCCCTAGTGGCAACAGCACATCCACAATCTTAGAAGTTATTGTCACTCTCCCAGATTACCGGAGGCATGAACCCACTATCTAGCATAAATACTCACTCTTGGAGTTACAAGCATCTACTTGGCCAAAGCATCTACTAGTAACGGAAAGCATGCAAGATCATAAATAACATATAAGATAGATTGATAATCAACTTGACATAGTATTCAATATTCATCGGATCCCAGCAAACACAACATGTAGCATTACAATAAGATGATCTTGATCATGATAGGCAGCTCACAAGATCTAAACATGATAGCATAAAGTGGAGAGACAACCATCTAGCTACTGCCATGGACCCGTAGTCCAAGGATGAACTACTCACGCATCACTCCGGAGGCAGGCATGGTGATGTAGAGCCCTCCGGTGATGATTCCCCTCTCCGCAGGGTGCCGGGAAGAGCTTCTGAACCCTCCCGAGCTAGGGTTGATGGCGGCGGCGTCTCTGGAACTTTTCATGGATAATGGCTCGGGTATTTAGGGTTTTCGCGTCGGGAGGAATAAATAGGCGAAAGGGCGGCGGCTGGAGAGGCACGTGGGCCCCACACCACCCCACGGCGCGACGGGGGGGGGGCGCGCGGCCTCATGGTGTGGGTGCCTCGTGGCTCCCCTCCGTCTCTCCTCTGGACTCCGTGTTCGTGTTGAAAAAATAGGAGGTTCTGTCCAAGTTTCGTCCAATTCCGAGAATATTTCCATACTAGCTTTTCTGGAATACAAAAATAGCAGAAAACAGGAACTGGCACTGTGGCATCTTGTTAATAGGTTAGTCCCAGAAAATGCATAAAAATGCTATGAAGTGTATATAAAACATGTAACAATTGGTATAATATCAACATGGAACATCAGAAATTATAGATACGTTTGAGACGTATCATTATGTAAACAAATTACAGCTAGGCAATTGATAAAATATTGAGCGCATGACAATGCATACATGTTTGACAAGATGGCTACCATGATATTTAATTGGGCATTACGACAAAATACATAGACCGTTTATCCAACCGCATCTATGACTAATAATCCACCTTCAGGTTGACTTCAGTGTTCCCCGTTGGTATTAAGTTGCAAGCAACGGATAATCGCATTACGCAATGTGCGTAAAGTAAACAAGTACATATGACCGTGGACATAGCATTGTTATGTTATCCCTAGTAGCAACAGCACATCCACAACCTTAGGCGTTGCTGTCACTCGCCCAGATTACTGGAGACTGAACCCACTATCTAGCATAAATACTCTCTCTTGGAGTTACAAGCATCTACTCGGCCAAAGCATCTACTAGTAACGGAAAGCATGCAAGATCATAAATAACATGTATCATAGATTAATAATCAACTTGATCATAGTATTCAATATTCATCGGATCCCAGCAAACACAACATGTAGCATTACAATAAAATGATCTTGATCATGTTAGGCAGCTTACAAAATCTAAACATGATGGCACAAAGTGGAGAGACAACCATCTAGCTACTGCTATGGACCCGTAGTCCAAGGATGAACTACTCACGCATCACTCCGGAGGCGGGCATGGTGATGTAGAGCCCTCCGGTGATGATTCCCCTCTCCGGCAGGGTGCCGGGAAGAGGTTCTGGACCCTCCCGAGCTAGGGTTGACGACGGTGGCGCCTCTGGAACTTTTCGTGGAATATGACTCGGGTGTTTAGGGTTTTCGCATCCGGGGAATAAGTAGGCGAAAGGGCGGCGGCTGGAGAGCTCCGAGGGGCCCACACGCACCTAGGGCGCGGGCCCACCCTTGGCCGCGCCCAGGGGGCGTGTGGGGCCTCCCTGGCTCCTCTTCGTCTCCCCTCTGGACTCCGTGTGTATTTCGATGGAATAGGGACCTCCGTAAATTTTCGTCCAATTCCGAGAATATTTCCAGACTAGCTTTTCTGGAATACAAAAACAGCAGAAAACAGGAACTGGCACTGAGGCATCTTGTTAATAGGTTAGTCCCAAAAAATGTATAAAAGTGACATAAAGTGGATGCAAAACATGTAACAATAGGTATAATATCAACATGGAACATAAAAAATTATAGATACGTTGGAGACGTATCAACTATACATATGCTTGAATTGTTATATATTTCCACTTGTTTTGCAAAGCTGTGAAAAATAGATGTGAAATGTTGTCATTTTTTTGTCATGTTTTACAATTGTTGCTTATTTGCCACTGAGGGCAAGACGGTCATTTTGGCCTCTTACCGGAATGAGGTAACGCTAGAATTACAACCAGTGACAAATATGCAATAGAATTCGTTTGTGTTTGGTATATGAGAATTAGAGATTTATTGGATGGCAAATAAGTCATTTCTGAGTTTGTCAATGGTATAGAAGTCATTAGCTCATAAATTAATGAACAAAGGGTAATACAAGGGAAGTTTGGATCGGGCTTGGCCTTTTCATTCTGAAAGATTTTACTTAGCTCTTGGACCGTGTTCCAGTGGGCCGCGTGGCAGGAGCCTAGCCCAAGGCCCAGCTGTCACAGTCCGACAACTCGTCCCACCGACACGCCAAAAGTAAAAAAATCACTCGCCGTGCGTCGTGCGACGGGACGCGATGCTCTCGTGGCCTCTACTCTAGCACCTCCGACGGCGGCGACTCACCGCCAGCGAGCCGATCCGCGCCGCTGATCCATTGCTGCCCTGCAACGTGTATGTGATCTGTCTCACTATCTCCGGACTCCGGATCCTTTTCCTCCATGGGATTAGGGGGCGCGAGAGGCGGCATCGGGGGAGGGGGCGCCGGCTCAGGCGAGAGGTGGCGGTGGATTCTCTTCCTCTCGCTGGTCTCCGTCTCCTTCCTGCTCTCTTTCCTCTTCCTCTTCCTCTCCGCCTACTCCTCCCCGACGCGCCTCCGCCTCCCGGGTCTCACCACCGCCCGCGCCGCGGCCGGCGTCCGCCGCGGCCCAGACGCGCTCCCCTGCTCGCGTACCTCCTCATCGGCGCCCGGGGCGACGGCCCCCGACTCCTACGGCTACTGCTCGCCGTCTACCACCCCCGGAACCGCTATATCCTCCACCTCTCAGCCGACGCCTCCAACGACGAGCGCCGGGACCTCGCTGCCGGGGTCGCCGCCGCCGCGCCAGCCGCTGTCGCGTTCGATAACGTCGCTGTCGTGGGCACGCCCACCGCGGGGACGCCCGTTGGGTCCTCGGGCCTGGCCGGCACGCTCCGCGCCGCCGCCGTCCTGCTCCGCCTCCACCCCGACTGGGACTGGTTCCTCACCCTCAACGCCGCCGATTACCCCCTCGTCACCCAGGATGGTATGGCAACCCGACTTGTATTGATACTCAGGGATTTGCATGATTGTATCTCATTGACCCGAAATAGTCCCCCATTTGATCTTTCATTTCTCCTATAGTGTTAGAAACGAAATTAATTTTGCCAGCTGCATTTTCATTAATCTTCCAACTAGTAGTAACAATAAATGGAGGAGTTTTCGTGCTCAATTGTGCCGCGAGCAAAGTGACGATGGTTTACAGCTTACAGACCATGAGATTTGTTAGCAACCAGCTGCCTGTTGCTTACACAGATGCAGTTTTTTTTGAACTAGACAGATCCAGCGTATTTCATTTATTTGTTCACAACACAGACCTCGAGAGTGGATATAGATGTACATTATGTCTATTTAAAAACTAAGTAGTAAATTCAGGATTCCGTTATCGCTTGTTTTGTATATATCTGAAGTAGAATAGATGATGCTCATTTCAGAACATGCAATCCTCCAGTACTAACCTCCAATAGTGCTGATGATTATCATGATGTTAACTTAATAGTAGTTTTCTTTTTGGGCAGAACTTGTTAATAGTAGCTAACATTGACCTTTAGACTTGGGTTGGGTTTTCCAAATGACACTTACAGTTTCTGTCCCAGACATGTAGTAGTGATATTTTCTGGTTAATTTTGCTAAAGTGACACCTTTGTCATAGTTAGGTTTATACTGATTATGATACTATTGTTCATTTTATCCTGTTGCAGACTTGATTCATGCCTTATCATATGTTCCAAGGGAATTCAACTTCATTGATCACACTAGTGAACGGATGATTGTATCTCGTTGACCCGAAATAGCCCCCCATTTTGATCCTTCATTTCTCCAATAGTGTTAGAGACGAAATTAGTTTTTCCAGCTACATTTTCATTAATCATCCAACTAGTAACATTAAATGGAGGAGTTTCCGTGCTTAATTGTGCCGCGAGCAAAGTGACGATGGTTTACAGCTTACAGACCATGAGATTTGTTAGCAACCGATTGCCTTTTGCCCACACAGATGTAGTGTATTTCATTTATTTGTTCACAGCATAGACCTCCATATAGATGTACAACATTGTCTCTTTAAAAATAAAGAAGCGAATTCAGGATCCCGGTATCGCTTGGTTTTATATATCTGAAGTAGAATAGATGATGCACATTTCAGAAATGCATTCCTCGGTAGGTCAATTACAAAACTAACATCCAATAGTGCTGATGATTATCATGATATTAACTTCTTAAAAGTATTTTTTTTTGGGGGAGGACTTGTTAATAGTATTTAATATATACTGTGTCGTTCTGACCTTTGGACATGTTTGGGTTTTCTGATGACATTTCCAGTTTCTGTCCCAGACATGTAGCATTGATATTTCTGGTTAGTTTCTCTAAATTTCGACCTTATCAAGTGATAGTCAGGTTTATACTGATTGTGATACTTTGTTCATTTTATCCTGTTGCATACTTGATTTGTGCCTTATCATATGTTCCAAGGGAATTCAACTTCATTGACCACACTAGTGATTTTGGTTTGTACTGATTGTGATACTTGTGTTCATTTTATCCTGTTGCAGACTTGATTCATGCCTTATCATTTGTTCCAAGGGAATTCAACTTCATTGATCACACTAGTGATTTTGGAGAGAAAGAGTATGAATCATTTGAACCTGGAGAGAATATAGCAGCCAACAGTATCAGTTTTGATAAAACTATTCACTTGCAGATCTGAAAAAGTGCAATCAATGATAGTGGATGCTGGAATATACTTGTCAGGGAGGACCAACTTCTTCCGAGCCTCACAGAAACGACCAACTCCTGATGCTTTTAAGTTTTTCACAGGCATTTCTTGCTCCCTGCGCTGATTTTTATTTCATTGGTCTAGATAATTTCCTTATCCATCTTCATTTCTTTCTGACTAGGTTCTCCATGGGTTATTCTGAACCGGCGGTTTATAGAGTACTGTATTCTTGGTTGGGAGAACCTTCCTCGGGTTCTTCTCATGTACTTCAACAATGTAATGCTGCCTCAGGAAGGATACTTCCACTCAGTCATATGCAACTCGGTTGACTTCCGTAATTCCACTGTGAACAATGACTTGAGGTACAAGGTTTGGGATGAACCACCACAGACAGAGCCCCTTTTCTGAACATGGCACATTATGATACAATGGTGGATGGCGGGCAGCCTTTTGCAAGGCGGTTTCAGCGGAATGAACCATTGCTGAACAAGATCGATGACAAGCTACTCAGGCGATGGGGCCATGGGCCTGTTCCTGGTGCCTGGTGCTCAGGCAGGAAGAGCTGGTTCGTTGACCCATGTTCCCAGTGGAGTGACGTGAATGTTGTGAAACCTGGTCCTCAGGCCTTGAAGTTGCAGCAATATATCAATCGGACCTTGGAAGAAGCAAATTCTGGAGCAAAATCATGCAGGCGATAGCAATATATGATGCCAATAACCAGAAATTCGCTTTGGAGCTCGGGCTCATATGCTCCCGTTATATTCAACAAAATTTAGCAAATTGAAAACTTATCAAAAAATTCCGAAAAAATCATGCATGTACCTGACCATGTTGCGCACCACCATGATTTTTTTCGCGCCGAAATGACATCGTATGCGAACTGTACAAAAATGACAAATTTCCTGTCAGATTTGAGATTCAAAATTTGAATTTTCTGACAGGAAATTTGTCATTTTTGTACAGGGCGCATACGATGTCATTTGGGCGCGAAAAAAATCATGGTAGTGCGGAACATGGTCAGGTACATGCATGATTTTTTTCGGAATTTTTTGATAAGTTTTCAATTTGCTAAATTTTTTCAAAAATACCGGGAGCATATGCTCCCGGGAGCCAAAACGCTGCTCTCGCCAATAACCCTTTTGCATAGAGAAAAGGGGAATATTGATATATTAGATGATTATGATCCGATGTGCTTTCTTGGCCGTACTCTCTTCTTGCGAGATACGGCGACAGGATTTGAAGGCCGAGAGTTTCACTTCATTTGTGACTCCACCAAGACATTGAAGGCCGAGCTGTTAGAGCAGGCTAATTGAAGCATATTGTTCTGATGTGCTAGTTCCTGTTGAATGACTAAGCTGGTGCTAAGTTCATATCTGACAGAATTGGAGGGGAAAAAGTATAGCGGGTGGTCTGTTGTTCTTATTAGCATTGCCACCATGTTCTCATCACTAGAATGAACTTCTATGTGTTCATTTCCCCCAGGACTTCCAGTAGCCTACTCCCTCTGTTTTAAAACGTACGTCCATATTTTGGGGCTGCCATTTCATAAACCATACTAATTCATATTCGAATTTCATTAATATTAGAAATATCTTTAACTTTTGCTCTTCAAAGCAGTGAGTTAAATGCTTCTCTTACATGCAATTTATCCTTGATAGATATTCTGTACTACAGTACTATTCAGTGGTATTAACACCTCTGACAGGTGAAATATTGTAGCGGGCAGTTAGAAATCCGAAATATGATGAAGTCTTTACTGATGGGCCAAACGTTGGATCCGCCACCAGTGACGTGCTACCTTCAGTGCTAAGTTTCTAGTGATCCACTACGACTCATTTGGAGCAAAATTTGCAGCACTTGGATCCACCGGATGCCATGTGCTCCCCTTACTCCTCTTCGTGGTGTTGTCCACGTCTCTTTCTACATAACGAGTTAACGACTCTGTCATCTAGGTTTCGTTCCTAAGACCATCTTTTCATCTCATGATCAGTTCTGCTGACCATCATATGGTTGTGGTTCCACAGAGGTACTCCCTCCGTTCCAATTTAATTGACTTGGTATCCACCAAATGTGGATGTATCTAGACATGTTACATGTATAGGTACATTCACATGTGGTGAATAACAAGTCAATTAAATTGGAACGGAGGGAGTAGTCGTGAGGCCGAGGCGGGAGCGGTTGGAAGGAGTGGTTATCAGGGGAATACCCAACTAGGTAGGCCTACGAAGAGAGATGACCCACAAGATCAGGGTGGAGTAGGGCCGGCTTATGGCCACCCCTCTCCATGGGATTACACATGATAAGGTGGTCTGGCTCGAGATCTAGTCTGACTCAAGTTGGAGTTGGTAGATAAGACGGTGACTCAACTTGGAAGGCAAGGCGGAAAACGTAGCTGATTCCAAGTAGGACATCGGCTCCGAGCCGATTTAGGGATAGTTCTGAAATCTCGATTACACAATAGCCATAGAACGATCTTGTAACCGAGACATCAATCAATACAATGACGCATGCACAAGAGTAGGTTTTTACCTCACGGTGAAGGCGGAACATAGGTACATCGTGTGTACCAATCCCGTCATGTCCCTGGAATTTCTTAACTCGCCTAACTCCAAACGTCACGTAAGCCACCCTATAATGGCATATGTTGTGTCAACCCCACAACAACGGTCTAGGCCCGGGTATACCGACGACCGATAGCGAGCAGCCCTAGGGTTATGGGAACCGGACGGTTGCTATGGTGGGTGGAGATGTGGAGGGCGACGTGCCAGTGCAGGGGATGGGAGATCGTCGGGTCGGGAGTGCTAGAGGTGCAAAATCTAAACATGCAACTCAATAGGTAGGATAAACATGGCATATCTATCTCATATACTACTACCAGGAAACTAAGACCAATCTCTAACGATGGGATAAGAGAAAATACGACACGGTCTTGAGTGCAGTCTAGACATCGATAGCAACAAGGGAATATGGAGTCGATGGAGAAGACATGGGGTGAGCATAGCAACCCACTGAATTGGCCGAAGTAGACGTTCACAACGGCAATGAAGAAGTCGCAAGCAGCCACACAAGTTTGTGTTCCCCAAAAAATCTTATCGACTCTATCCCTTTGCGCCACTTTTAGGTCTTTTACTCCCCGCTTCTCGGGGTGCACTGCTAACCATGATAGCTCAACATTTGCATCCATGATCCATTGATGCGTAGAGACACGATCAATGAATTACTTAAGAGACAATAACCCAACCCTAGATATATTTTGCACCCCGATGGGATGAATTCAACACACACAAAATCTCTCTGCCTTGATGAAAACTCAATGTTTGTTCAAGAACTAATCATTGCATTGCATGCGGATAGCCGCCGTAGGTGTCGAGGATCACCGGTACAATTCAAGGAACAGAGAAGACATCATTTCGTATACAAGGGTCAAAGGGGCCGCACCTGAACATGGATATCCCAAATCTAGCCGTCAGAAACAGCAAATATACCACCTCAAAACGTCGAGCATACATATGTGGGCATCATAAATTAAACGCCGTCCATTTCTTCAGAAAGCGTCAAGCAAATATATACCACATCTCTAGATGATCTGTCAGTCACATAGATATTGCCAAGCAAAGATCGATAGTAAACTAATCTACTGTAGTAATAGTAGACTACACGTGTCTGCGCGTACATATATTCTTCGGATTCAACCGTAAGCCATGGTGCGGCTGCCCATGTGCACGCTACCCGCTCAATTCAGATGACCTTTGCTGAGTCCTCTCCCTCCTGCAACGGATCGACCACAGTACTAATGCTATATATACACACACACAGAAACATCACAAGATCATCACACAGCTAGCCATCAGAACCAAATCTCTCAGACACGGAAACACACGGACAAACACCAGTAAGCAAGAACACTCCGTTTCCAGACTAGAAGGTCACCTACGTGCAGATAAGGTCGTCAGATTCTTACTCCACAGATATCGATATGGCGCCAGCTCCAGCTCCAGCTCGAGCTATCGCGGTGGCGTTGCTCACGCTCGCCTGCTGTGGTTTGGCCGTGGCAGCGGACAAAGCACCCATCAAGTGGCTGAGGGCGCACGCGACGTTCTACGGCGGCGCCGACGCCTCTGGCACCATGGGTGGAGCTTGCGGGTACGGAAACCTGTACTCGGCGGGGTACGGGACGCGGACGGCGGCGCTGAGCTCGGTGCTGTTCGACGGCGGCGCCTCGTGCGGGCAGTGCTACAAGATCGCGTGTGACCGCAAGCTGGCGGACCCGGCGTTCTGCAAACCCGGAGTTACGGTGACAATCACGGCCACGAACTCTGCCCGCCGAACGACGCGCTCCCGAGCAACAACGGCGGATGGTGCAACCTGCCGCGCCAGCACTTCGACATGGCGCAGCCGGCCTGGGAAAAGATCGGCGTCTATAAGGGCGGCATCATCCCCGTCATGTACCGGAGGTACGAGCACATGAATCGTCCTTTTTCACTACTATTTGGTGCTTCTGTAAGTCAAAATTTACTTAACTGAAACGGATTTATGTAGGGTTCCATGCGTGAAGAAGGGCGGGGTGCGGTTCAAGATCGTCGGGAAGGATTACTTCAATCTGGTGACGGTGATGAATGTCGCGACCTCCGGCTCGATCAAGTCGATGGATGTCAAGAGCTCTGATTCAGATGGTTGGTTGCCAATGTCCCGTAACTGGGGAGCGAATTGGCAGTCCCTAGTGCTTCTTACCGGAAAAGCGCTCTCGTTTAGATTGACTAACACAGATGGGCAGACGGCTGAGTTCAAGGAGATTGTGCCACGCGGATGGAAGTTTGGGCAAACATTTGCGAGCAAAACGCAGTTCAAGTGATCACTCTCAGCAGACCAGTTTAGGATGTGACTGTTTGTCACGTACTATCAGAAATGGCTGAAATTAATTTATTAGTGTGTGGTGCTTAATAATATTTGTTAATTAAGCACCACTTGTGTATATACATATTACGATTCATTGGTTAGGGCATGTACACCACACATTGTTGGAGTACGTGTTCAACCTGTTGTATATCTTTGTGTTTTTATTTTCTTTATTTTGTATATAAAATGAGAATAATATCACCGATTCACCTGTAATGTTTATTTCATATATTTGGACCTTCAAGACAAGTATTGTATTTCCACACTAAGAAAGTGAACCCGTGTGATCTCATAGTCGGATGATAAAACCTAAGGTTGTCTGTTGATGTCCTCAAGCTCTAGTTATCGTTTCTTTATGAGAGAATTGTAGCCCTTCTAGGAAAGAAATCACCGCTCAATGTTTTGTAGCCGTTTTGTTAGTACTTTCAAGTGGGAACTAGCTAAATTCATACCTTACCAAGTTAATAAAAGAAAGAAACTATTAGCTAGATGGTTTTCAATCAGATATACTGTCAGAGGTACAGCAAGTTTCGGTGGCTATAAACCAGCAGGTAGAGGCCAAGGCAACATCTAGGCTCGTGCCACAGTCCACACAGGAGTTCCCGGCAGAGGTTTCGTCGGTTTTGGGGCCACGACAGGGGGTTACGAGGCGTTGGTTGAAAATGTTGAGGATGGCCAAGTTGGAGATGTTTCGGCAGAGTTTCAGTCATCTTCGCTGCATAGCCAACCTTCGGCAGAGAACTATCAGCTATCTGTGCCGCGGCATTTTGCCTGGTATGGCTGCGGTTTCGGTGCAACTCAAAGAAAAGCCGAAAACGCCAGTTTGTGTTGAAACTGTGGTTTCGCCTCAGGCTGTTGGTGTTGGGGAGGGTGAGTCTCGGTCTGCAGCAGCCCAGATGTCACCAAAACATGTTGTACGTACACCAACAAATGCAGACAAGGGCAAGAACATCTTGGTTAATTCGGTGACTTCGTCTCCAACAAGTGGAAGGCAAGGAAGACCGGAGGGGACTGGCGTTTTTCTTGGAGGAAGATACTCGAGGGCGGAGGTGATCTCTTTCGGTGGCATCCCGGAGACGGCAGCGGTGGGTGTTCGGTCAAGTAATCGAATCAAGGCTCAACAAATGCTGATGATACCCAGTGTTGTGTTTGTGTCGAATATTATGTACGAGTAGGGTTACGTGGACTTGGAGTTGTAATAGGTGTGGACAGGGTACGTGTAGTGTTGGAGTCGAACACGTTGTATCCTAGGGCCTCCCATATAATGAGGGGCACCACATGTTGTAACCCATGGCGACTTGATAGCAGCAGACGCGCAAGGGGAGCCGGCGGCTTGTGCCGGCGACCAAGGCGGCCGGTGCAGCGGTATCATGGGGGAGGAGCGCCCATAGTCATGCCCCGCAGATGTAGGCGAGTTCGCCGAACTGCGTTAACAAATCTCGGTGTCGCCGTTTTGCTGTGATTGCTTGTTCCTCGGTAGATCGATTAGGCGCCTACAATTGCACCAAGTGGTATCAGAGCAAGTTGAAGGCTGCGGTGTGTTGATCTAGAGGAGTCGAGAGATTTGATCAGTCGATGTGGATTCGCAGCGGCGACTCTTTCCGTCAGATCGGCAGGGATCGAATTTTCTCGGCGAGTTTTAGAAGCAATCGGATCGTGATTGGATTGGACTTGGCGGACGCATCAGCGCAGGTTGGCAGTTCATAAAGCATGCAGGCGTACGTATCCTTGTACGTACATGTGGGGCTGTCCAACTAGGTCACGTGCGTGTTGGTTCAAGGTAATTGCATGCAACGATCGGAAAGCACGGACCGGATTTGTTTTGGAAAAAAAGAAGGGACCGAGTCCCAGGTGGAGACGTACGAGGCGTGGTCTTCACGGGCTCGTCTCCGAGGCGGAGACCTGCAGGGCTTTTAAAAGCAGCAGGAGGCGGCCGTGGGGAGGCGAGCCGGCAAATCGATTCAGCGGAAACATCTATCAAGGAGTTCCATCGGAGGTAGCAGGCGAGCTAGGCAGCAGCTAGCATCGATCGGGAGTTGAGCCAAGCCAGGGAGCAGCAGCGCGTGAGGCATAGGCAAAAGGAATTCAATTGCTACGTGCACACGGGGACAGCAGCTCGGTTATTTCTTCTCGGTCAGCCGTACAGGAAAAATAATGGCGCCAACGGGTACCAGATTTGAAGTGCAAAAGTTCGACGGAACTGGAAACTTCGCGTTATGGCAGACAAGGGTGAAGGATTTGTTGCACAACAGGGATGCTTGAAGGCGTTGCGGGATAACAAGCCAGCTAAGATGGATGATGATGACTGGGAGGAGTTGCAGATTCAAGCAGCCGGAACCATACGGTTGTGTTTGTCGGACCAGGTCATGTATCATGTGATGGATGAGAATTCGCCGAAAAAGGTTTGGGAGAAGCTGGAGAGTCAGTTTATGTCCAAGACTGCGACGACCAAGGTGTATTTGAAGCAAAAGTTATACAGGCTGAAGATGCAGGAAGGGTCGGATTTTGTGGAGCACATGAATGCCTTTAATCAGGTCGTCACGGATCTAGCACGTCTGAGTGTGAAGATTGACGAAGAGGATAGGGCGATTCTTCTTTTATGTTCGTTGCCACCGTCCTATGAGCATTTGATCACTACGTTGACGTACGGCAAGGAGACCATCAAGCTTGAGGATGTCACTGCGGCGTTATTGTCCTATGATATGAGGAAGAAGAACACCGCAGAGGAAGTCGCTCATGGTGTAGGTTTGCTGGTCAATGGTGCGCAAGGCAGGAAAGGATACGAGGCAGGAAAGAACAAGAAAAAGAAGGTGCAGTGTCACAAGTGCAAGCAGTGGGGACATATCAAGAAGGACTGTCCAGATCTCAAGGATGGGACAAGTGCTAATGTAGTAACTCATGGTGATGACTCGGACGGCAGTGGTGATGTTCTCTTAGTGTCAAATAGACGGTCAACCAAAGGTGAAGCGTGGATGTTGGATTCAGCTAGCTCTTTTCATGCGACGCCCAATAGGGAGTGGTTCTCTTCGTACAAGTCTGGTGAGCTTGATACAGCCTACCTGGGGATGACACGGGCTACCGTGTTGCTGGAGTAGGTGACATCAAAATCAAGATGTTCGACGGAGTAGAGCGGTGCTTCGGGGAGTCAGGCATGTGCCAGGGCTAAGGAGGAATCTAATTTCGCTTGGAGTTCTCCATGATGGTGGTATGGTATTCCGTTGTGATCGGGATAGGAAGACCATGAGAATCATGGAGGATGAGGTGACCGTGATGACGGGAGAGAGGACAACGTCGCATCTTTACAAGTTGCGAGGGAGCACTATTGCAGGTGGAGGCATCGTGAGTGGAGTTGCGGGAGTAGCAGCTGTGTTCCATGGAGGCGGCGGGTCTGCGGCAGACTCGTCGGGTAGCTCTCGGTAAGCTACGAAGAAGACAACTCAAGTCCGGAGTACATGGAAGTTTGACGCTTTGACGAACTCAAGGTGGTGGAGAATATTCGCCAAGGTGGAGTTTGTTGTGTTTGTGTCGAATATTATGTACGAGTAGGGTTACGTGGACTTGGAGTTGTAATAGGTGTGGACAGGGTACGTGTAGTGTTGGAGTCGAACACGTTGTATCCTAGGCCTCATGTATCCTAGGGCCTCCCATATAATGAGGGGCACCACATGTTGTAACCCATGGCGACTTGATAGCAGCAGACGCGCAAGGGGAGCCGGCGGCTTGTGCCGGCGACCAAGGCGGCCGGTGCAGCGGTATCATGGGGGAGGAGCGCCCATAGTCATGCCCCGCAGATGTAGGCGAGTTCGCCGAACTGCGTTAACAAATCTCGGTTCGCCGTTTTGCTGTGATTGCTTGTTCCTCGGTAGATCGATTAGGCGCCTACAATTGCAACACCCAGCTAGACCGAGCCAAGCAACGGGCTTGTGCACGTGATTATGAGTACGCAGGTACTGATCTACTACATCAACTTTAGCTTCTATTCCTAATGATGTGGTAGTGAATAGGGCTTCTAAACTTGGGGTTTCTTTGGGTAAATCACCTAGTCAGATAGAAAGCTCAGTCAATCTTTTAAAAGATATAGATTTTGATAGAACTTTGACAATGCTTAAGAAAAAGAAACACAAGTTAGTAACGAGAGTGATGACCTTGGGAGTCTTGTGTTGAATGAAGCAAACAAGCTTGCTGTGGATCTTTTAGATGAAGAGACTTTCGCAGGTAAGGATCACAAGGATCCTCGTGTCCGGGCTACAAAGGTCTCTCGGCTAGATCTAAAAAAGGTGTAGGGGAAGGTACGGTCCTGCGTCGAAGTAATAGGTTCAAGAATAAGAATTAATTCGTACTTCAAAATGAAGGGGTGCTTTTGGAACTGTGATGGTTTTGGGGATACAGCAAAACACTGGTTCATTCATGAATCAATAAAAGAACACAAGCTAGATTTTTTCGCGATCCAAGAAACGGTAGAGACAATTTTTCGGCTCCTTTTCTTAGGTTTTTGGCAGCTGGGCTGGACTTTGCTTGGTACTGTCTACCACCACAAGGGAGGTCAGGGTTATTTTAGTAGGGCATAAACCTACAAACTCTGTCCGTTAAAGAGGTTAAAAATGGAGATAGATGTGTTAAATTCGATCTATCATCAAAAGGGATAGTTTCGAATGGTCTTTGGTGTCTGTTTATGGTGAGGCACAAGATGAACATAAACAGGAATTCTTAGCTGAACTAGTTAGAATTTGTGAACGAAGCTCTAAACCTTTGTTAATAGGAGGTGATTTCAACATTTTGCGTCGGAAAGAGGATAAAAGTAATGACAATTTCAACTCTCGGTGGCCTTTTCTTTTTAATACAATTATTGAGAGTTTAAATCTTAAAAGAAATTCACTTATCCGGAAGACAATATACGTGGGTTAGTCGTAGAGCCTCTCCCACATATGAAAAATTGGATATAGTGCTTTCTAATGTTGAGTGGGAGCAGAAGTTCCCTCTTGTGACGGTCAGGGCACTAGAACGTGCAGGATCGGATCACACTCCTTTGCTTCTAGATTCAGGTGAACAAGCTCACCTTGGCAACAAATCTCATTTCTCTTTTGAGCTATCTTGGCTTCGGCAACAAGGTTTTGTTGATATGATAGCAAAGGAATGGCAGTCGATTTCTCATGGCTCAACTCCTATAGAGAAGTGGCATAACAAGATCCGCCACATTAGGAGTTTCCTGAGAGGATGGGCTAAAAACTTGAGTGGTAAGTACAAAAAAGAGAGAGACCGGTTGTTAGGGATAATTGATATATTGGAAACTATGGCTGATTCAACTCCCCTTGGTTCGAATGAAAGTGATCATCTGAAAAATGCAAATGAAAAGATAGCATCTCTAAGAAGAGATGAAGAGGCTAAGTGGGCACAAAGAGCAAAAGTTAAACATATCCAGGAAGGAGGAAATAATACTAAATATTTTCATATGATCGCAAATGGGAAACATAGAAGGAAGAGGATTTTCCAATTAGAACAAGACGAGGGTATTGTGGTAGGCCAAGCAAATCTGAAAAATTTCATAACCGAATTCTATAAGAAACTCTTTGGTGCGCCAAAAGCAAATTTCTTTACCATGGAGGAGTCGGTAGTGTCCGATATTCCACAACTTTCGGAAGAGGAGAATAATATTTTGAAGGCTGAGTTTACCGAACAAGAGGTATACGACGCACTTTTTCAAATGGAAAAAAACAAGGCGCCGAGACCTGATGGTTTTCCGGCTGAATTTTATCAAAAGTGTTGGAATATAGTTAGAACCGATTTAATGTAACATGTTCAGTGCTTTCCGCAAGGGAGAATTACCACTGTTTCATCTAAATTTTGGGAAGATTATTTTATTGCCTAAGAAATAGGATGCCATTCAAATCCAACAATATCGCCCTATCTGTCTGTTGAACGTAAGCTTCAAATTTTCACGAAAGTGGCTACTAACCGTATCACCAAGGTGGCACATATGGTAGTAAGGCCAACACAAACTGCTTTTATGCCTGGCAGACACATACTTGAGGGTGTGGTTGTTTTACATGAGACCATACATGAACTGCATAGGAAGAAATTAGATGGAGTTCTCCTCAAAATAGACTTTGAAAAAGCCTACGACAAGGTCAATTGGTCTTTTCTTCTACAAGCTTTACATATGAAAGGCCGGTTTTCATCCAAAATGGTGCCAATGGATCAAGGATTTCATTAGCAGAGGGAGTGTAGGTATAAGAGTGAATGATGAAATAGGTCATAATTTTCAAACGCTAAAGGGACTCAGGCAAGGAGATCCACTTTCACCTATCTTATTCAATGTGGTCGCGGATATGTTGGCTATTTTAATTTATCGAGCAAAAGAGGATGGACAAGTAGGAGGCCTCATACCTCATTTGGTAGAAGGTGGCGTTTCTATATTGCAGTATGCGATGATACAATCATTTTTATGGAGCATGACTTGGATAAGGCTTTAAACATGAAATTAATTCTATGTATATTTGAACAACTATCGGGTCTTAAGATCAATTTTCATAAGAGCGAACTTTACTGTTTTGGACGATTTAGGGATAGTTCTGTAATCCTGAGCCGTCCGTGTATATATGGCTGGCAGGGAGCACCCTTAGGGTCAAGAAATCTCGATTACACAATAGCCATAGAACGATCTTGTAACCGAGTCATCAATCAATACAATGACGCAGGCGCAGGAGTAGGTTTTTACCTCACGGTGAAGGCGGACCATAGGTACATCGTTTGTACCAATCCCGTCCTGTCCCTGAATTTCTTAACTCGCCTAACTCCAAATGTCACGTAAGCCACCCTATAATGGCATATGTTGTGTCAACCCCACAACAGCGGTGTAGGGCCGGGTATACCGACGGCCGATAGCGAGCAGCCCTAGGGTTACGGACCGGGCGGTTGCTATGGTGGGTGGAGATGTGGAGGGCGACGCACCAGTGCAGGGGATGGGAGATCGTCGGGTCGGAGCGCTAGAGGTGCAAAATCTAAACATGCAACTCAATAGGTAGGATAAACATGGCATATCTATCTCATATACTACTACCAGGAAACTAAGACCAATCTCTAACGATGGGATAAGAGAAAACACGACACGGTCTTGAGTGCAGTCTCGACATCGATAGCAACAAGGGAATATGGAGTCGATGAGAAGACATGGGGTGATCATAGCAACACACTGAATTGGCCGAAGTAGACGTTCACAACGTCAACAACGGCAATGAAGAAGTCGCAAGCAGCCATGCAAGTTTGTGTTCCCCAAAAAATCTTATCGACTCTATCCCTTTGCGCCACTTTTAGGTCTTTTGCTCCCCGCTTCTTGGGGTGCACTGCTAACCATGATAGCTCAACATTTGCATCCATGATCCTTTGATGCGTAGAGACACGATCAAAGAATTATTTAAGAGACGATAACCCAACCCTAGATATATTTCGCACCCCCAATGGGATGAATTCAACACACGCACAAAGTCTCTCTGCCTTGGTGAAAACTCAATGTTTGTTCAAGAACTAATCATTGCATTGCACGCGGATAGCCGCCGTCGGTGTCGAGGACCAGGTGCACTGCAGGATCACCGGTACGATTCAAGGAACAGAGAAGACATCCTTTTGTATACAAATGGTCAAAGGGGCCGCACCTGAACATGGACATCCCAAATCTAGCCGTCAGAAACAGCATATATACCACCTCAAAACGTCGAGCATACATATGTGGGCATCATAAATTAAACGCCGTCCATTTCTTCAGAAAGCGTCAAGCAAATACCACATCTCTAGATGATCTGTCAGTCACATAGATATTGCCAAGCAAAGATCGATAGTAAACTAATCTACTGTAGTAGTAGTAGACTACACGTGTCTGCGCGTACATATATTCTTCGGATTCGCCGTAAGCCATGGTGCGGCTGCACATGTGCACGCTACCCGCTCAATTCAGATGACCTTTGCTGAGTTCCCTCCCTCCTGCAACGGATCGATCACAAGTAGTAATAATGCTATATATACACACACAGAAAGATCACAAGATCATCACACAGCTAGCCATCAGAACCAAATCTCTCAGACACTGAAACACACGAACAAACACCCGTAAGCAAGAACGCTCAGTTTCCAGACTAGAAGTTCACCTACGTGCAGATAAGCTCGTCAGATTCTTAGTCGACAGATATCGATATGGCGCCAGCTCCAGCTCGAGCTATCGCGGTGGCGTTGCTCACGCTCGCCTGCTGTGGTTTGGCCGTGTCCGCGGACAAAGCACCGATCAAATGGTTGAGGGCGCACGCGACGTTCTACGGCGGCGCCGACGCCTCTGGCACCATGGGTGGAGCTTGCGGGTACGGCAACCTGTACTCAGCGGGGTACGGGACGCGGACGGCGGCGCTGAGCTCGGTGCTGTTTGACGGCGGCGCCTCGTGCGGGCAGTGCTACAAGATCGCGTGTGACCGCAAGCTGGCGGACCCGGCGTTCTGCAAGCCCGGAGTCACGGTGACAATCACGGCCACGAACCTCTGCCCGCCGAACGACGCGCTCCCGAGCAACAACGGCGGATGGTGCAACCTGCCGCGCCAACACTTCGACATGGCGCAACCGGCCTGGGAAAAGATCGGCGTCTATAAGGGCGGCATCATCCCCGTCATGTACCGGAGGTACGAGCACATGAATCGTCTTTTTTCACTACTATTTCTATTTGGTGCTTCTGTAAGTCAACATTTACTTAATTAAAACTGATTTATGTAGGGTTCCATGCGTGAAGAAGGGCGGAGTGCGGTTCAAGATCGTCGGGAAGGATTACTTCAATCTGGTTACTGTGATGAACGTCGCAACCGCCGGCTCGATCAAGTCGATGGATGTCAAGAGCTCAGATTCAGATGATTGGTTGCCAATGTCCCGTAACTGGGGAGCGAATTGGCAGTCCCTAGTGCTTCTTACCGGGAAAGCGCTCTCGTTTAGATTGACTAACACAGATGGGCAGACGGCCGAGTTCAAGGAGATTGTGCCACGCGGATGGAAGTTTGGGCAAACATTTGCGAGCAAAATGCAGTTCAAGTGATCACTCACTGAAGACCAATTTGGGTTGTGACTGTTTGTCACATGCCATCAGAAATGGCTGAAATTATTTTATTGGTGTGTGGTGCTTAATAACATTTATTATTTAAGAACCACTTGTGTAAATACATATATCGATTGGTTGGTTAGGGCATGACAGCACACATTGTTGTACGTGTTTTACCTGTTGTATATATTTGTGTTTTTATTATTTTCTGTATGCTGTATATAAAATGAGAGCGATAGCACCGATTTACTTTTTAAATTTTATTTCATGTATATATCAGCATGAGCTACTATTTGGACCTTCAAGACTATAGTATTGTATTTCCACTATGAAAGTGAACACATTGTGGCCTCATAGTCTGATGATAAAACCTAAGGTCGTATATCTGTTGATGTCGTCCGTTTCAAAAAAATATCTGTTGATGTCGTCGAGCTCAAGTTCTCATTTTTCTTTATACGAGAGAAAGGTAGACATTCGAGGAAAGAAATCACAGCTCTATCATCTGTAGCCATTTTGTCACTACTTTCAAGTGGTAACTAGCTAAATTTATACCTTACCAAATTCATAAAAGAAAGAAACTGCAAGCTACCAGTATACACCAAAGCAACAACACATGCCTCTGAGCCTCATGTGAAGATGATATAGTAACTACAAAGCTTTCCTTGCCCCTGCATCTGCAAGTTCAGTTGCAGCTCCACGAGGGAACTACTTTCTTAAAGAAACCATGTCGCAGTCAAGTTCTCAATAATAACCCACGGAGCATACCTACGACTCCATCGAGAAAAAAAGTATGGTGCCGCTTTGAAGACTCTAAGTTATCTAATCTTCTCTTTAAACTTCACAAAGCACCAATGGTCTCACTCATGCTACTTGATCATGTTATGAATGCTTTTAAGAAGATTCTACTCAAGAGAGGTATTCAAATCGGGATTTCATGTTTTATCTTTGTTTTTTTAGATAAAAGACACTAAGTGCCCGACTTTAACTGCTGCGACATACAATTTCGCCAAAGAAAACACCCTAGTTGGTGTAGCACCCAAACTTCCTAGAACACGACACAAGCGAGCAACTAAGAAGAGGAACTAGGTAGGTTTAGCGTGTGCAAATGCCTTGGTTCACTTGCTATCCACAACTGCCCCTGCTCGATTCTGTACTTAGCTTGGAGTTGGACGTACAGAGCTCAAGAGAACGATAGTTTAGAAAATAACATCAGCATGGTTTTTGATCACTTTGGATTCAATTGTAAGTTTGTTTCGCACATGCCGCAAAGCTCAAGATTGCGCCATGAAGAGAATCCAAATGACCCTATGAAAGTGACCCAAAAAGCTAGAAAATATCGCAAAGAATTGTGCGAAGTTCGCTGGGAACCAGCTACCCCCAAGTTCAAACTCCAAGCAAACTTTGCAAGCTAGCAAGAATAGAAGATGTGTGTCCCATCCTCGCCCTGGCCACAGAGAGAACACGAATCATTGGAGGGACCCTAAAGGATCACCACCTGAATACTAGAGGGAAGGCGATCTAACCCTAACTGCCAATCAAAAATCTTTACTTTGAGCGGGATCCTAGCAGCCCAAACATCGTTAAAGTGTGCCAATGTCGCCTCTTGCGACACTTTGGCATACATGGAAACCATTGTATATTTACCCGCTGGATGAAACGACCAAGAGACTACACGAGGCCCATCAAAGAAGACCATGTGGTCAATAAGCATATGAACCTCTTCCCATTGGGCAGCCCCAGCCTGGTATAAAGTACGACGGAGGCGCAACCCGTCGGTTGACGGCCTGCCTCACTGAGATGGACGGGCGGTCAATAACTACAAAAAGAAGCGGAAACTTCTCTTTGAGGGGCTGATCACCATGCCATCGGTTCAGCTAGAAGAGGGTCCTAGCCCGGTTCCAGATACCATGCGTGATTCTGTTAATAGTACGCGAGAACTGTGGGAGCCAAAATAACGAGACCTAGCAAAGATATCGTCCTCTACCAATTATTTGGCTCGAATAAATGGACCCATCCATATGGTAAATCTTCCTGAGCATGGGGGGAGATAATAGCGTAAACATACCACATTTGTAGCGAAATTTACCGATTGGTACCAGTCGATGTCAAAATCGCATTTACGTACCACATTTTTCCGAAGTTTTCTCAGAAAACCCAAATCACTCGTTAACCCGATTTAGACAGTCGTTCTGACAGGCGTGACCCACGTGTAATCTGACGTGGCAAGTCGCTGACATTCTCTGACTTGGGTCCCACGTGTCAGCCCAATTAAAAAATTAAACAAATCAGAGAAAAGAAAATTTTTTTTGAGAAAAGTCAAGAACTTGGGGCCGTCCGTGCGCAGCGGCCGCTGGCCGACGTGCTGCGCGAGCACGCGCTGGTGCACCTCCCGCCGGCGTCTGGAGATCTCCGCCGGTGCACCTCGCCGCGCGCGGTGGACGCCGACCCGCTCCTCCCTAGCGCCGATCGACGAGCTCCTCGTGGGACAGGGCGCGCGAACCTCGGCACCACTTCGCAGGCCGTGGACACGAGCGCGGGCCGCGCCCCAGGCCGTGGACACGAGCGCCGGACGCCAGGAGACGTCGCCGGCAACTGCTCTGCTCTCACTGCGCCGCCGTCTTCGTCCACGCGCCCTCGCGACCGCGGCGACGTCTTTGTCCACCGTGCCTCGCGTGTGCTCGTCGCGAGGCAGCCGCCGACACGGCGCCGTCTTCGTCTACCGTGCCCCACGCGTGCTCTTCGCCAAGGAAGCCGCCACGGTGCTTTCTATGCCTGTGCGTCGTCCGGACGTTGGCGCGCGTGACCGTGGCACCACGGCCGGCGCTTGCTCACATTCCCCAGCTCGCCCTCCAACCACCGGTGACCGGCTCCGCCACCGGACGGCAACCTCCGTCCCCAGCGTGCCGCCGCCGCGCCCCCTGGCCGGCCACTCGTCCCCTGGCCTCCGGCGTGCCTTGCGCTGCCGCGCTCACCTCGTGCGCCGACGCCGGGCTGCTGCCCCGTGGCCGCAAGGTGCACGCGCTCACCTCGTGCGCCGACGCCGGGCTGCTGCCCGTGGCCGGCAACCTCAAGGTCGCCGACTTCGGGCTCAGCGCGCTCGCCGGCCACGCGCGCCCCGACGGGCTCCTTCCAAGCCCTAGCATGCGTCCTGAGCAGCTCCTTGGCCTTGGCCCTGGCCCTCTCGCCGGAGTCCACCTGCAAGACAAGCAGCAGCTTCGCCACCACCCCGTCGGCCAGCATCTCTTGAAGCACGGCCGGCGTCGGGGAGTGCCTGGCTACGGCGTGGAAAGCGCGCACGGCGCTCTCGGTGGTGGCCAGGGACACCCTCATGGCCTTCTTGGACACCACGGCCAGCCCGGCCGGATGCGCCACCATCTCCGCCCACCCCTCCGCGCACCCGCAGAGGTGGTCGATGGCCATCACCGCCAGCTCGGTGGCGTGCCGGCTGCCCTCGTCGAGGAGCAGCTCCACGAGCACGGTCATGGCGCCGGCCTCGACGGCCTTGACGCGGTTCCTGCCCCACGGGCACAGCCTGCACAGCACGTGCAGCGCCGCCTCCATGCGATTCGCGACTGAGCGGCGTCATCTCGCGGCTGGAAGGGCTAGCGAACCCGCCGAGTTGACTTTTATTTTTTCCTTTTTTCTTTAGATTTAATTTTTATTAGGCTGACAAGTGGGGCCCACAGTCCCCCTCACCAAACAATTTCTTTTCTCAGATTTTTTTTTCTCTCGATATTTTTGCTATTATTGGACTGACAGGTGGGGCCGCCATGTCAGATCTGCTGTCTAAATTGAATCAGAGCGCCATTTGGGCAAAATGCGAAAACCTGGGCAAAATGTGGTACCAAAATGCGATTGCGACAACGACTGGTACCAATCGGTAAATTTTGCTAGAAAAGTGGTATGTTTTCGCTATTATCTCGCATGGGGGCGATGTTCACGTGTTTCGAGTGTAAGATACCCAAGCCTCCATACTCTTTCAGTCTACACATAGCTAGCCAAACAAGGTGATATTTGCATTTAGGATCAGACCCTTCCCAGTTGAAACGCGGGCGGTGAGAGTCAAACTTTGCATGGACAACATCTTATAACAGGAACAAACCCATAACATACATAGGAAGACTAGCAAGACAAGCGTTGGAGAGAGGACTAACCTGCCGCCCGACGGCAGGAAACGTCAATCCAGGGTTTCAACCCTACCAGCAAGCTTGAGCACAAAAAAGTGCCATTGTTCAATGGTTAACTTTCTGTCCGACGTCGACAGACCAGATAGATCGGGAAGGCTCCTAGCTTAACACTGAGAAAGTGAGCAAACCAACGTCTAGGACGATGCTGAAAAATGGCACTCGGGTCATCACTATAATCTCTCAAGTCAACCGGGGTCATTCTCTATAAATAACACAAGTTAATACTAATTAGTGAAGGATTTTGCATTTTCCATTGGGGTCAGCTGACCCCACTGGCCTCAAGTCAGCTCCGTCCCTGCCCGATGCGGGTGCTCCATTGGATGTCCCAGTACACAATAACCTTACACTTTGTGGTAATTGATCTTTAAGCCCGACATATTTGAGAAGCACATCATGAGAAATTTCAGGTTTGCAATCTGAATGTCTTGGTTTTGGATAGGCTTCTATATCAAGAAAGAGAAGATGAAAGGTTTTGGATTTTTAGCAAAGGTACTTATTCCTATCCGTGGCCGGGAAAACACATAAAAAAAGAGAAAAAACATATCTTGGAATCCATTAAAGGATGAGAGTATTGTCCACATATTGCACATGCGAGACGGCCACGGGGACAAGGTGCGGCACCACCCCCTTAATGTGAACCACCCTGCAAGCCGAGGAGAGGATCATTGAAAGGGCCTCAACCACAAAGTAGAAAAAGGGGGGCGAAAGAAGGCCCCCCCTGACGAACCCCACACCTATTCCAAAGTACGCCAAATCTCACCATTGATCGAGATCGCCATCTGGCCGCCCACAACTATTGTGAGACACGGTGAACAAAGCCAACATCGAATATTTTTCGATGCAAACTTCTCACAGGAAATCCCAATCTACCATGTCGTAAGCTTTTTGAAGTAAAGCTTGAGCAATATGCCTCCCAACTTCCTGGAGACAATCTCGTGGACAATCTCTTGAAGAGCTATTTCTTTCCAATAAACAGTAACTGGCCTTCAATCGTTATTTCTTCCCAATAAGCCGAGCATGACCAAGGCAGTGGAGGTGCTATGACTCAAGGCCAATTATGTCGATGCATATAAATGTTTTTACATATTTCAAAATTATCCAACAGGCTTTTCAGACAATGTGACATGACCAAGGCAGTGGAGGTGTTAGGACTTAAAACTACAACAGGATTTTCAGACAATGTGACGTCGACACTGGACAGCGGGAGGTTTGTTATGTTATCATTCCATTAGATCCCAACTATCATCTGAGGAATAAGAATGAAAAGAAAAAATGTGAACAATACTAACACTTGGATAAGAAGTTTGTTTACAGAAATAAGAAGGTTTTGCTAATATCGATGTCACAGGAGGTACCTTAATAATCCGCAGAACCTTGTATAAATATAGAAGTTTTGTTTAAGTATAACATGAATATGCAAAATCAACCATTACATTGCCGAGCTTTCTATATAAAGTTGGGTCCTTGCAGTCTGTTTCTTAATAAATCAACCATTACTTTCTGGTCTTAAAACATTGAAATGTGAGATCAATACAAAGACATGGTTAATTGGATAACGACTATTTTCACTGAACTAAATTTATAGTATCAGAGATCAACTGAAGTACCGATATAAAAAAGTGGGTCTAATGTACAAAATATAGTAACAAATTACTATGTTCCTCCTCTCTTTTATTTTAAAGAGTGGTGCCTAAAACTGTGGATTAAGAAATTGTTTCGCCGAATTTAGTGATTCTCATTTTCCGAAGGACAGTGGAACGTTTACCTTGACTAATATCAGCATCTATGTCGGATATCAAACCTTCTGCCAGAGTGATGCAGTACATTCCTAGCTTGAATCTTGTCAATCTCTAATTATCCGTTGCTTGAATCTTTTCAGTCTCTTCATTACTCACCACACCCCCTTTTTTAATCAGGCTTCTTACTTCTAGATATTATATCACTGAGAAAAGGAAGAATGTGACCTGAGATTGAGGAGCACTAAGAGCAGTTGTAGGAGCGTAGAAGCAGGACCAAAATCATGATGTGGTTCTTTTGGAAATTTAGTCTAGGGTTTAGCCGCGCGTCGGGGACTACTCGATGAGGCAAGGGAAATAAAAGAAAACGATTAGGGATGCCAGATACATAATGGCAATGGTGGGTAAATTTTGACTTATGTTTAATCTAATGGTTATAGATATTTAGTCCGTCAAATAAATGGTCAGATGATTCTGATTATTGTGAGATTTTCTAATGGATTTCTCTAATTTCTGGTTAGCCCATAATTTACTTTTAATGGAGTATAATAGATGTGTAACGTACCACCGGTTTAGCATATATATCGGACATTAAGTCCGAAATCGATTGTTACGAAGCCGGACAAGGTGACATAAACTAAAAGTTACTCCGAGAAGACATGTAGTGTCCAGTGTTTATTTTATTCCATACGTATATGTGTACATAGGCATACTCCATCACACATTACAACACCATTCCAGGTACGAATCAAGATATAACTTGATACAGTCTGACCCGTTCCTCTCCCTGCTCATCAAAACTCACTCACGTTACCTAACGTACCCGCTAGCTGGATAATCTCGCGCGCGGCGCTTAAACCGTAAGCTCTGAACTCTCAGTCTCAGTGTCACGCGTCACGGCGAGCGCTGCAAAGCTGGGGCACGTTCTGCGCCCTGAGCTGCTCATAGAACATGTTGATGAACTCCTCCGCCCTGTAGTCGACGTCAAGCTCAAGCCCGTAGCACGCCCACCCATCAGCCTCATCTTCCTCCTCCTCCTCCTCAACGACCTCATCCTTCTCCTCCTCTGTCGTTTCCGGTGACCCGTACGAGGTGTCAAAGCAGGAAGCGCCGGCACCGCGCTTCAGCCGTGATCGGAGCCTGCTGGCCGCCAGGAACGTGGGGCTAGGGCTGTCGCTGAACGAGAACTCATGCCCCGCTAGCGCACGAGGTGGCCAGTATGGCGCCAGGTGCTTCTTGCTCTTGCCGTGGTAGGAGGAAACGACGGCGAGGGTTCGCCTCGCCACCCTGCAAACGAGCCGGCGGCGGTTCATGAAGAGGCACTTGAGGTAGTCTGCAGCGAGGGCGAGGAGGCTGCGCAGATGCCTCACCACCTTGGAGCTAGAGCGCCGCCGCGGATCTTCTTCCATGCCGTCGCGCCAGGAAGTTGATGGATGTTCTTGTTGATAGGGTTTTTCTCAGCGTACATGCATAAGATAGCTAGTGTGATAGCAAGGGGAATTTCAGTCCTGGGTTGTCCTTGCTTCGACTTGCTTTTATAGCTTACCTTGAAGAACACTATATATCGATCGAGAGAGAAAGATGAAAGTCATTGGTGTAACAGTGGAGGCAGAATTTCGGGGCAAGAAAGGCTAATTTAGGTGAGCCGGGGAAGCTTTTCTGTTTTGTCTATCTATTTTGTGATCAATTTGTATAGTTCAATGGCCAGACACGCGCGTAGGCCATATTCAAAGTTGAAACTCTCATGATCAACGTGTAGGGGTGTTCTAAACCCAACATGGAGAAGACATAAGAGACATGAACGTTACTTCTACAAGGGAAAATGATGAATTTACTGAGATTAAAAACCAACGAAGATCACACGGTTGGTTTTCTTTTACAGAAAAAAAAAACATGTGCGAGAATTGTCTTGGCCATCACGATTGCGAGTACGCGCAGCTATGTCCATTTTTCATGCCCAAGCAAAACACACTTGTCAGTACATGTCAAACCTTCACAATTCTGCACGCCATGCATGGCCCACACGCAGACGGCTGGCGTGTAATGCATGAGGCTAGTGAGAAGTTACTTAAGGAGAAGATGCTGAAGAAGGGCCAGAAGACCAGGGTTCTAGCCAGCTCGATATCGCACAAAAGCACATTTGCATGCAGCTGGGCGCACCGAACTTAATCCCCACCTTTGCTTGTTCTCACCGCTAACCGATGCTAAATTGTGCGCTGTATTCACTAGTCCAGAAACGATTTTTTCTAGCCGGTTATACAACAAAAGAAGGCATATGCAGTCATCGAGATTGAGAAACTAATGCGGCAAGTAGGGAAGTCACTAGAGGACAGGAGTATCCTGAATTCCTGATACTGAACTAGTAAATGTGGCGGAGCTAGAACAGCTTAACGGGGAATAGACCGATAAATGAAAGACATGGAAGAACTGAAGAGAGCACCAAATCCTAATAAACAATCTTAATCAGGATAAAAATGAGGCATGCATTTGATGCAACACTGAAATCTGCCGAGATAGTGCATCCATATAAAGCATCCCAGGTTCTTAAAAAATAAAAGCATCACATGAAAGCACCGGCATCATCGGGAGAAACTGATAAGAAAAAGAAGCCGGTTTCAGAAATAGGAATATCATCAACGCAAGTTCAAGCGATAGAGATGACTTCCTTGCAGAAATGTCATCGTTTTGTCAGGCAATTGATTCTCCTTATATCATTGGCGGTGACTTTAACATCATTAGGCATGTGGGTGAAAAGAATAAGAGAACATCCTTGTATAGGCATTCAGATACCTTTAATGCCATTATTCATATGTTGGCGTTGAATGAAATTCATATGGCTAAAGCCATGTACACTTTGTCGAACGAACAGAAAATCCATACTATGAAAAAATTAGACAAAGTTTTGATGTCCCCTTCTTGGGAGGATCTTTTTTCCTTTGGTGCAAGTTAGGAAGTTGGTGTCTGATTTATCTGATCATAGTCCCCTGCTTCTAATGACTAATAATAATCCTACTGAATAGAAAAAAGAGAATTTCGTTTTGATTTAGCCTGGTTAAAAAGAGATGACTTCCTACCAAATGTGGAGAGAATTTGGAGGAAACGGTGAAAGGATCGTATGGCCACCTAGAGAGGGAGGGGGGGGGGGGGGGGGTGAATATGTGCTACTCCAAATTTTAATTCTTTTTCGATTAAGGCTTGACACAAAGGTAAATTATCTAGATATGCAACTACGGTGAATTTACGTATATGACAAGTTAACCCTAAACAAGATAAGATACAAGTAATAGCTAAGGAGTAAGGAGTAACCGAACGGGAAGCACGAGGAGACAATGATGTATTCCCGAGTTCCTCCTTTTTGGGGGAGTACGTCTCGTTGGAGGGGTGTGAGTTTCAAACTCAAGCGCCACAAATGGCCTCACCCTATTCTCCGATAAACCTTTTCCAAAAGCTCGGTTCACCTTCCACTATCGGAATCCTTCAAGGCGGAATCCGAAGCCCTTACAACAAACTTCAGGCACAACCCACAAAAGGATTGAGAGCTTCCAAGCACCACGAATCTGCTACACAAAAGTAGCAAGCAAGTAAGTACAACAAGATGCCTAGGTTTTCCTAGTGGAAACCCTAAGCTCAATTCGCTCAAGTGAATGAGGGGGAAATGGAGAACGCTTCGGTGATGATGTAGATCTCGGCCTTCTCCTTCAATCCACCAAATATGAGCGAGTTTGAGTGGGTGGATTGAAAGATCCAGGTGTTGGGAGCTTGGCAGCAATGGAGGTGAGAGAATCTGGATCGGCAACTCTTCTTGGAGAAGAAGAGGTCTTTATATAGGGCCCCAGAAAATCGAACCGTTATGTGCAGAAAATTCTGCACAGCAGTACTACCGCCCCTGTACTCCAGGCGGTACCCAGTGTATCGCACTGCCCAGCTGCAACGGTACCTCGCAGAGGTACCGTAGCTGCCAGGACTAGCGATACTACCGCGGTCCTGCCGGTAGTACCGCTGGGACCCTTTGAAGGGAGCCAGCGGTAGAACGAGGCAGAAACCGCTGGGTACCGGAGAGGAGTATAGAGAGCAAATCGGGCATAGCGGTACCCCTGGCGGTACCACCAGCGGTAGTACCGCTGTCTGAAGACAGCGGTACCACGCGGTACTACCGGCGGTAGAACGAGGCAGAAACCGCTGGGTACCAGAGAGGAGTACAGAGAGCAAATCCGGTCTGGAAGACAGCGGTACCACGCGGTACTACCGCCAGGAGGAGTACCAGCTGTGCTGGGTAGTTCCGTTCCAGGTGGAGCGGTACTACCGCTGCAGCAGCGGTACTACCGCCAGATGCTGAATAGCTCACTGGTACTGTTTTCCAGGGCACTTCGCTCCAAACTCGACACCCTAGTCGAGCCTTGTGTTGATCTAAAGTATCTGCATTTGTCAAGCAACACATTAGTCCTATTGATGTGTTGCACTACCGGAAATCACAGATTTGCCGTGTGGCGAAAAGACACGGCAAAGCCACTTCGGAACACGGCAAAGGCTTTGCCGTGCCAAATCGCACGGCAAACACCACACGGCCTAATACGTGTCGGTAAAGAACTTTGCCGTGTGCTTTTACAAAAACAGCACGGCAAACGCTTTGCCGTGTGCCTCCACATAGCAGCACGGCATAGTCCTGTCAGAATAGGTCCGACCTGGTCAACCATCTACACCATCTTTGCCGTGCGCTTCTTCAAAAACAACACGGCACACTTTGAATCTTTGCCGTGCACCGCGGCAGAACATCACGGCAAAATGCCAGGCTTTGCCGTGCGCTCTTTCACAGCATGCACGGCACAGATGAAATCTTTGCCGTGCGCTCTGCAGAACACCGCACGGCACACACCCCCTCTTTGCCGTGTGCTCACTTCCAGGCATCACGGCACATCTTCTTTGACCAGATGCAGGAAACGAGTTGTTTGCCGTGTGCTTCGTCAAGGCAGCACGGCAAAACGACCATATGGTCATCAGGCAAAATGCCAGGCTCACAGGTGTGTGCCACGTAGAGCCTTTGCCTTGTGGCTTGGCACGGCAAAGATCTTTGCCGTGTGCTTCGTGAAGGCAGCACGGCAAAACGACCATATGGTCATCAGGCAAAATGCCAGGCTCACAGGTGTGTGCCACGTAGAGCCTTTGCCGTGTGGCTTGGCACGGCAAAGATCTTTGCCGTGTGCCTGAACACGGTAAATTGACAATATGGCACAGATTTGTGCTGTTTTTTTTGGAAAATCACTGCATTTTACAGAAATTTCAAGCAAATATGATAATTCTCACACAAATATGACTAAATAGATCTCCAACATAGTTCTAACTCTACATAGCATAGACATAGTTCAACAAATAAGATCAACATAGTTCTAACTCCAACAAAATAAGATCAAACTCCTCCACAACATAGTTCAAGCATCCACATAGTTCAACATAGTTCAAGCATGCTACATAGCATAGACATAATCTCAAACACCACATAGGCATAATATGAACATAGCATCCACATGAACTCCACGATGATGGACGGATGGCGAAGATGGACGTCATTGTTGATCCTCCTACAAGTTCATACAAAAATCATGAGTTTGACAACTAAAATAGCTAAGTGTCAATGTCATGTGCATCATTAAACTAACAAGGTGGAAATGGCAAGTTTGACAACTAAAATACCTAAGTGTCAATGGCATAAGCATAGTTCAACTAACTAAGTGGAAATGGCAAGTTTGACAACTAAAATACCTAAGTGTCAATGGCATAAGCATAGTTCAACTAACTAAGTGGAAATGACAAGTTTGATTGGCTATGTCGATCTAAGTGAGACATGAAGTAAGTTTTCGAACGAGAGTGGTAGCAAGTTGAAATGGTAACTAACCTCTACTGGCCTTCCGGCGGCGGAGTAGGATCGTCCTACATGTTTGCAAAAAAATGATGAGTTCGACTAATGGGTAAAATTTGACAAGTTCAACTAACTAAATTTTGACAAGTTCAACTAAAGTGGCAATGGCATGGCAAGCTAAATTATGAGTCATGCGAGCATACCCACGGGAGCCTCCGGACAACGCTAGGGTTGGAGATACGGGGCTGCCCCTCCGGATTGTCCTGGCCACCAAGCGGCGGCGCCATCGAGTGAGATCCACCCGCCGATCCTGGATTCTCCTAGAACATGAAAAAAGTCTCGCATTACACAAGTAATTTAGTTATAACAATAAGATGGATAGAATGACAAGTTTGAGAACATACCCATGGGAACATCGGTGGAGGCGGTGGAGGGAACATTCCCATGGCAACAGTCCCGTCCCCAGGAGCAAGGCGCTGCATCGTGCCATACATCCACTCCATCATCTGCCTCTGATGCTCCTGCTGCTGCCTGCAATACTCCTGATGCTGCTCCCGCTGCTGCCGCATCTGCTCGTCCTGCCGCCGGATCTGCTCCTGCTGCTGCTCCAGCTGCTGCTCATAGAGCACCTGCTTTTGCCGGAGCTCGTCGACAGCTAGACTCGAAACTCGTGGGCGGGTCTCCACGGCAGGCCTGGCGTAGAGACGGGACGGTGCGAGGGTCGATGGAGCCGTCACCTATCCACAAGCGGCCATTCGCCGCGCCTTGCCCCGCAAGCACGACAGCCTCGACGTCAAGTGGACTGGTGAGAGGGTCAGCTTCCTCACCGTTGCGCTCCTTGAACTTCTCCCTGTACCCCTTGCTCCGGAGCTCGGCGGTCTGGCTGATCCACATCGACCCTGTCTCAGGATCCGGCGTAGCCCTGGTACGCATCTTTTCCCAAACGGCGAAGGGCGAGGGGTCTACGCCGGTCTTCAATTTCTGCAAAGATGGCACGAACATAGGTGAAAAGGAGACGATATTGCAAAAGAGAGCACGAACATAGGTGGATTAAAGAATGCATTTGCTCACCTCATTTTGTATGCATTGGGAGAGGCTGAGGTTGCCTTGGCGGTGTGTTCCACCCTTGTTCTCCGCCCGCTTTGCCTTTCCCTCCGCGTGTAGCTTGAGATACTCCGGGCTAGTCCACCACGCTACCATCGCGAGGTGGCAGTCCTTGTTGTTACCGACGTACGGAGGAGGCACCTACATGCACAGAACACACATATTAATGATATTACACGGCGGTCAACAAAATCGATAATATAGAAATGACGCTACCTGCAGGTACTGCCATGGCTGCATCAAGATGTCCCGAGCACGCTTCTTTTCCAGCGCAATGTTCTTTTCGGCGTACCAAGTGCGGACAGAGTTCACGCGAGCCTCGTAGTGCATGTCCGTCACCATCTTAGAGGCCATCGTCAAAAGGATGTCCTCGCACTTGGCCTTGTCCTCCTCCCGACAGGTGAAGAAGTTCTACAAGCATGCACACATAGGTAAAATAGGGTCAAAGCCATTAGTGCAATCTCGGATTTATAGAATGATGAGAAGTCAAACAAACTTACCCAGAAATAGCCGAGTGTCTTAAGCGCCATGTTGAGGTACACGCCATCGGGATCCTCCGCGTAACAGTAGTGCCTGAAAGTCCAAGCTACACTCCTGCGACCCTCTGGTTCGGTGACAATCCCTGGGAAGAACTTCCGGAGACAACATCCAAGGATGCTCGCGTAGGTACGCTGTTCCTTCACTTTAGGAGGCTGGTACACAAATGTCCTACACAATGAGAAAACCAAAATTAGTATAGTTAGCGGGTCAAAACACAATGAGAAGCTAAAATTGAACAAAAACAATAATAAGTACCTTTTTCCAACAGGCACGAGAAGAGTGTTCTTGTAGGCGTAATATCGGGGATCGGGGAGTCCCGCCGCCCCCCGCTGATACACCGGCCTGGTCCGTGGCTCAGGGATATCCTCCTCAGTCTCAACCCACTCCTCCGGTGGGTCCCACTGCAGCGTCGGGTCAAGCTGAAACCCGTCCTCCCCAGGTCCCTCCTCCTCCTCGCTGCCATCCTCCTCGTCCTCCTCAGAAGCCTCCGCCAGCAGCTCCTCAGAATCCGGCAGCGACTCGCTCTCAGAGTCCGACTGCACCTCCGGGTGATCCTCGTCGGGCTGCTCCGGGTCGTACTCCGAGTCGTCCTCGTCGGGCTGCTCGGCAGGGAGAGGAGGCAGAGTCTTGCTAGGCCTCCTTCCCACACGTCGTCCACCCCTCGCACGTGGAGGTGAGGCTGGAGGTGAGGGAGGAGGTGGAGGTGCCGAACTCGATCCCCCAATGAGTGCCTTCACGCTGCCCACCCTTTTTGACAAGGCCTTCTTCAATCTGTTTCCCCCCATGTTTCCTGCATTGACAAAAAAATAGGTTTCATCAGTATACATGATCCAAAATTAAGGTAAATAGATGAAGCAACAATGAGTAAAGCGAAAATGAATACAATTAGATGAAGTAGCGACAATTAAGGTAAATGGAGTATCGACAATGAGTTCTCACAAAATAAGCTAGACAGACAATCACTATTACATAGAGTAGCATTGACCTATTACATATAAGCTAGACTGGCAATTACTAATACATGTGTCCTCATCGCTATCAGTAGCCTGTGTCGAGATCATCGGGACCAACTATTGGACCACCCGTGTCGTCATCACTGTCAGGGTCGCCACACCACCAACCATCCACGGAACCTGGAGGTGGTCCCTCTGGCTCGTCGACGATAAGTCCTGCGTGGAAGCGCTCTAGCAAAGTCACGTCGGCTTGGTTATGAACCTCCTCGACTTCGTCATGCGCAGTGTCTTCCTCCATTCCAGCATCTACGTTTTGTTCGCCGTATTCCATGTCATCATCGGTCGGCAAGTTGATAGTGAATTTCCCAGGGAGCCCTCCATCCTGATAGAACTCGCCGTCAGATGTTGAGGGGTCTAGGCGGCGGTAATCTTGACCGTTAGGCATAGCCGGCCTACTGTGCGACGGTACCGTCACCACAACATCCCATCCCTGTAGACGCTTTTGATATGCTTTGGATGTCTTCTTGCACGGGTACGGGAGATAGAAACTTGGAAGGCCTGGGTAGCCAAAATGTAGACGTCGTCTCCCGAATACTTGGAGCTTCGTTCAACTTCGACCAATCCAATTGCAGGAATCCCTCTAACCCGACGCGGGTCTAACCAATTGCATTTGAATACAACGGGATCTAGCCCTTTACCAAAACCATAATTCAACTCGTATATAGCCTCAACTCTTCCATAGTAATGGAGTTTATCTGAGCCTTCACATAACACCCCACTATTTATTGTCTTCCGGTTGCCCCGGTTTGTTGTGTGGTCATGGGTATGGAAGCGATATCCATTCACGTCATAAGCATGGAATGAGTTGACGGAATGGCTAAAGCCATGGGCAATGTTTCTAAGCTCTGGCTTCATCTCTTTGTCCTTTTTTGCCTACAAGTTTAGCACGAGAAGTTTAGAACGAGGAATGATCGATGAATGTCCACGGTACTAGAAAAGTTAGACAGAACAG
The DNA here is from genome assembly GCA_947311845.1 of Poa pratensis. NCBI lineage: Eukaryota > Viridiplantae > Streptophyta > Magnoliopsida > Poales > Poaceae > Poa > Poa pratensis. Next base: position 27,751,911 of record CAMZMU010000100.1, read on the forward strand.
TACCAAACCCGCGAACCAGCTAATGAAACCACCACCCTTGCCAAAACCACCACCCTTGTCAAAAAGATCCTTCGACTCTTTCGGGGTAGGGTCCCTTCTCAGCTTCCAGTTTTCACGAGTGAATCGTCTACGCCAATGAGAAAAGAGGAGTTAGCCACGAATATAGGAGTGAATGTTTGTGAAATACTAAATGGTGAAAGACTTACTCGCGGTACGGCTTCACTTCCTCCATACTCATCAAGATATACGAGGAGATCATATCCCGCTCGAGCTTTTTCATGATGAACTTCTTCGTGCCACTTGATTTGCCACCGAGCCCTATGAAGATGCTAAGCTTGGGTACATCTTCAGGGTTGGCTGCATTGTAGCGAACGACTGGATTGTGGATTGTGGGAATGTTGGCATCATAGAAACCTGTCGTGAAGTTTGACACCTCCTCGTTAAGGCATGCCTCGGCCATGGATGCCTCGATCTTGCATTTATTCCCGCAATTCTGGCGTAGGTCTTTCATTTTTCTCTCAGGCCAAACTGCCAACGGGTCGACACAGGCCCCCCCATTAAAGCCTCGTGCGCGAGATGCAAGATCATATGTTGCATCGGATTAAAAAACCCTGGCGGAAGTATCGTCTCTAGCTTGCAAAGCAACTCGGGTGCCTGTTCATGCAGCTTCAGAACCACTCACGATCTAACTCCCTTGCACAAATCTGGCGGAAGAAAAAGCTCAACTCCGCCAGTACTCGCCAAGTCTCCTCATCGACATAGCCTCGAATCATCACCGGCATTATGCGCTCAAGCCACACGTGGTAGTCATGACTCTTCAGCCCTCCTACTCGCTGCGTGTCCAGGTTCACACACCTCGCCCAGTTAGCTGCATACCCATCAGGGAAGTACAAACACTCCACGAGCCACTGTAATATTTCCCTTTTTTCCGGCCTTGTAGGGCAGAACCGAGCCTTTGGCTTAGACCACCTAGTGCCGTTGACTCCAGGAGGCTTCATTTCAAGATCTGGCCTGTCACAAAGTTCTTTTTGGTCCATTCGAGCCTTGACGTTATCCTTCGTCTTCTCAGTGTCCATGATGGTGCTATAAAGAGCCTCGGCGATATTCTTTTCGGTGTGCATTACATCAATGTTGTGTGGAAGCTCGACATCCTCCATGTAAGGGAGCAGCTTCCAGAAGCACGGAATGTGAGTCCACTGGTGCGTCTCCCCATAACCCACGAAACCATTCCCATCGGGGTTAGGCACGAGAGCTTCTAGCTCAGCCTGATTTCTCTTCCGGTCATCAGACGTGGTTTCGGAGCATGGATCTCGACTCCTTTCTCGAACCGCTTTACGTCACTCCTGTATCTATGACCTGGCTCAAGGAACTGTCGATGTTGATCAAAGCATGAATACTTGCCTCCCTTCGTAAGCCATGAGAAAGTCACAGCCTGTCTGCACTGTGGGCAAGGCCACTTCCCATGTGTACACCAGCCGCAGAACAAAGCACGCGCTGGTAAGTCATGCAGGGATGTGTGGTACCAGACATACATATCGAAGTGATCATTTGTTGAGGCGTCATATGTTCGGACCCCGCGACCGTTCCAGCCAACAGCCAAGTCTTCAACCAGCGGTTCCAGGTACACGTTCATGTTCTTACCCGGGTATTTCGGTCCTGGGATTATCATCGACAATAACATGTTATGTGATCTCATGGACTCGCCGGGGGGGAGGTTCTGGGGTATGACAAACACAGGCCAACAGCTGTATGTTGCCGCCGACATGCCATACGGATTGAACCCATCGGTTGATATAGCAACAGCTACGCTCCTCGGGTCGCCCGCTTTCAGTGGATACTTCGCTACAAAGTTCTTCCATGCGTCACCATCCGACGGATGTATCATCTTGTCCGTGTATCTTCCCTAACGCGGCCCATCGCATCTGCTGGGCAGTGTCTTTGTTCATGTAAAGCCGCTGGATCCTCGGTATAAATGGAAGGTACCGGAGAATCTTTTGGGGAATCCCGGTCTGCCTCTTCTGTCCACCACCGAGGTCGACCTCGAAGTACCTAGAGGAATTGCAATGGATGCAATAATTTGTTCCAGCATGTTCTTTCCTGAATAGCATGCATCCCTTTGGACAGGCGTCTATCTTCTCATATGACATCTTAAGGTCACGGAGGAGTTTAGTCGCCTCGTAGAAGCTCTTCGCCAAGATATGCCCTTTCGGTAGAAGGCTGCCAACGACGGCCAGAATATCATCGAAACCATCCCTGCATATCTTCCTCTGGCACTTCACGGCCATAAGGCGAGCGATGGCATCTAGAAGGGTAACATCTGTATGTTCATGAAGGGGTTTCTGCGAGCCAAACATAGTCTCGTAGTACTTCTTCGTGTCTTCATCCGGCTGCTCACTTGTCTCCGCCTCCTGAGGTGTCTCCGCCTCTACACGACGGCTTTCAGGCGCATTAGCATTGACAAAGGCGTCTAAGCAGTTGTTGAACCCAGTGTCAAATTCTCCCGCTGGCTGAATCTGACGTGGCTCGGTTCTAGGACGTTTTGCTAACTGTTCACCATGGTAATTCCAAACATGGTAGAATGGTGTGAACCCATTCTTGATCAGGTGCGTACTAACATCTACCTTCGACTGTCGCCTTCGGTTATCGCATTTTGAACAGGGGCAAAACACTTTCATGGGTCTGCTGCTGATGTCAAACGCCTTGTTCACAAACTCCTCGGCCTTATCTCTCCATTCATCAGTGAACTCCCACGACTCTTTCTGCCAGCATACATCCACTCACGGTTCTGTCTCGGATCCATCCTTTAATCGGTACCAAAAAAGACATACACAATGCTTTCAGTTCAACATGTCACTGAATTTTAACAAAACCATTTTTTACGGCCAAATTTTATCTTTTACAACATGCAAGGGTTCACCTACACTTCTAATGGGTAGGGGCCTATCCCGCCCGAGTACGTGTAGATCGAGTCGTGTCCCATGTTCTACCCCGACCCGAGACGGAATTTCGACAGCACCTCCCCGCTGTTCTTCAGAATACACGTCTCGAGCTTGTCAAGCCGAGAGGGTGTGCATCCGAAGAACAACGGGGAGGTGCTGCCGAAATTCCGTCTCAGGAAGGGGTAGAACATGGAACACGACCCGATCTACACGTACTCGGACTGTCCAACAGGACAATCCGGAAGTGTTACGGTTATAAATATGCAAAGATGGACAATCCTGCATATTTATAAATTTGTAACCCTTCCGGATGGGATCTGACTCGGGTTACGCGACTCGACTGACCCGGTGATCTAGACCAAAATAAAACCCTAGGTACATTCAAGAAAGGCGACGAATTTCTTACCCTCGAAGCGTGATCGACGGCGAAGAAGATCTTCCGCCGACACCCTCCGTCGACAATCCCCACTCTCACGCTCCACACATACTCCTGCACGAGAAACAAAATAAAGAATGTTAATTGCTACACCAAAATAAAATTGTCATACACCAAAATTGCATACACCAAAATTTGCTCACTGTTTTAATAAACCTAAAATTTAATCAACATATACATAAAAATGCACAACACATACATTGCATACATATACCAAAATTGCATCAACATACTGTTTTAATAAAGGGGTGGCTCACAATTGCATCAACATAAAATTGCATCAACATAAAATTGCATCAAAATTGCATCAACATACATTGCATACACATACATTGCATCAGAACCAATCAATTAAACTAAACCCAGCCTAACACATAATTAGTACCAATTTATTTCCTACAGGGAACAAATTTAAACTTGCTGCCATGAACAAATTTAAACTAAACCTGCAGCAGCGGGCGTGGAGCGGCGTTGAGGAGGGTCGGTGGCCGGGTGGCGGGATGCGTGTTGGGGCCGTGCAGCGGCGGGGCCCTCGAGCGTCTGGCCGGCGGTGGCGGCAGGGGAGGAGGCCGGGGAGGCGGTGGCGGCAGGGGAGGAGGCCGGGGAGGCGGTGGCGGCAGGGGAGGTGGAGGCGGCGGGGTCTGGGGCGTGTGTGGAGTGGGGGTGGCCGACTGGCCGGAGGCGGCGGCCGGCGGGGGGCCGGGCCGGCCGGCGGGCGGCGGGGTCTGGGGCGGCCCGATCTCGTGGAGCATAGGTGCGGCGGAGGAGGCCGGGGAGGCGGTGGCGGCAGGGGAGGAGGCCGGGGAGGCGGTGGCGGCAGGGGAGGTGGAGGCCGGCGTGGAGGGCTGCGGCGGCGGCGGGCCGGTGGTGGCTGTGGTGGTGGATGTGTGCGTGAGTGTGTGTGTGTGGAGTGGTGGATGTGTGCGTGGATGCGGCCGGGCCGACACCTTCAATTCAGGTGCTCGTGTCTTTGCCGTGCGCTTTCAACTGCGGAACACGGCAAAGGATCTTTGCCGTGCGCTTTCACCTACGGAACACGGCAAAGGATCTTTCCCGTGCGCATTTAATCGAGGAGCACGGCAAAGATCCTTTGCCGTGTGCTTTTTTTTTCTTGGGTTTTTTTCTTGCATTTTGAAGTGCATGTGTGTTGCAACAAATGTAAAATATGCCAAATATTTTAAGTTTGAGGTATACTCTGTGTTTTGTTGTATAATTGTGTCCATTTGAAGTATGTTTGCTCACGGCGAATATTCTTGCTCTCCATTTCGGGTGAAAACTCCCGTGTCGGGTTAGAGGTGAAAACTCCCGTGTCGGGTGCGGGGCACGAAATCATGCGACAGACCACATGAACTGTTGGTTCCCCATGGTCCTATGTACCAACCTAACACAACGAAGCAAAAAAGTTCACGCGTCTACCCCCTCTCGGCGCCGGTCAAAGGGGTAGATCGACAGGTTTGACTTTTTTCCAGCGGGTGTAGGGTTTCGCCGTAGCGGGGTCCGGAGTGTCGGAATCCCACCAAAACTTGCATGGGTCCCTAACTTATGTATAAGAATGTGTTGGTAGGTTGTGCGAACCAAGATATGGCTCCGAGGTGCGACCCGCTTCACCGACCCCTATTACTCCGTAGTAAGTTCCGGCACTTAGAGGTGAAAACTCCCGTGTCGGGTGCGGGGCACGGAATCATGCGACGGACCACATGAAATGTTGGTTCCCCATGGTCCTATGTACCAACCTAACACAACCAAGCAAAAAATTTCACGCGTCTACCCACTCTCGGCGCCGGTCAAAGGGGTAGATCGACAGGTTTGACTTTTTTCCAGCGGGTGTAGGGTTTCGCCGTAGCGGGGTCCGGAGTGTCGGAATCCCACCAAAACTTGCATGGGTCCCTAACATATGTATAAGAATGTGTTGGTAGGTTGTGGGAACCAAGATACGGCTCCGAGGTGCGACCCGCATCACCGACCCCTATTACTCCGTAGTAAGTTTCGGCACTTAGAGGTGAAAACTCCCGTGTCGGGTGCGGGGCACGGAATCATGCGACGGACCACATGAAATGTTGGTTCCCATGGTCCTATGTACCAACCTAACACAACCAAGCAAAAAAGTTCACGCGTCTACCCCCTCTCGGCGCCGGTCAAAGGGGTAGATCGACAGGTTTGACTTTTTTCCAGCGGATGTAGGGTTTCGCCGTAGCGGGGTCCGGAGCGTCGGAATCCCACCAAAACTTGCATGGGTCCCTAACATATGTATAAGAATGTGTTGGTAGGTTCTGGGAACCAAGATACGGCTCCGAGGTGCGACCCGCTTCACCGACCCCTATTACTCCGTAGTAAGTTCCGGCACTTAGAGGTGAAAACTCCCTTGTCGGGTGCGGGGCACGGAATCATGCGACGGACCACATGAAATGTTGGTTACACATGGTCCTATGTACCAACCTAACACAACCAAGCAAAAAAGTTCACGCGTCTACCCCCTCTCGGCGCCGGTCAAAGGGGTAGATCGACAGGTTTGACTTTTTTCCAGCGGGTGTAGGGTTTCGCCGTAGCGGGGTCCGGAGTGTCGGAATCCCACCAAAACTTGCATGGGTCCCTAACATATGTATAAGAATGTGTTGGTAGGTTATGGGAACCAAGATACGGCTCTGAGGTGCGACCCGCTTCACCGACCCCTATTACTCCGTAGTAAGTTCCGGCACTTAGAGGTGAAAACTCCCTTGTCGGGTGCGGGGCACGGAATCATGCGACGGACCACATGAAATGTTGGTTACACATGGTCCTATGTACCAACCTAACACAACCAAGCAAAAAAGTTCACGCGTCTACCCCCTCTCGGCGCCGGTCAAAGGGGTAGATCGACAGGTTTGACTTTTTTCCAGCGGGTGTAGGGTTTCGCCGTAGCGGGGTCCGGAGTGTCGGAATCCCACCAAAACTTGCATGGGTCCCTAACATATGTATAAGAATGTGTTGGTAGGTTGTGGGAACCAAGATACGGCTCCGAGGTGCGACCCGCTTCACCGACCCCTGTTACTCCGTAGTAAGTTCCGGCACTTAGAGGTGAAAACTCCCGTGTCGGGTGCGGGGCACGGAATCATGCGACGGACCACATGAAATGTTGGTTCCCCATGGTCCTATGTACCAACCTAACACAACCAAGCAAAAAAGTTCACGCGTCTACCCCCTCTCGGCGCCGGTCAAAGGGGTAGATCGACAGGTTTGACTTTTTTCCAGTGGGTGTAGGGTTTCGCCGTAGCGGGGTCCGGAGTGTCGGAATCCCACCAAAACTTGCATGGGTCCCTAACATATGTATAAGAATGTGTTGGTAGGTTGTGGGAACCAAGATACGGCTCCGAGGTGCGACCCGCTTCACCGACCCCTATTACTCCGTAGTAAGTTCCGGCACTTAGAGGTGAAAACTCCCGTGTCGGGTGCGGGGCACGGAATCATGCGACGGACCACATGAAATGTTGGTTCCCCGTGGTCCTATGTACCAACCTAACACAACCAAGCAAAAAAGTTCACGCGTCTACCCCCTCTCGGCGCCGGTCAAAGGGGTAGATCGACAGGTTTGACTTTTTTCCAGCGGGTGTAGGGTTTCGCCGTAGCGGGGTCCGGAGCGTCGGAATCCCACCAAAACTTGCATGGGTCCCTAACATATGTATAAGAATGTGTTGGTAGGTTGTGGGAACCAAGATACGGCTCCGAGGTGCGACCCGCTTCACCGACCCCTATTACTCCGTAGTAAGTTCCGGCACTTAGAGGTGAAAACTCCCGTGTCGGGTGCGGGGCACGGAATCATGCGACGGACCACATGAAATGTTGGTTCCCCCTGGTCCTATGTACCAACCTAACACAACCAAGCAAAAAATTTCACGCGTCTACCCCCTCTCGGCGCCGGTCAAAGGGGTAGATCGACAGGTTTGACTTTTTTCCAGCGGGTGTAGGGTTTCGCCGTAGCGGGGTCCGGAGCGTCGGAATCCCACCAAAACTTGCATGGGTCCCTAACATATGTATAAGAATGTGTTGGTAGGTTGTGGGAACCAAGATACGGCTCCGAGGTGCGACCCGCTTCACCGACCCCTATTACTCCGTAGTAAGTTCCGGCACTTAGAGGTGAAAACTCCCGTGTCGGGTGCCGGGCACGGAATCATGCGACGGACCACATGAAATGTTGGTTCCCCATGGTCCTATGTACCAACCTAACACAACCAAGCAAAAAAGTTCACGCGTCTACCCCCTCTCGGCGCCGGTCAAAGGGGTAGATCGACAGGTTTGACTTTTTTCCAGCGGGTGTAGGGTTTCGCCGTAGCGGGGTCCGGAGTGTCGGAATCCCACCAAAACTTGCATGGGTCCCTAACATATGTATAAGAATGTGTTGGTAGGTTGTGGGAACCAATATACGGCTCCGAGGTGCGACCCTCTTCACCGACCCCTATTACTCCGTAGTAAGTTCCGGCACTTAGAGGTGAAAACTCCCGTGTCGGGTGCGGGGCACGGAATCATGCGACGGACCACATGAAATGTTGGTTCCCCATGGTCCTATGTACCAACCTAACACAACCAAGCAAAAAAGTTCACGCGTCTACCCCCTCTCGGCGCCGGTCAAAGGGGTAGATCGACAGGTTTGACTTTTTTCCAGCGGGTGTAGGGTTTCGCCGTAGCGGGGTCCGGAGCGTCGGAATCCCACCAAAACTTGCATGGGTCCCTAACATATGTATAAGAATGTGTTGGTAGGTTGTGGGAACCAAGATACGGCTCCGAGGTGCGACCCGCTTCACCGACCCCTATTACTCCGTAGTAAGTTCCGGCACTTAGAGGTGAAAACTCCCGTGTCGGGTGCCGGGCACGGAATCATGCGACGGACCACATGAAATGTTGGTTACACATGGTCCTATGTACCAACCTAACACAACCAAGCAAAAAAGTTCACGCGTCTACCCCCTCTCGGCGCCGGTCAAAGGGGTAGATCGACAGGTTTGACTTTTTTCCAGCGGGTGTACCATGTATCTTCAATTTATGTTGTGTTGTCGATACTACCGATATTTTGTTCTCTGTGTAATTTATGTTGTCAATGTAATTTGCATGGTTTGTTTAATATCAATGCGAAAAGTAGTTCAAAGGGGGTAGAAAAATAGTCCAAAGGCCGGTCACACCTCGGAGTCCCGAGATCAACAGAATCTTGGGCACACTAAAATCTTGCAAACTTACACTAAAACCATCCAGAAGCAAAAATTCCATCAACAGGGGCTGCAGTGCATTCGAGAATTGGAGCGCGTCTCCAGGACCCTTCACACCAAGAACGGAAGACACTACATCCGAGAATGAGGCCTGAACGGATTCTTTGGCAAGATCAAGTTTTACGACTGTACTGTCCTTGACTACGAATCTGTCCCCTTCACAAGTCAATTCTGCTGGCAACGCACTTTGCAACACCTGTGAGATTGTCCAGTATGGCTTTGAATTCACCACAGCAGGGGCAGGAAGAGAAAGCGACAGAAGCATGGCCAGCTGGTTAGCTGATTCTTTGCTCAACATGTGTTTCAGGGCTGGCAAACTGTTATTAGATAGCTGGAGGTTTACTTTGTATCAAGTAAAAATTGTCTCAGGGCTAGCAAATATCGATTTTCCGGTAGTGAATAATTGTTTAAAATTTGTATCAAGTAAAAATTTAAAAATATTAGCTCTCATTTTATGTCCAAAAATATGAGGTTTTTTTGTGAAGAATCTCAAATTTTTAGCTCTCATTTTATGTCCAAAAAATATTAGCTCTCATTTTATGTCCAAAAATATTAGCTCTCAAATTTTTATGTCCAAATTTGTATCAAGTAAAAATATTAGCCATTTTACCCAAAAAAGGGGGAAAAAAGCAAATAAGGGAAAATTGCAATATGCCGTGCAGGTTTTGAAAAGACACACGGCATATCTTTCTTTGCCGTGTGTGGGACATCTAGGCGCACGGTAAATAGTTTGTATGCCGTGTGGTTTTTCCCTACACACGGCATATCTTTTCCCGCCAATTAATTTATAGCGCGGGAAATTTCTCCCGCAAAATATTGGGGAGGGCGGCAAACTTTTGGACCCTAGTCAACTATTTTGCCGTGGTACGACGTAAAGGATCACGGCAAAGATATCTTTGCCGTGCGCCGATGATTTGCCGTGTGTTTTGTTTCCCTTTTGCCGTGCTTTGTTCTTTGCCGTGTGCTCTGTGTTTTCTGTGCCGTGCATCCTTGTTTTGCTGTGATCTTCCTATTTCCTGCACGGCAAAGTTGTGTTTGCCGTGTTCCGAAAACCTGCGGCGCACGGCAAAGACTTTGCCTCACGGCAAATTCAATTTTTCCGGCAGTGTTGTCATTAAACTCCAAAATCAATTTAGAGCAAGTATGCTCTTTCAAACGGGTTGTGAGCAATGATCCTATTGATATTATAAATATCAAGCTCAAAAGATTCAAAAAGCTCTTTAAAGGATGGGGGTCCAATTTGTTTGGTCACATCAGAAAAAGAAAAAATGAACCCAAAGAAGAGTTGGCGATCCTGGAAGGGAAAGAAGAACTGAGTCCTTTATCCCCTTATGCGTTTATTAGTAAAACTAATATCCTAGTAGAATTTCGTGAAATATATGCCGATGAGGAGATTTATTGGTTGCAGAGGTCTAATGAGAAGTGTCTTCTCAAAGGTGATCAAAATTCAGCCTATTTTCATAGGGTGGCAAACAGGGAAAAAAAGAGAAATACTGTCCACTCTCTTAAGGATGGAGAAATTTTCATCGAGGGAACGAAAAATCTGCTGGACGCAACTAATTATTACAAAAGCCTTTTTGGTCCTGCTCCTGCAAATCTTTTTCATTTGGATGCAAACCTGTGGACTGCGGATGAAACTCTTAACCTTGATGATAATAGTGATTTAACTAGACCTTTTACGGTTGAGGAGATAGAGAAATCTCTGTTCTCCATGGACGTTAACAAGGCTCCTCGCCCAGATAATATTCCCATTGAATTTTGCCAACACTGTTGGACAATTGTTAAACCTGATATCCTACACTTGTTTCACTATTTCCATGAGGGCACCTTGGAGTTGAAACGCTTGAGCTATGGTATAATTACTCTCTTACCTAAGATTTCAGAAGCTGATAAAATGATTCAATATATACCGCTTTGCCATTTGCGGTGCATCCATAAGTGGATCACGAAAACCTTGACTCTTCGCTTGGAACCTTACGCAAAATAGTTGTTTAGTATTCAGCAGAATGCCTTCATCCAAAATAGGAACATTATGGATGGAGTTCTTTCCTTGCATGAGCTATTGAATTATACTCATGTCAAAAAAAACAGTGTGGGGTAGTGCTTAAGCTAGATTTTGAAAAAGCAAACGATAAGGTGAACTTGGATTTCTCGTAGAATGTCATAGACTAAGAGGGTTCAATGAGAAATGGTGCTCCTTGGTTTGACAAACCTTGTTTGAAGGGAATGTCATTGTGAAGTTAAATGATGAGATTGGCCCTTATTTTCAAAGTTCGAAAGGAATGAGGCAGGGGGACCCTATGTCACCAACTCTCTTTAACCTGGTTGCGGAATCCTTGACTAAGATGGTGTTAAAAGCACAAGATAAATGATCTCCTAGTTGGTTTGGCACCTGATCTTATTCCGAAAGGTGTTGCGGTTTTACAGTATGTGGATGACACGGTGTTGTGTATTAGTCATGAACCTGAAAGGGCAATTAACTTGAAGCTCTTATTATATTTTTTTGAACTCATGTCAGGCTTGAAATAAATTTTATGAAAAGTGAAGTGTTTGTTGTGGGAAGAGACAATGAAACGACTGAATTTTATAAGCAACATGTTTGGTTGCCAAGTTGGGACACTACCTATGAATTACTTGGGGGTTCCTATATCCTCTACCGCCTTAGAAATTTTTGACTGGGATTTCCTTTACTCACGCATGATAAAAAAGCTAGATGCCTGGATTGGAAACTCGACCTCTTCGGGGGGGGGGGGGGGGGGGGGGGGGGGATTCGTACTGATGCAAGTCTCTCGTCGATACTCTATTATCCTATGTCCATGTTTTTACTTAACCAAACTTTCCCTGAGGAATTGATAAACTTCGGAGAAGGTTCTTTTGGCAGAAAAGAAAGGATAAAAGTTATCATATGGTCAAGTGGGCCAAGATTTGTAGGTCGAAAAAGAAAGGTGGTCTTGGTATTAAAGATTTTAGAGGCAAAATATTAGTTTATTGGTGAAGTGGTGGTGGAAACTTGATACACAAGATGTTTTGTGGCAAAAGATAGTGAGAGCAAGGTATTTGAGAAACAAAACAGCCCCTTCGGTTACTAGTAGATTTTCTGATTATCCCTATTGGAAATCACTGCTACAAGTGAAACATACCTATTTAGCTGGTAGAAATTTTCCTTGCATAGTGGTGATATTGTTCGGTTTGGAAGGATCCTTGGAGAAAAGACCAACCTCTTTGTGTGGAATACCCTAACCTCTTTGATATATGTCAGGAACAAGACTATGCTGTTAAATTCTTTGTGGACCATGGCAAAATCTTACATTTTCGGCGTCGGTTGCATACTTACTATCTTGAGCAATGGAATCGGATCATAAGAGATTTTGATCTTATTCAACTTTCTGGTCAACCTGATGTGATTCCCTGGGGCTTATGTAAGAAAGGAAAATTCTCAACTAAATCGGTCTATGAATTACTCGAAAAAACCTGGCTCGAACTGATAAGAATATTATTTGGAAAGCAAAATTACCTTTGAAGATCCAAATTTTATGTGGCAAATATTTAGGGATGTGATTCCTACTCGTGACAATATGCACAAAAGACAATGGCCTGGAAATCCGACATGTTCTTTTTGTTCACAAAGGGAGACTACTAATCACTGATTTTTTTCTGGCCCTGTGGCAAAAGTCACCTCGGGTATTTTGGCCCTTGCTATTGGAATGACGTCACGTCCTAAACACCGTTGGCAATCATTTGTATGGTTTTATGCTCTTCTGCTTGGGGGGATAAAATTTATATGATTGGTTTAGCGGCTTTATGTTGGGTGATGTGGGTTACTCGAAACAAAGTTACCTTTGAGGGTCATGTGGTTCGGTCTCTTTTTGAGATTACCTTCACTCTCTTTCATTTATGCTTTATTGGTCAGGAATGCAGGGGAGGCGACGACAAGAACAATCACGCAGAAGGAGCCCTGCCGCCCGATGAGGAGGGCCCCACCGCCATCGGAGGAGGCTGCTGGGCAAAGCCCACGCAGCGGACGGCGGCGGCGAGGGAGGAGATGGGGCTGGTGGCGGCTACGGTTTGGGAGGAGGCCGAGAGAGGGAGACGGGAGGGTCGGGTGTAAACTAGCTGAGCACTGCAAGCACATGGGTACTTCGAATGGGTTTTGACCACTAATTTTGCATTTTTACACATTGTTACACATACAATTAGCCTACATACTAGTAGGTAAAACAAAAGGGCTCCATACTACTACAATTAGCCTACATTTTTGGAGGGGATGCCATGGCACTCCCACTGGTCTTAGATCAGACAACTCCTTAGTACATTTTCAGTGTAAGTAACATAACATTTGAGAAGCTGGTTCTTCGCAACAAACGCCATTGTAACAATAAAGTGATTTACATAACATGTAAGGAATCACCTCCCATACTTCCGTACGTTTTCGATTGGAAGTCACACATAACAAAATCCCTCCCCGGACTACCCCATCACCATATCCCAAACCAAAATCCTAACAAAATATTTTCATCACAATCGACATCCTTAACTGTTTCATCTGATGTAACAACCACAGATCTAGTGGATGACAGTCTTCAGGTTGACCTCGACGGTCTCCTCGTTGTCGTCGAGGTCGACGGACCGCAAGACGTGGGCTCTGAACCAGCTGTTGGGATTGGGCAGCCCACGGGCGAGATCGCTGCAGGCCACGTTGGCGTCGGTCGTCTGGTAGTAGCGCTGCACTAGCGTGCCGTCATCGGCGGCGGCGTAGATGTTGCGCCTGTAGGAGAGGCTGAGGTGGCACCGCGCGTCCCTCGGTGCCCAGAACGAGGGCCCGTCGGAGGCGGGGCCACGCGGGCGCACGCAGAACGCCGAGACGGTGCGGCCGATCGTCTCGCCCTCCCTCCCCCTCCCCCTCCCCCTCCCCCTCCAGCGCGAGCACATCCAGCACGATCAGGTACCGGCCGGCGATGTCCGGGCGGTTCTCGTCTTTGAAGGCGACGGTGCAGTCGACGGCGACGATGTTGACGCCGTCCTGGAGGCGGACCGTGATGGTGTCTCCGGAGGTCACCCCGTTTGTGACCGGCCAGCCGCGCGCGCTGTCGAAGTGGCAGAGGAGCTCCGCCGTGGAGCCGACCAAGCCGCATGACTCGTGGGGGCAGCGGCACCGTCCGCGCCGCATGCGGCTACGGATGTGGGGGCCGTAATAGTCCGGCCAGAGGTCGCGGCCGTGGCCCCGGAGGGAGCCGCGGCAGGCGGTCTTGCCGCAGCACAGGTGGCACCTCCCCGCCGACAGCGCCAGCATGTCCCGGCAGGACGAGCAGATCACGTGCCCGGCGTCGCACTGCGAAACAAACCACGCGCAATCAGCAAGGCAAGATCGATGGAGTAGATTGGAAGATTGGTTGTTGCACGACGTGTAGGTAAGTACCTGGAAGGTCGGCGGCGCTTTCCAATTGAGCGGGAGGAAGCAGATGCCGCAGTCGTTAGACTCGACGGCGTCTGCCGGCTCGTTGCTGGTCGCGGCGGCGATGCGCATGCATGGCGGCGCCATGAGTACTAGTTGGCCGCCGGCTAGGTTAGGAAGTTGATTTGACCTTCCAATCTAAATCTGTTTCGTATATATACCGACCGTGCGTGACGCTTTCCCTCTGAGCGTGTTTGGTAGCCTTAGGGAAAGGGAATGGGAGTTTGGACGGGAGAGTTTGTTATGGGATTAGGCGTTTTTTTTTTTTTTGAAGCCGCCCTCCAGGCATTTTATTAATTAATAGACGGGTTTATATCTGATTGCAAAATGTCAACCAGATAACCAGGGATTACATCAAAATTTACACTCGCATTCTCCTGGGAGAGAGCCTCCCTAGCACAGCGGTGAGCCGCTGAGTTTGCAGTTCTCTTCACGAACTTGAGCTTGAATCCCTGAAGGTTTTGGAGGTAACCGCGCATCACCTTGCAGAGAAGCCCTCCCGTGGACCTATCATCTCCTTTCTCCCACATAGCACACACATTCTGGCAATCTGTCTCGACTATCACCTGTTGGTAGCCCATCTCAATTGCCAGACAAACAGCATCCCTGCATGCTAACATCTCGATCGTAAAAGGATCATTTATACCGTCGTACTTCACGCATTGTGCTTGACAAAAAGCTCCAGCATGATCACGAACAACGACTCCAGTAGCAGCACAACCTAGCACTGTACTGATCGCACCATCAGAGTTTATTTTCAGCCAACCCTGCTCCGGTGGAGACCATTTCTGCACCTCACTGTTCGCTGCAACGACAGGGGCTGGTATATTCAACGAGCGAACTAGCTCCTTCACCAATTCCATCGATCGATGCGGCTGATACGTGACCTTGTCATGTGTATAATTGTTTCTGTTACTCCATATCGCCCACATCATCGTCACTATTATAGCTGCATCTTCCTTGGACACAAAGGACGGGTCAAGTAGATCTCTTGACCACGTCATAGGGTGCATCCTATGTAACTTCACACCAAAGAAATCCACTGCCTCGTCCCAGAATAATTTAGCATGATAGGCTTGGTAATTTGATTATTAGTCCAAATCCCTCGTTTGGTTTGCTGTGGGAACGGGTGGTGGGAATTTGGCAGAAAATCATTTATTTTTTCTTTACGAGAATGCTTTGATTAACTGCTTGACTAAATGTCCCGCTAAATGCACGGGTCAACTAAATATGTGCTAAACTGCTCGCACGAATCAACTTCATCGAGAGCTGCAACCTTGTTTATGGAGACGGCGGCGCGGTGTGGTCGGAGCGGGACGTGCAACCAGGAGCATCTCGGCGAGCGGCACGTGCTAATGTTCAGCATCGTCGGCGGCGAGCATCGGGTCGCCATACCGGCCCCTGACCATGGCAAACAAGGTGGCGCCGACGGTGGCCGGAACGATCCTCCTCCGTGTGCAAAGCTAGACTCTGGAAATTACTACGTAGTCTGCTGCCCAGTTAGCTAGTTAATCGACTAGGTCTGGTTGTGGCTTTGCAGCACACACGCGCACAACATAAGGCAATGAAATCGCTTGTTTCACACGAAACGTTTTTTCTCATCTCGATCAATTACCAGGGCCCCCGGGATGAAATTGGAGGGAATTGACACCGTGAACTCCCAATCCACTTCCCACGTAAATTCCCATACCCTCTAATCAAACAAGGGACTTCTACTCCCGCACCTCGTCAACTCCCAATCACCACATCTAATTCCCCCCAAACCAAACAGACTGTCTAGACTTATTTTTTGAGGGAGCGCGGGTGAATCTATAGCGTCGCCGTGTGTTTTTCTCTTTATTTCGTACAGAAAAGAAAACCGAAACAGAAAACACTGGGAAAAGCCAAAACCAAACAGAACCGGCGAATATGAGTAAGCATCACGCACTCACGGCTCGACCAGAAAAAGAGTTGTCAACATAAAACTATCATATTTCTAGCATAAATTTTTTTGGTACCACTTTTATTTGAATCACAAAAAACTACCAATTTTTTTTCTGGCTCTCAAAATACCTAATCCGACTCTCATGAAAATTGACACCAAAATTGATGACCCGGGCACACATGTAAAGGTACGTGGCACCAGCGGAGACGGTCTCTGACACGGTCGTAACGGCGCCGTGGGGCCCACATGTCATAGACACAAATAATTATCACTACGACGGCGACGGGAGAGACCACCGCGACCAGAGCATCCTCACCGACGACGGGGACGACGCGGCTGGCCGCGGCGCCCCGGCGGAGGTGAGGCCAGGACCTCGCCAGAGATGGGGACGACGCGGCTGGCCGCGGCGTCACCGGCGGAGGCGAGGACGTACCTTAACGAGGGGGGGGTGCGGGTGGTGTGGTCGCCGGAGCTCGCCGGAGTTAGGGTTAGGGTACAGGTTCGTGGGGGGGGGGGGGGGGGTTAGAGGGAAGGCTGGGGCGGCGGTGGCCGTGGCTTGAGCAGGGCGGGGCGCGGAGGCGGCGCGGTAGCGGCCCCGAGAGCGGGTGGCAGCAGCAGGCGGTTACGGCCGGCGGCGGCGACGGGGGAGCAACGGAGACGGGAGAGAACGGTGGGGAAGAAAAAGAAGGTGGTCGTGGGTCGGTCCATGACGGGGCGTGCGGGTGTGCGATGCGGAATCCTCTCTGCATAGGTTGTCGACTAGGGGCACCCGGCTTCCATCCGTTCGTTCGTTCTGTCGCTGCTGCTATAGTCCTACCAGACGCGCGAGAACAGCCAAGGGAGCGCCGGTCCGCTGCGGTTGAGACCCTGCGCCATACACACGCGACCAGCCTCGACGCCGTTGTGAAGGCGAAACGTCTTTTCTCCACGCGTGTGACCGGTCGCGCGGTCGTTCTTCCTCCTCTCGTTCCCCGTCCACAGTTTCTCTTCCTCTCTTGAGACGGCGCCACAACGGAGATTCGGAAAAGCCGGCCGTCGAGAATGGACTTAACGGGTAGGGGTGAGGGTGCTCGCATGCGAAGAGTGGGGATTTAGAGGGATGGCCGGGGCGGCGGTGGACCCGCGAAGCTGGGGAGCGTGCACTGTAGCGTCGGCGGCCGCGGGTAGCGAGGTAGATGGTTCGGCCGGCGGTGGTGGCGGGGGTGCTCGTCTTCCTCTTTCCGTCGTTCTTGTCGTTTAGCTGTCGGGACAGCACACGCGCACGATCGGAATCCGCGCGAGCGCTCCACACGTCGTACCTGGACAAGCCTACAAACACTACTGACGTCAGCGGACCTGCCTGCCTCTCCGGCGATCCCATGTCTAGCCACTGCAGAGAGAAACACCCGTGTAAGAACGGCCCCGCCTCTGCCTCCACCGAGGGGGAACCTAGCCTGCTGGCCGCAGACATAACAGTGGAGATGCCCAGGGGCGGAGGCAGGAAATTAGTTTGAGGGGGACAATGGAAGAAAACTATGCACATAAGTTAATAGGGAGGGCCAGAGCACTAAAATACACAAATATAAGGATGTTTTAGGAAAGAAAAGAAGGGGTATAATAGAAAATTTTCCATGTCAGGGGGGCCGAGGCCCTGCTGGTCCCCCTGCCTCCGCCATTGGCGATGCTCGATCAGACTATGCCTTGTTGACATACTCTCACCGACCGGCCTGGTGAGGGAGGTGAACCGATTGTGGTGCGTAGAATGAGAAAAGGCAGGAAAAAACCCGCAGAGTGGCACGCCCCCATCTACCTAACAATCGGGATTCACATGGTAAATTGGTTCCAATATCTTAGTGCTGGGTTGCGCAACGGAAACTTAAAAAAATTCGCTTAGCATATTACGCAACAGGCCAAGATCCATACTATGAAGATACGCAACACCCCATAATGCTAGATCCAGAAAACTTACTACAACCGTTGTGGAATATCTTGTTGTAGTCAAAGTAGATGTCGGTGAAGCCTAATGAAGAATCTCACGTCCACGCCGGGAGGTGAGATTGCCTTTCGATTCTTGTCGTCGAGGGACTACTCGCGCAGCCCCGCTCTAGCAGTATCCACATGTACACCGTGCCAATTCGTCAGTGTTTCGCCGTCCAGAGCTACTTGCGACCGACGAAGAGAGACTGCCTTGCGGCGTATTTTTAGTGATTGATCTAATCAGAGTTGATTAGAGCAATATGAGATTAGAGAGATCTAATTCTGAACACATGAGATCTACTAGAGAGAGAGATTAGAGCAATGTCTAATTAGAGCATCGTCTAATCAGAGCATCCTCTAATTGCACAATATCAAGAGAGAGGAACTTGTGCATAACTTGATTGTTTCAACCCATGGGGTTGGTGGTGTTTATATAGTGGCCAAAGATTCCCCAACACGGATTGGGAGGAGGAGTCCCTACTCCTCCCAAACCGCCTTCACCTAAGGGAAGGGGGAGTCCTCCCCCACCTCAACTCGGATTGGGAGTTGGAGGGGAACTCCTCCTCCCAAACTGCCTCAACCTAGTGGGCTAAGCCCACTAGGGTTCGGCCAAGGGGGGGAGTTCCCCCAACTCGGATTGCCCACCCGCCCCACATGTGGGGTGCGGCTGCCATGTAGGCCCATGATCCGGGATTATTTTCCCCCTTTGGTGGGCTCCAAATAAAATCTTTATTTAATATTTTCTGAATTATTTAATTAATAAATTAATAATAATAAATAAATTATTTATTTTGTTTAATTAATTCCTCCTGTGAATATTTCCTTTTACAGAATATTCCCGAAATTAATTAATTATCATATAAAACACTTTTACATGATCCGGGACACCCAGTGTCCGCTAAACAAAATACTCCGGATAAATATGTTCACCATATAAACTCTCAGATTAAATCCGACAATAATAGAAACACTTCCTATTATTCCGAGACATGGAATGGCTGCCTTCTCTTTCTCTATACCTTCACTGGAACAAGTCCCGGTGATACCAGAGCTACTCCGACACTATCTCATGACCACTAATACTACATCTTTATTCTCTCAATAAAAGATTGACTCACAGCTTAAGTGTGTGACCCGAAAGGTTCGCTAACACATAGACATGTCCGGGAGCTTACCAGACAATAACCAGCATTGGGACCTAGACGTCTGTACTAGCTCCTACGTATTACCGAGTGAACGACAAAACCTCTTTATATTTATCATTACGCTAATCCCCTTACGTACACGATACCAATGATATCTAGAGTGTGAGACAAATGTGCTCTAGTGTGATCAACACCCTTTGATCATAACACATATGAAACTCGTACCAATATCATTCTCTTTTCTCATACCGTATTATCAATGTCCTGTGATAAATCACACTGTGCCTGGCTAGACGATTGGGGTGACATGATTATACTTGAGATGGCCTAGAGGATGTATCTCTCCATCGCCTGGAGGAGTAAGTACCCTTCTTGAACAATCTCTGTTCCATTACTTATTCTAGTTCAAACCCAATAGCCATCGTTATGGCCCCCAATTACGGTCGGACGTTAGATGACAATCAAAGCGTGAGTGTCGAATAAGCGGTCGCAAGATGTTCTCAAGGTATAGGAACTAACTAATGAAAATTCTGTATGATCTTTGCTATTCCTCATCATGACGATTTGTCTCATAGCAAGATCATAGGGTGGGTCGGTTCAGTACTATTATCATTCCGATAATAAACTTCTATAGTTACATGACTTATACAAAGTTCATGATCAAGAAAACATGATCATCAGGTAACAAGATAGGCTAGTCTTAGAGACAAGACTAGGAACGCTTTTACTTGTTCATATCTCTACACGTGCATCGGAGGTTTTCCTCTTGAATACTTTTAATTCGCTATTCAAGTACCCAATGCAGTTGTAGCATAAAGATATAAACTATTAATAATAAACTTAGAGATAAAATAATACTAAATATTACTGTCTCTAGGGCATATCTCCAACACTTAGAAGGGGTAAAAACTAGTCCATCCGTTTATAAATATAAGACTTTCTATCTTTTCTACCTTTTTCTTGATTCGTACGTATGTAGATATGTTTTAGTGTGTTTATTCACTCATTTTAGTAGGTACTTAGTCTACATTGAAGTGATCCACACTTTTTATATTTTGGAACAGAGGGAGTAGCAAAATTCTCTGAATAGGGTAATCTGGATAAATTGTGCTAAATGGGGTAATTCATATTAAAAATAATATGAAAGTATGGATATAAACAAGATATCACTATTGTTTGAATATCATGCAGTAACTTGACCAGGTTTCACTACAAACCAATGGCTTGACAAGAGTTGGCGTTGGATGACAATTTTTTGGCAACAAGTTTGATAAGATTTGTCTACCTATTTATGTTTGTGGCGATTAGTGAGTGGTCACGGCTTTAACAAACATTAGTGTCCCAAAATGTTACAGTGAACCGAACAATAGCAATTATGTGTTCAAGTATAGCCATGAATCAAAAAAGAGTATAGCAAGGAATCAATCAAAGGTCTCAAGCTTCTGCCGCCAATACTTAGGGATGGCTACTCTCACGTGGAATCGAAGTCGTGACAAAAGAAACCAGTTAGAGCAAGATTCTACCGACACATCGGGATGGCTATCCTACAGCAAAGTTGGTACTTTGGAGTGGCTCTCATTTTCATCTTCGTTTATTTTGAGGACTATTTTTCAACTTGCAGGGCTTTGACACATAGACAGTTCCATGAGGGGAAGCTATCTCGAAGGATACGGAGTTGCCCTCAAGGTGCCTATACGACATATTATTCGCTTCGAAAGATGCTAAAATTTGTGCCGACGAATCATAAAGTAAGATATTGATCCTTATGATGTCTTCTCTTTTTCCTAATCTTTTTTGTTTGGGACATAGATAGAACCCTCTTGCAATGTGGACCCAAAGAGCCCATTCTAGCACAATGAAGGAACTTTAAATGCTACAAAACTTTAAATTAATAGCACTAAAACTTCGAGACAAAAATGTAAACAATACCCAACAAATGATTTCAACACAAAACATTAGGAAAAAATTAGATTCAAATATCGTACTCACCCGTCCCAAAATAAGTGTCTTAGATTTGCCAAAAAATGGATATATATAGACATGAAACATGTATAGATAAATCCATTTTTAGGCAAATCTAATAAACTTATTGTGGGATGGAGGGAGTAGTTTATCTTGATGTTTTGCAGGACACTACCAAAAATCCGGCGATCAACCACGTTTTTGCGGCG
Source organism: Poa pratensis (assembly GCA_947311845.1). Classification (NCBI taxonomy): domain Eukaryota; kingdom Viridiplantae; phylum Streptophyta; class Magnoliopsida; order Poales; family Poaceae; genus Poa; species Poa pratensis. Next base: position 27,773,168 of record CAMZMU010000100.1, read on the forward strand.
ACATTCCGATAACGTCGAGTGTTTTCGTCGCGGTGGGCTAAAAAGTTGATAATGCTCTCGACGTTTTGGTTTTCCCAGTAATGGGCCGGTTGCGCGCGACGTTTCGCATATTTTACGTAGTGGATTTTCGCCCCGGCCCATTAGCCCAGGTTGAGCCCAGTTTCCTTCGACGAAACTGGCTTGGTCACGTAGAACGTCGCAGATTTTCGTCTCACTGCCACATTCTGTGCAGATTTTTGTCACGTAGAACGTCGCAGATTTCACGTAAAACATCAGTTAACCATGAGCATGCACACATCGCATGGACATCAATTCAACACAAAGCATGCACACAGGGCATGCCCATCAGTTAAATTCACACGAATAGAAGCGCGGCCAGGTTCTCTCGATGTACGGATCATCGTATAGGGCATGCAAAAGTACAGATATATAGAGAGTATAGCAATATTAAACCTATAACACAAATCACAGGCACACACACATATATAAGATAAATTCACAGGCCGTACAGATTGAGAGTAGCAATTAAACCTAGCTATTAACACAAATTCACAGGCACACACTGCTAGCATATTGTTCGAAGCAAATTAAGAGCGCTAATCCTTCTAAATTACAGTAAAACCTGCCGGCCGGGGGCACAGCTGGGATCATGATATATATATATCTTGGGCTGTCCAGTCGAGACGCGCCGCGCGCGCGCTGAAGATCACCAACTCCTATCAATCTCGGGCTCGACGAAGAGCCAGCCAGTGCCAGCACCCGAGCCACCACCAGCGCCCTCGTCACCACCCGGTCCACCAGCAACGCCGTCGTCATCACCCATGCCATTGCCTCTCCTCTCCTCTCCTCTCCTCTCGTTCACCCATAAATGCTTTTGAATATCCACGTGGAAATCAGTTGGGATAAAGAAGCCCGGCCAGGTTGTGTACATGACATGAAAGTCACCCCTTTTGTCGACTGAAGCGAATGAAATTCCCTTCAAACGAAGGAAATCAGACAACGCCTGAGGGATTTCATGTGATACAACATAGAGTACGATTAAGGTTAGAGTACCATTAGTTCTAATACATTAACGGAGCAGTACTTCCACATTTTAGTTCCACAGCCGAATGCAAACAAACTAATCGAAATTAAGGTTGTAGCACAGATTCATAAGGTAGCTCTACATTACAGTTCAACGACAAATGCCTGAAAAATGCCTAAGAATCACAAGGTAGCTCTTCAACTTCGTCAGCAAATTGTGATACATCTCCAGGTGTATCATAATTCTCTTCAGGTGGTAAACCCTGCATAACAATCTCAGGTGAAGCAAACTGAGATCCCTCTTCAACTTCCACACCAAATAGGAGTTCCCTCTCCAACCTCCTCACTATTCTGTGATTTATATGTTCAACATTCGAAGTTATTGACAAAGCTTCATGGTAGCAGTGACAACATGCTTTATAACCTATCACTCTTCTTCCTGCCATAGTGCCCAAAGCTGGATAATCATTGATACTCCACAGAAGAGCATCAGCCGTGTCAAGCACATCTTGAGACAGAGCTTCATGGTAGCAGTGACAACATGCTTTATAACCTGTCACTCTTCTTCCTGCCATAGTGCCCAAAGCTGGATAATCATTGATACTCCACAGAAGAGCATCAGCCGTGGCAAGCACATCTTGAGTAAGGACACCCTTCAACCATAGTTCTTGGCAAACTCTAGCAAAACCTGGGCAATCTGCAATGACTCAACTTATGTCCATCTGATGAGGATAAAGATGCATGGTCAGAAGCTTTTAGGTCGAACATAGGTGTATAATATTGAGTGCAGACGAATTAATGGTTACATATTTGAGAGAACATATCGATCTACCCAAATCTACTTACAATGCCCAATTAGAACAAACAAACCAACTACAAGCGCAGCAATGTCTCAACAATGTATCAACTTGAAGCGATAATGAAACCAAGCCTCCTTATCATAAGATAGAATCATCTAGTGTGTCCAAATAAAATAATGAGTCCGGTAAAAATCGCAACTAAGGTGACAATGGATCCAACTGCATAATGAAGCCAAGCCTCCTTATCAATGGCATATCTTCTCATCTTTCGAAGCTTCAACCGGTTTGCGTCCATCTTGATCTTGTGATCATGAACGGTATCGGCAACAGACAACTCCAATAACATTTTCTCTTCTTCAATTTTCTTCATTTTTTCTTTCAACTCCTGGTTTTCCTCTTCAACAATATTTAACCTCGCAACAACCAATTGCAAATCGGTAGGCACATCCGGTTCACATATGGAATCCTAAATAAAGAAATCTATGTCAAGTTTTATCGGCATGATTTTGTGGACACACAAAATGAAATTACTAATTTGTAAAGAGAATATACCACGTCTGAATACTCGACGTTAGGGCAGCCGACGGGAATCAAAACCATCGTGAACGTACGGGCACTATATGTATCAAACATTACAAACTAAATTAATAGCATAATAAAGGAGCATCACGATAAACATAAGTATTAGACACCTAAATTAAATAGTACTACACTCCTAGACATTTCGTCAAAAATCACGAGGGCGACGAGCACGGGGAGGCGTTGGGTGGGGAGAGGTCGTCATACCTCCGGGAGGACGGCGATGTGGCGCGTTCAGGAAGGCCGGTGACGGGGAGGGGGCACGCTCGGGGAGGGCGGCTGTGTGGATGCGGGGCGCGCTCAGGGAGGCTGGTGGCGGGGAGTGGGGCACGCGCTCGGGGAGGATGCTGGGGTGGATGCGGCTCGGCGGGGTTGGGGGGGGGGAGGCGGCGCTCGGGGAGGAAGGCGGGCGCTCAATCGATGTTGGGATTAATGTTCATCTGACCTAGCTACCCTAGCACAACAAAAGTATGTGTCGAACCACTGACGGATCCAAGGCTTGGCTTGGGGGTGCACAAGACCCACCGGGTGGAAGATTTTTCTTTGTAAAATAGTATTTTTCCACCACATATGCACCGCAAAAAATACTTTTTATGTATTATGACACCCTCTAGGCACCCTGGTTCCAAATGTCGTAGCTCCGCCACTATGTCCAACCCCTCTCGAGACCAGTGCCGGTTGACTACTGGGTCAACTTCCTAGGGTTTCGATGAAAATGGCACTACGGTGTGTCGGAAACTTGGAATACCACCTAATCCTAGGTTATCGTCTCCTCCTCGGCACTCTCCGTTCTGCCTTCTCGCCTCCTCGTCCATGTCATCCGCATCTGGGCGTGCCCGTGGCGACCTTCGCGGGAGCGGCGGTGGAGGTTCTCCTACCGCGAGCGACGACAGGGAGGAGCGCCGCCTCCGCCACTCGAATGTGGGCCGCAGGCGCGGCCGTCGCTGCATAACGAACTGGAATGACATGCGCACCCCCAGGCCCAATTCCCCTACCCCACCGCCGTGACGCCACGATGGAGAGGCTGGGTCCTCGTGGGCCGCCGCGCTTGCCCCACCGCCACCGCTGTCGGCACCCTCTACTGAGCCCAGCGACGATGATTCTTACTCACGCGTCGATTCGGTCTCCACCGACGACGACGACGAGCTCGTCAAGATCGTCGACCCTGTCGAGCTGGAAGCGCGCGTTCTGGCGAAGTCCGTGCGCTCGAAGCGCCGCGCGGAGAAGCGTCGTCATGTGGATGCCGAGTATGAGGAGGTGATGAATGAGGTGCGTCTGGAGCAGGGTTTCCGGAAGGATGCCCAGCACACCGCTCGCGCGCGGGAGTGGGAGGAGGTGTGGCGCCGCCAGCGCCTCAACGGGCCTTCGCCTTCTCCGATAGCGAGTAGTGGCGCCGCCGCGGCAGATGACCCGGTGGCCTTTTTTGTTTAAATTAGGGTTGGATGCGGCGGCGTCGATGAGGCGCGCGCTCGAGGAGGCGGGCGACGGGGAGAGGATGCGCGCTCGGGGAAGACGGCGGGAGATTGGAGGGGCGCAGGTGGAGAGGGCGCTCAATCGATGTTGTGTGTCAAATTGAAGCTAGCTTTTGTTCCGTTTAAAAAATTGAAGCTTGAATCTTAATAACCATGTATATTTATGTTGTGTCAATGTCCTAACACTTTTTTTGGAGATTTCTGTTGTGATAAAATTGGGCTCGAAGTTGGTTTTAAATGTACATCTGACCTACCCTAACACAACCAAGAAGAAAAGTATATGTGTATAACCCCTCTCAAGGCCGATCATGGTTGACCACTGGGGTCAACTTCCTAGGGTTTCGATGAAAATGGCGCTACGGTGCGTCGGAATCCCACCTAATCCTAGGTAGGGCCGTAATATATGCATAAGAGTGTGTTGGTACACTTCTCCATACAAAGGTTCTGCACTTATACAACTAAACTCCCACTTCGGGTGCACCGGATGGAGTCATGTGATAACATTGGCTCAAAGTTAGTTTTTAATTTTCACATGACCTACCCTAACACAACCAAGGATAAAAGTCCATTGGCCAAGCCCTATCGAGGCCGGTCAAAGGGGTAGACGACACGATTGACCACGGGGGTAAACTTTCGTGTGTTCCGCCTGAGCGTCAGAATCCCACCAAATCCTAGGTAGGGTCCTAATATATGCATAAGAGTGTGTTGGTAATTGGAAAACCAACATCAAAATTCTAGGTATGGCCAGCTTCACAAACCACAGTTATCTCGTACGAAGGTTGAGCACTTATAAAATTACACAACTAAACTCCCACTTCGGGTGTACCTGATGGAGTCATGTGATAACATTGGCTCAAAGTTAGTTTTAAATGTTCACATGACCTACCCTATTAAAACCAAGTATAAAAGTCCATTGGTCAAGCCCCTATCGAGGCCGGTCAAAGCAGTAGACGACACAATTGACCACGGGGGTAAACTTTCGTGTGTTTCGCCTGAGCGTCAGAATCCCACCAAATCCTAGGTAGGGTCCTAATATATGCATAAGAGTGTGTTGGTAATTGGAAAACCAACATAAAAATCCTAGGTATGGCCATCTTCACAAACCACAGTTATCTCGTACGAAGGTTGAGCACTTATAAAATTACACAACTAATTAAACTCCCACTTTGGGTGCACCGGATGGAGTCATCTGATAACACGGGCTCAAATTAAGTTGGTTTTAAATGTTCATATGATCTACCCTAACACAACCAAGGAGAAAAGCATATGTGGCTAACCCCTCTCAAGGCCGGTCAAGGGGGAGACGACACGACTAACGACATGGGGCCCGGTTAACTGTCGTGGGTTTGGACAAAAATGGCGCGTCTAAGCGTTGCAATCCCAGCAAATCCTAGGTTGGGCCCTAATATATGTATATAAGAGTATGTTGGTAGGTGGAAATATCCAACTCCTATAGGGGTTTGACCAACTTCACCGATGAAACTTATCACGCATGAAGATGTACCTGCACTGGTAGGTCAAACCGCCCACTTCGGGTGCACCGATGGATTCATGTGATAACATGGGCTCAAAGTTGGTTTTTAATGTTCATATAGGACCTACCCTTACACAACCAAGGATAAAAGTCATTTGGTCTAACCCATGTCTTTTAAGTGGTAGACGACACGGTAATTGATCGCAAACCGGGTCAACTGCCCGAGATTTTGATAGATGGGTCTTAAGTAGGGAAGATATTTTGACATAGAAAAGACCAAGTTAGAAGAATGATAGGATGTGTATAGAAGAGTGATGCAATGTTGAAATAGCCAAGACCCACGGCTCCCCGCGCTGCGGGCCCCTTTGATTCTAAGGTAGGAAAAGTGTAGTAATAGGAATTCTATATGATTTAGAGATGGCATGTCTAATGAAATCCTATGGGAAGAGTGTTTGATTGAAGTGGAGGAATTTTCCGTGAGGTTAGTTTCCTATGGTATTTGCACAACAAAATTCCTATATAGGAATAATTCCTAGGATATGATCCTATGAATCAAACACCTTCTATAGAAAAATTTCCAATATGATCTAATCCAAGAATCCTATCATATATCTTTGAATCAAAGAGGCCAGAATCATAGGCGCACCTATATACCCTAGTTAGGTTACACACTAAATTACGTAATTAGAGCGGGGAATATCCCCACTCCGGGTTACCGGATGGAATCTTGTGATAGTTAACTTTTTAACAGATCTGGTTTTCCTAGTTAGCCAAATAATATATTTTTCTCGAATATTAGGTCGATAATTTATAGATTTATTCACGTGGTCCTTTAATAACTAGTTTCATAAATGCAAAATTTGTTGTAGCCATCCATCATGCATCCGACGACCAGCAATGTTTCCTGCACAACCACCAAATTTCGCGCCGCCCACCCAAATTATCCACCCAACTTTGCCGCCTTCAGCACGCGTGCACAAAATTTCGAACTTGTCGCTGCCTATAACCCCTTCGCCAAATTCCCCCTTCTCGCGTATCGACATATCCCCTCCTCTCTCGTCCCAAATTTCCACTCCTTTCCTCCCAAACCTAGCACGCCGTCCCGGTCTTCCACCTCGCCGTCCCGGTCATTCACCTCGCCGTGTACCTCGCCTTACCGGCCTTCCACCTCGCCGTCCAAGTTTTTCACCTCGCCTTCCAGGTCGCTGTCAATATCCGCCTCCTCGCCGTCCAGTTCACCGCCAAGACCTGCTACCTCGCCGTCCAGGTCGCCGCCAAGACCTGCCACCTCGCCGTCCAGTTCGCCGCCAAGACCTTCCACCTCGCCGTCCAGGTAGCCGCCAAGATCTTCCTCCTCGCCGTCCAGGTCGCCGCCAAGATCTGCCATCACGCCATCCAGGTCGCCGTCAAGATCTGCCACCTAGCCGTCCAGACCGCCGCCAAGATCTGTGCCACCAAGATCTGCCACCTCGCCGTCCAGGTCACCGCCAAGATCTTCTCCTCGCCGTCCAAGTCGCCAGCAAGATTTGCCAGCACTCCATCCAGGTCGCCATCAAGATTTGCCACTTCGCTGTCCAGGTCGCTGTCAAGATCTGCCACCTTGCCATCCAGCTCCTCACTAACCTCGCGACAACTTCGTCATCAATATCTCCCACGTTGAGGCCACGAGTAAAGGTTCCCGCCATGAAAAGCAGTAAGAAAAATGCCCTAAATCCCGAATGCAATCTTGATACAATTATTTCCGTCTGTTTGATGCTTGTTTCCTGCATATGTTTGTTTAATTGCTTGTTTGGTGCTTTTGTTTGATAAGTTCCTATGGTCAAAGTTTGCTTATTTTCCAGCTTGTGTTAGGCTTAAGATCAGTTTTGCGATCCTATCAGTCTTAGGTCCACATATTAGATTACTCATATATGTCTGTTACATCATCAGTACTACAGAACACTCAATACCAGTCCTATATTTTAGAACAACAAATACACCCATGGAAGAAACCCCAAAGTGAGTAGCCTACTTTGTAGCTGTAATAGGTTCTTAGCAAGTGTTATGTTCATAGCTAACTTTGAGCTCGATCTTTATGGGCTTATTATTTCTGTGCCCTGGTTCGCTCACCTTTCCTCGTAAGTGCCCTACTTGCGTAGTTTTCCTCGTCTGTGCCCTATCTGGCTCTTTCGAGGCCCGCAGATGGCCAAGGACGGCCGTTTCCGTCTGGTCAACCTCCTTTGACCGTCACTTGGCCTGACTAGTGGGGTCGGCCTGGAGCACCTCATGAGTTGACAAGTGGGACTGCTCAAGTGGGACAGGTAGGTGGGGACGGCTTGCCAGGAAGCGAGTCTGACGCCCAGGTTGGGACATCTCGGCCCCAAGATTAACCATTTAATTTTGAACTTAATTACAAATATTCCGATGAATAATTTTTTGTCTGAATCAACATTTATTTATTCATTTTTTAGTTAGAATTCATAGATTAGTACGTCGTTAACACTGAAATTAAATGATTAGGAAAGTGAACTTTAGAATTAGGATTCATAATTAGAATTTGCACAGGGAAACTGAAACTAAAACTTAAATTTTGATTCATAATTCACATTCAGTTTAGAAACTGATTACAAAAGATTACTGAAATTATACTAATTACTAATGCTAATACTACTACTAATCAGTAGCAGTGCAACTACTGCACTGCTACTACGCCGGCGGCGGGCTCCAACTTCCTCCGTCTCGGCTCCTACATCCTCCGCCTCTTCACTGGCGGTGCGTCGTTGTCGTCCTCCTCCACTTCCTCAGAGTCGGAGTCATCGTTCGGCGGCTCCTCTCCTCCTCGTCCTCCTCCTCTTCCTCCTCCTCCTCCTCCTCATCGTCGTCCTCGGAGTGAGGGTCGGAGTCAGAGCCATGGCCGTGGCCCTCGCCATGGCCATCGTCGTTGCCCGTCGTCGTCGTCGCTGTCGAGGTTTTCTTGCCAATGCCCGTGGCCCTCGTCCCACCACGGGACGGGGTTGCCCTCACTGTCCGAGTCGCTCGGAATGACGTCGTTCTGCCACCATTCGTCCGCCATGGCAGAGAGATTGGGGTTTTTGGGAGAGAAGAAGAGGTCGGAGAGAATGGGTTTTTTTAGGAGAGAAGAGAGAAGAACTGCTTTGGAACCGCATACGCATTGGGGGTTTTTATCTTTGAGGAGGATAGAGATGAATTCAGTGCGACGACGCGTAGATCGATAACCGCCTACGGAACCGAACAGATGGATTGAACCGCTTCGTTTTTGCCAAAACCAGTGTGAAATGACTGCACATTTTACAGATTATATTCGCAATGATGACATCCTGTGACTGCACTTGACGTCCAGTTGAAATGATATGCCTGTAAATGTTCAGCACGTCATCTGGTGCACCTTGACGCGTGTAGTACAAGTGTCGAACAGTTGATGTGCATTGACGTTCTGGTCAAATTGACTGCAATTGGAAACGTTGTGAGACATCTAGACGTATCGCAAGCATTTTGTGCGAGAACTGACGCGATTAATTTTTTGTTTGCGTGCATATCTGCGTAGGTGCATCCGTGTCAACACACCAAGCGCGTTCTGGATGTGAACTGGCACCCACAATGCGCACTTTGGGACACAAAAAGTTGAAAAATGTTGAAATTGCAAGTTTCTGTTTTTTCCCTGATACTACAACACCAAGGTGAGTTTTGGCAAATCCAAAACCCCTTCCCCCTTCTTTTCACCCTTAAGTTCATACGACATAGTTTGAGATATCACATTAGATACGTGAATTTTTCATCTGAATGTATATAGACATTGTTTATCAACTTGTATCGTTAGTATACGACATAAGAAGACTATGTGCGTAGGTTATTCCTTTTTTTTTTTGATTTTTTTTTAATTTTTTAAGCTCATTTCAAATATTGGTCAAACCGAACTTTGACCAACATTTGAACAAGTTTAAAACATGAAAATGAAAAACTAAGTCTGGATCCTTCTTAGTCACTTCAAAATAAAACTTTGGTGAGGTTTTTGAAATTTTCATGTTGCAAATCCAAAACACCTTCTCTTCACCCTTGAGTTCATACGACATAGTTTGAGATATCACATTAGATATGAGATATCGCATTAGATACGTGAATTTTTTGTCTGAATGTATATAAACCTTGTTTATCACTTGAATCGTTAGTATACGACATAAGAAGACTGTGTGCGCAGGTTTTTCCTTTTTTTGTTTTTTATTTATTTTTGAAGCTCATTTCAAATGTTGGTCAAACCGAACTTTGATCAACATTTAAACAAGTTTAAAATATGAAAATGAAAAACTAAGCTGTATCTTTCTTAGTCACATCAAAATGAAACTTTGGTGAGGTTTTTGAAATTTTCATGTTGCAAATCCAAAACACCTTCTCTTCACCCTTGAGTTCATACGACATAGTTTGAGATATCACATTAGATACGTGAATTTTTCGTCTGGATGTATATAGACCTTGTTTATCAACTTGAATGGTTAGTATACGACATAAGAAGACTATGTGCGCAGATTTTTCCTTTTTTGATTTTTTTTTTTGAATTTTTGAAGCTCATTTCAAATATTGATCAAACCGAACTTTGGCCAACATTTAAATAAGTTTAAAACATGAAAATGAAAAACTAAGCCTGGATCCTTCTTCGTCACTCCAAAATGAAACTTTGAAACTTTGTCAAACTTTTCAAAACCCCGTTGACTGCCTCCAAACCCCGTCCAAACCTCGCCGAACAATGACCGTCGATCTAACCCTAGCGCTGAATTGGAGCCGTACGATCGTTCTTCTAGAAGGAATCTACGGGCAGATTCCGGGCGATCCGCGAGAAGCTCATTCTGCGATCTGATTGGATGAAACCCAATGGGGATTTTGGCCATGACGAGTGGACCACGGCGTACCCTTTTCACGCTTTATGCTGTTGTTTTCAAAACAAGGCCAAATTTCATAGCTAAGGGGTGAACATTTCCGACTTTTTTCTTTGCAATTGCATAGATTCATAATTTTGGGCACATAAAAAACGAAATTTGCAAGAGTTTGACATAATTCATAATTAAAACAAGTAATAACGAGACAACATAATATTCATTGGTGCATAGTACAAAATTATAAAATAGATCAACAACTAAAATTTCTTGGTACCTTGGCCTTGCCCTTAAAACAACTAATAACTAAAGGAACTACCACTCGTCCTCGTCATCAGAAACCTCCACCGACTTGGCCTTGCCCTTGCCGTCGACCTCCATTGGGGCGTTGCCCTTGCTCTCCGAGCTGTTCAGAGCATTCTGCAGGTCGTCCGCATACTTCGCGGCTCTCGCCTTCCCGCGGCTTCTGATTCGACCATAGAAGCGACCAGAGCATCCATGAGCTGTTGCATCTCGGCGGAATGCCTGGCCTGCTCCGTGGCTTGATAGTCGGCCCTGGCCCAGGCCATACCCGGGTCCATGACCTCTGGTGGCTCTAAGTTAATAGTGCCAGAAACAATGCTTGTACGTCACACGTCAGTTGGGAACCCCAAGAGGAAGGTATGATGAGTGCAGCAGTAAGTTTTCCCTCAGTATGAAACCAAGGTTTAATCAATCCAGTAGGAGGAGGTTTGCTTCGAAGGTGTTGGTGAAGGAGTGTAGTGCGGCGCAACACCAGGGATTCCGGTGCCAACGTGGAACCTGCACAACACAATCAAATTACTTTGCCCCAACTTAACAGTGAGGTTGTCAATCTCACCGGCTTGCTGAAAACAAAGGGTTAAACGTATCGAATGGAAAATGATGTTTGTTTGCATAAAACAGTAGAGAACAATGATTGCAGTAGATTGTATTTCAGATGTAAAAGAATGGACCGGGGTCCACAGTTCACTAGTGGTGTCTCTCCAATAAGATAACTAACATGCTGGGTAAACAAATTACAGCTGGGCAATTGACAATTGATAAGTGCATATAACATGCATGTGTGAGCTGTGGTGTCTACTATGAGATTCATTTGGGCATTACGACAAAGTACATAGACCGCTATCCAGCATGCATCTATGCCTAAATAGTCCACTTTCCGGTTAACATCCGTACCCCTTCCAGTATTAAGTTGCAAGCAACAGACAATTGCATTAAGTAATGTGCGTAATGTAAACAATACATTCATCCTTGAATAAAGCATTGCTGTTTTACCCCTAGTGGCAACAACACATCTACAACCTTAGAACTTGCTGTCACTATCCCAGGTTAAATAGAGGTTGAACCCAACTATCATGCATAAATACCCCCTCTTGGAGTTACAAGTATTCACGTGGCCAAGGCTTCAACAAGTAACGGAGAGCATGCAAGATCACAAATGACATAGACATGATAATATAATATTCAGCTCCACATAGGTATCAATATAAGTCAGATCCCAGCAAACACAACATGTAGCATTACAATAAGATGATCTTGATCATGATAGGCAGCTCACAAGATCTAAACATGATGGCACAAGTGGAGAAGACAACCATCTAGCTACTGCTATGGACCCATAGTCCAAGGATGAACTACTCACGCATCACTCCGGAGGCGGGCATGGCGATGTAGAGCCCTCCGGTGATGATTCCCCTCTCCGGCAGGGTGCCGGGAAGAGCTTCAGAACCCCCCGAGTTAGGGTTGACGACGGCGGCGGCAGCGAATATGTTCTGGATGAAAGGCTCGGTGTTTTAGGGTTTTCGCGTCTCGGGGAATAAATAGGCGAAGGGGCGATGTCGGCGGACCCCCGAGGGGCCCAAACCAAGGCAGGCGGGCGTGGGCCCAGCCGCGCCGCCATGTGGTTTGGCCACCTCGTGGCTCTCTTCGTCTCTCCTTCGGACTCCGTGTACGTGCTGGAAAAATAGGGACTGGCCTTTTGTTTCGTGCAATTCCGAGAATATTTCCAGAAGTAACTTTCTGAAACCAAAAACAGCAGAAAACAGGGAACTGGCACTGTGGCATCTTGTTAATAGGTTAGTCCCAGAAAATGCATAAAAGTGATATGAAGTGTATATAAAACATGTAGCAAATGGTATAATATAAGCATGGAACAGCAGAAATTATGGATACGTTGGAGACGTATCAAGCATCCCCAAGCTTAGTTCTACTCGTCCTCGAGTAGGTAAAACGATAACAACAAATAATTTCTGAGGAGACATGCTTTCACACAATCTTGATCAATATATTGCAAGGCTCATGTCATGAATGAAGTGACTCAAAGCAATGATCTATAGTTTGCTAACAAATAGATAAAGAGTAAACAATGAATCATATAAGCAAAAACTTTTCATGAATAGTACTTTCAAGACAAGCATCAAAAAGTTTTGCATAAGAGGTAACTCATAAAGCAATAGATTCAAAGTAAAAGGCATTGAAGCAACACAAAGGATGATTAAGTTTCAGCATTGCTTTCAACTTGTAACATGTATATCTCATGGATAGTTGTCAACATAAAGCAATATAACAAGTGCAATAAGTAAATATGTAAGAATCAATGCACACAAAGTTGACACAAGTGTTTGCTTCTAAGATAGAAAGGAGTAGGTAAACTGACTCAACATAAAGTAAAAGATAGGCCCTTCGCAGAGGGAAGCAGGGATTAAATCATGTGCTAGAGCTTTTTAAGTTTTCGAAAGCATATAGAGAGCACAAAATAAGTATTTGAGAGGTGTTTGTTGTTGTCAACGAATGGTAGTGGGCACTCTAACCCCCTTGTCAACCAGACTTTCAAAGAGCGGCTCCCATGAAGGACGTTATCTCTACCAGCAAGGTAGATCATCCCTCTTCTCTTTTGTTTACACATGTATTTTAGTTTCTTTATAGATGACACTCCTCCCAACCTTTTGCTTACACAAGCCATGGCTAACCGAATCCTCGGGTGCCTTCCAACATTCACATACCATGGAGGAGTGTCTATTGCAAAATTAAGTTGCTTACTGATAAATCAGGGCAAAACATGTGAAGAGAATTATTAATGAAAGTTGTAATTAATTGGGGCTGGGCACCCCGTTGCCAGCTCTTTTTGCAAATTATTGGATAAGCGGATGTATATGCCACTAGTCCAGGTGAAAGTCTGTCAGAAGTAAATGACAAGATTGAAAGATAAAACACCACATACTTCCTCATGAGCTATAAAACATTGACACAAATAAGGAGTAATAAAGTTTTGAATAGTTTAAAGGTAGCACATGAAATATTTACTTGGAATGGCAGGAAATACCACATAGTAGGTAGGTATGGTGGACACAAATGGCATGGGTTTTGGCTCAAGTTTTGGATGCACGAGAAGCATTCCCTCTCAGTACAGAGTTTAGGCTAGCAAGGTTGTTTGAAGCAAACACAAGTATAAACCGGTACAGCAAGAATCACATAAAAACATATTGCAAGTATTATAAGACTCTACACTGTCTTCCTTGTTGCTCAAACATTTTACCAGAAAATATCTAGACCTTAGAGAGAACAAATATGCATCCCAAGTCTCAACAAGCTCTACGGTAGTTCTCCACTACTAGGCTTTAACTACATGATGCAAGAGCTTAAACATGATCTACTTGAGAGCTCAAAACAATTGCAAAGCATCAAATCAAAACAAGACAATGATCTACAAGAATGCATATGTCTTTTCCAATACCAACTACTACATGTAGCATTTTCTTTCTTCCAAACAAACACCAATCAATTTATTTAAACATAAACTCTCCAAATGATAATATAATGCAGCAAGAGAGTATTTATAAACAAGTGCTAACAGCTCGAAGAGATGCATGAAAAACAGGAGCTAAAAGCACTGCAGTAGCTAGTTAAGAATACTCAACAAATATAAGTGAAGAACATGAGTATTCACATGAAAAAGCGGAGCGTGTCTCTCTCCCACACAAGGATTGCTAGGATCCGAATTTATTCAAACAAAAACAAAAATAAAAACACACAGACGCTCCAAGTAAAGCGCATAAGATGTGAAAGAATTAAAATATAGTTTCACTAGAGATGACCTGATAAGTTTGTTGATGAAGAAGGGGATGCCTTGGGCATCCCCAAGCTTAGACGCTTGAGTCTCTCTGAATATGGTTGGGATGAACCACGGGGGCATCCCCAAGCTTAGGCTTTTCACTCTTCTTGATCACATAATATCACCCTTCTCGCTTGATCCTTGAAAACTTCCTTCACACCAAACTCAAGACAGTTCTCATTAGAGGGTTAGTGCATAATCAAAAATTCTCATATTCTGTAATGATACAATCAATCCCAAAGCTTCTGGACATTAGCTACAGCCACCAATGCTTTGTGGAGCAAAGAAATCCACACAAACACAGTAAAAGAGCGAATGCAAAACAAAAGGCAGAATCTGTCAAAAACAGAACAGTCTGGAATGACGAATTTTTTCGAGGCACTTAAGTTGCTCAGATGGATCTGGCCTAAAATAATGAAAGTTGCGTACATATCTCAGGAATATGCGTGATTTTTCTCAGTTTTTTGAATTTTCTACAGGGAGATAAGCTCAAATCCGTGACAGCTAAAAATCTGTCACTGCGCAGAAATCCAAATCTTGCATCAACTTTCAATATAGAACTTTACTTGGCACAACATTGCGATAAAATAAAGATACAAAGGAGTTGCTACAGAAGTAACAAAACTCCTTGACTCAAAGAAAACAAAAATAACAGCAAATAAAAACGATGGGTTGTCTCCCATAAGCGCTTTTCTTTAACGCCTTTCAGCTAGGCGCAGAAAGTGAAAATCAAGTGTTGTCAAGAGAAGAAGCATCAACATCATAACTTGCTCTAACAATAGAGTCAAAAGGTAACTTCATTCTCTTCCTAGGGAAGTGTTCCATACCTTTCTTGAGAGGAAATTGGTACCTTATATTACCTTCTTTCATATCAATGATGGCACCAACAGTTCGAAGAAAAGGTCTTCCCAAAACAATAGGACAAGATGCATTGCATTCAATATCCATAACAATAAAATCAACGGGGACAAGGTTATTTTTACTGTAATAAAAACATCATTAACTCGCCCCAAAGGTTTCTTCATAGCATTATCAGCGAGAAAAACATCCAAATAACAATGTTCCAAAGGTGGCAAATCAAGAATATCATAAAGCTTCTTGGGCAAAACGAAACACTTGCACCAAGATCACACAAGGCATTGCAATAAAATCATTCACCTTTACCTTAATGATGGGTTCCCAACCATCTTCTAATTTCCTAGGAATAGAAGCTTTAAGTTTCAACTTCTCCTCCCTAGCTTGCAAAAGAGCATTTGTAATATGCTTTGTAAAAGCCAAATTAATAGTGCTAGCATTGGGACTTCTAGCTAATTTTTGCAAGAACATAATAACTTCAGAGATGTTACAATCATCAAAATCAAAATCATTATTGTCAATGGTGGTGGAACCATTGTCTCCAATAGTTTGAAAAATTTCAGCACTTTTATCAGAAAAAGTTTCAGCAGTTTTAGGCAATTTCAAACGCTTTGCAGAAGTAGTAGAGACATTACCAACACCAATAACATTACCATCAATAGTAGGAGGTTTACTAGCATGTGAAACATTAGCATTACTAGTGGTGGTGATAGTACAAACTCTAACTATACTATTCTCTTTTTCAAGTTCTTCCTCTTTTTCCCACCTAGCATGCAATTCAGCCAACATCCTAATATTATTATCAATTCGAACTTGGATGGCATTTGCTGTAGCAAATGACTTATATCTTTAACTTCATTAGGCATAACTTTCAGTTTTAGAATTTCAACATCATGAGCAAGACTATCAACTTTAGAGCAAGATCATCAATTTTTTCAAACTTTTCCTCAACAGTTTTATTGAAAGCTTTTTGTGTGCTAATAAATTCTTTAAGCATAGCTTCAAGATCAGAGGACACACTTCTATTGTTGCTGTAGGAATTACCATAAGAATTGCCATAACCATTTGAAGGATAAGGCTTATAATTGTTGCTACCAAAATTATTCCTATAAGCATTGTTGTTGAAGTTGTTGTTTTTAATGAAGTTTACATCAACATGCTCTTCTTGAGCAACCAATGAAGCTAAAGGAACATTATTAGGATCAACATGAGATCTACCATTCACAAGCATAGACATAATAGCATCAATCTTATCACTCAAAGAGGAGGTTTCTTCAACAGAATTTACCTTCTTACCTTGAGGAGCTCTTTCGGTGTGCCATTCGGAATAGTTGATCATCATATCATCAAGTAGCTTTGTTGCTGCACCTAAAGTGATGGACATAAAGGTTCCTCCAGAGGCTGAATCCAATAAGTTCCTTGAGGAAAAATTTAATCCTGCATAAAAGGTTTGGATGATCATCCAAGTAGTCAGTCCATGAGTGGGACAATTCTTCACCAAAGATTTCATTCTTTCCCAAGCTTGAGCAACATGTTCATTATCAAGTTGTTTAAAATTCATAATGCTACTTCTCAAGGATATAATCTTAGCAGGAGGATAATATTTCCCTATGAAAGCATCTTTGCATTTTGTCCAAGAATTAATACTATTTCTAGGCAAAGAAAGCAACCATTCTTTAGCTCTTCCTCTCAAGGAGAAAGGAAAAAGTTTCAGTTTTATAATATCCCCATCCATATCCTTATACTTTTGCATTTCACAAAGTTCAACAAAGTTATTAAGATGGGCAGCAGCATCATCAGTACTAACACCAGAAAATTGCTCTTTCATAACAAGATTTAATAGAGCAGGTTTAATTTCATAAAATTCTGCTGTAGAAGCAGGTGGAGCAATAGGAGTGCATATGAAATCATTGTTGTTTGTGCTAGTGAAGTCACACAACTTAGTGTTCTCAGGAGTACTCATTTTGAAAAACAAAATCAAACTGAATTAAACAAGTAACTAATTTTTTTGTGTTTTTGATAAAGAGAGCAAACAAGACTAAATAAAAATAAACTAAGCAAGACAAATAACAAAGTAAAGAGATTGGGTGTGAGAGACTCCCCTTGCAGAAGCAATTCGGTTTTCCCCGGCAACGGCGCCAGAAAACGTGTTGGTGGCTCTAGGTTAATAGTGCCAGAAACAATGCTTGTACGTCACACGTCAGTTGGGAACCCCAAGAGGAAGGTATGATGAGTGCAGCAGTAAGTTTTCCCTCAGTATGAAACCAAGGTTTATCGAACCAGTAGGAAAACGAGGTTTGCTTCGAAGGTGTTGGTGAAGGAGTGTAGTGCGGCGCAACACCAGGGATTCCGGTGCCAACGTGGAACCTGCACAACACAATCAAATTACTTTGCCCCAACTTAACAGTGAGGTTGTCAATCTCACCGGCTTGCTGAAAACAAAGGGTTAAACGTATCGAATGGAAATGATGTTTGTTTGCATAAAACAGTAGAGAACAATGATTGCAGTAGATTGTATTTCAGATGTAAAAGAATGGACCGGGGTCCACAGTTCACTAGTGGTGTCTCTCCAATAAGATAACTAACATGCTGGGTAAACAAATTACAGCTGGGCAATTGACAATTGATAAGTGCATATAACATGCATGTGTGAGCTGTGGTGTCTACTATGAGATTCATTTGGGCATTACGACAAAGTACATAGACCGCTATCCAGCATGCATCTATGCCTAAATAGTCCACTTTCCGGTTAACATCCGTACCCCTTCCAGTATTAAGTTGCAAGCAACAGACAATTGCATTAAGTAATGTGCGTAATGTAAACAATACATTCATCCTTGAATAAAGCATTGCTGTTTTACCCCTAGTGGCAACAACACATCTACAACCTTAGAACTTGCTGTCACTATCCCAGGTTAAATAGAGGTTGAACCCAACTATCATGCATAAATACCCCCTCTTGGAGTTACAAGTATTCACTTGGCCAAGGCTTCAACAAGTAACGGAGAGCATGCAAGATCACAAATGACATAGACATGATAATATAATATTCAGCTCCACATAGGTATCAATATAAGTCAGATCCCAGCAAACACAACATGTAGCATTACAATAAGATGATCTTGATCATGATAGGCAGCTCACAAGATCTAAACATGATGGCACAAGTGGAGAAGACAACCATCTAGCTACTGCTATGGACCCATAGTCCAAGGATGAACTACTCACGCATCACTCCGGAGGCGGGCATGGCGATGTAGAGCCCTCCGGTGATGATTCCCCTCTCCGGCAGGGTGCCGGGAAGAGCTTCAGAACCCCCCGAGTTAGGGTTGACGACGGCGGCGGCAGCGAATATGTTCTGGATGAAAGGCTCGGTGTTTTAGGGTTTTCGCGTCTCGGGGAATAAATAGGCGAAGGGGCGATGTCGGCGGACCCCCGAGGGGCCCAAACCAAGGCAGGCGCGGCTGGGCCCAGCCGCGCCGCCTGTGGTTTGGCCACCTCGTGGCTCTCTTCGTCTCTCCTTCGGACTCCGTGTACGTGCTGGAAAAATAGGGACTGGCCTTTTGTTTCGTGCAATTCCGAGAATATTTCCAGAAGTAACTTTCTGAAACCAAAAACAGCAGAAAACAGGGAACTGGCACTGTGGCATCTTGTTAATAGGTTAGTCCCAGAAAATGCATAAAAGTGATACGAAGTGTATATAAAACATGTAGCAAATGGTATAATATAAGCATGGAACAGCAGAAATTATGGATACGTTGGAGACGTATCAACCTCCTCCTCCTCCTCGAACAATCGATGAAGGGGAATGGGATCGGGAGCAATGGCCCTGCCCCTGCCCCTGCCCCTGCTCGAGCTGGAGGAGACTCCCAACCTGAAACGATCTGGCTCGACCTTGGAGAGTGCCCACGCCCACGGCCCCCTGCCGCTGCCCTCGCTCAACTCAATGAAACCAAGGATAGCGGACGTGGCGGCGACAGTTCGAGCTGGGAGTGGAGCGGCCACCACCATGAGCCATGGAAAGATGATGGACTGGCGAGGTGGCAAGGAGAGGAAGAGGGGATCGCTGGGCGGCGTGGGCGCAATGGGTAAGGAAATGGCTCTTTTCTAGCCATCTGCGGTCTGGACGGCGTCGCGTCTGGACTGTCAGTAATGGCTACCGGGCATTGATCGGGCTCGCCAGACTGCTCAGCTTGCGGCGGGACAGACTAGCAAGACAGACGCGAATACGGCAGAGCAGATGCGCGGCCGGGTCGGCAGCGTAGGTGGCGAGGCAACTTTTGCCGGCCAGGGGGATGCCATTGAAGACGCGAGGACGGCGAGCAGGCATGGACACGCTCGTACGGCTGCATGCAAGCACTCCTCCTCCGCTGCCCCACTTGTAAGCTTTAAGTGGGGACGGCGAGCAGCATGGGTGCGCACGGGTGCATGCACTTCGCTGGGCCCACATGTCACAACTTCGTTAATGGTCAAAGGGCTTGACCGGATGGAAACGTCCGTCTTCGCCATCTTCGGGCCTCGAAAGAGCCAGGTAGGGCACAGACGAGGAAAACTACGCAAGTAGGGCACAGACGAGAAAGTTGAGGAAACCAGGGCACAGAAATAATAAGCCCGATCTTTATTCATGTTAGAACCACAATGAGTTCATATGGTCAAATTTTGTTTATTTTCCAGCTTGTATTAGGCTTAGACCAGTTTTGCGATCCTATCATTATTAGGTCCACATATTAGATTACTCGTATCTGTCGGTTAATTCATCAGTACTACAGAATAATCAATACCAGTCCTATATTTTAATAACATGAAATACACTCTATGGAAGAAACCCGGAAGTGAGTAGCTTACTTAGTAGCTGTAATATGTTCTTAGCAAGTGTTATGTTTGTAGCTAACTCTGAGATCATTATTCATGGTAGATCGCACAAACAAAACCTGCTGTAGTTCCCAATCGCAAGTGCGTCAATGCAGATATAGTTGACGGCAAACACCTGAGACTCGTCTTAAAGAAAAATATCAAATCGACTCCGCCAGCAGTACCTGCAGCCGCATCACCACGAGTAATGAGGGCTGCAGCCCAACGGAAGCTATAAGCCCACCAAGCCAAGAAGGTAGATGTGAACTCAAGCGACCAGTGGTCCAAGCCGAGGAGGTAACTCCCCACCGCCAGCAGGAAGCTGCCCAAGGCGAGCAGGCAGTTGGCCGTGGCCACCTGGACAGGATGAAAGGGAGGATCACAATTTGTTATTCCTCCCGGAAAGACAAGGCCATGCACCCAAAGATTGCTTCCATGTATGCTACATGTTGTTCATTAGCTGTGAAGGAACTTGTCCCGATCTTCCCCCACTGGAAAGGGTACAGGAAAGACCTGACATATTTTCTGAGTACGCCGCATTTGTGTGTGTAAGTTTTGGAACCCAACTTTTGAGTTCATTCCAATGTTGTTCATAAAACTAAAGAACTCTTTCTTTCTTTTCAGTCGAAATTTAATTTGAACCTCCAAGACCCCTGATTCATAGATCTCTTCTAATGAATCTAAAGAACTGTATAAGACAAGACGCCATTTCCTGAAGAAACATATTTTGACCATTGTAAGGACAAGGCTAGGGTTGCACGAACACCTCCGCTTCAAGTGAATCATATGAGTCAAGCAGATTGGTGCAAGTTAGTCGATAAATGGTCCACAACCCGGAATGAGGTCTTGTCTTTGTTCACTCAACCTTGCCGCTGTTTCAATTCTATTATCTGGGTTGTCGTAATATGTTCATACTCTTTGTTTTGTAGGTGACTTGTATGAAAGCCAGGATGAGCAGACATGCCGTCCCGTTCCCTGGTGCCACAGGTTCTCGTACTATGAGGTTGTCTGCAACAATTGGGAAGCCGATGCCTTTGAATTGTTCAAAGCTACGCACTACAGCGGACACGTGGATTCACTTCACCCGTGGAAACATCAATTGTAAGTCCCTCAAAATTCTGTACATCTCTGGAATCAACAATTTATCTGAAAGATTCTTCTAGGTACCTTCTGAGGTATACCTTTGGTGAATTCTGCTGCAAACTCTGTGGTCAACTACTTCACTTATGTTGTCATCTGATAGTTCATGTACATGCATGCTTACTTCCTTGTCATCTGCTTCTTCATATATCATTGTGATCTGCTATCTGCATCTATGCTTGTACATGCAGATCCCTTGTCATTTCAGCATGGTTTCCAATCTATGTTCTGTACAAGCTTGTTTGTTTGCTATATTTCATCCATGTTCCTTACATGCTTGTCATCGTTATTTAATCAATGTACCTTATACTCTAGTTCAGCTGTTATTTCTCTTATGCTTTTACATGCTTTATAGGCTGAAATGGAAAGGGAGATGGAACCATCTACTTCAGCCGATGGCACTGTCAAGGAGCCTCTTTCTGTGCTGAAGTTGTCGCTGCTGTGCTATGTCGGGGCAATCGAAAGCCTGGTTTCCTGAAAAACATAGGTGTATGCCAAGCCATACGAGTGCGCCAATGATTCAGCTTCAGCTTCAGTTTGATTCTGAGAAAAAAAAAGGAGCCATGAACTGGAGTCTCTGGTTGATGAGTACAGAAGGCGAAGGAACATGCTGCGCAGAAGCAATCGAGTGTGTACAATACATGAACTGTTTGATCAAGGATCAAGAAAAACTCAGGATGAGTCAAGCATCGTGCAATGCCCTTATCAAGCAGATGTTGGCTGAACTGCTGCTTAGTGAAAACCTCTGCAAACTCGTGGCTTTTTGGTAAGTCTTCGTGAGGCTTTTTGGTGCCCTTCGCGAGTCTCAAACTGTATGTTGCTGGTGGCCTTTGAGAGGCCGAACACTGTATGTTGCCACTGCTGGACAACCACTTGTTGTCTCTGAACTGTAGAACATGGCCTTTGGGCTTTTGGTGAGAAAGGTTGTGACCTCATGTTCAGAATGTATGTATTTGTTGCATGTGTTGTGTTTGTTTTGCTGTGAAAACTATTTAAAATTCGTCTCGATCGCCAAAATGGCCATTCGAACAACGATCCACGGAAACGCGGCTACGGTGACGTCCCAAATTACGAGTGACGGAAACTTTCGTCGTGGACAAAAGACACGTGGACCCATATGGTTGGTCCACGTGTCACAATCAAAATCAATGTCAACCGCGACGGATAGGTAACATCCTGCTCATTAATGATGTCATCACCGTCGTCACGACGGAAAAAAATGGTCACGAAATTTCTCCACGTGGCGCTATTGTGGGTAGCACACGTGGCGGTCTCTATCTCGCGGACATGACGTCATTATGTAACGCGACGTTTCGTTTTCGTCGAGTGTAACATGACGTCATCAAACGGCGGTAACGGCCGTCTGCCACGTGCCATATGTCGCGACGTAAAAAAACGTAGCCCTTTGTTGGGCCTGATAATGGGCCGATCCAGTTACTCGGCGACGATTGACGAAACGTCGAGGATCCGTCGCGACGTTCCGAGGTGCATCAAACCGTCGTAGAATCGCCTATGACACTCGATCCCTGACTTTTCCTTAACGTCGTGCGAAACGTCGAGGATTGCACATCGTGACGTTTTGAAGCACGATCACCACGTTATTGAATCGTCCCTGATCGCCGGATTTTTGGTAGTGGGACTTCTTATAATTATAAAATAAAAACTCCATGCAAGTCAAAACATTGATTTTTTATTATAAAGAGAATATATATTATTGAGGTATATCATCTACATCCAGCCTTCGTGACAAATAATGATTGGATCAAATCTGGACATTAAGGATGCACACAACCAAAAAAACAAAAGAAGAAGAAAAAAGAAAGAAAGACCTCGCCAAAAAAATCAGACACTTGCAGCAGCAATAACACAATCAATGTTGACAAAACCTTGACGCCAGAATAAACTTCGGAAAAACGCCACCTTCAGGAAGGTAACAGTGTACAAAAACTCTCGCAAAAACGCCACCTCAAGAGGTAACAGTGTGCCAAACTCGTCGTCCAGTCTAACCAGCATGGTCAGAATCTGGGTTTTCACCTGGAGCATATCCAAATCTCCTGACAATGCCTTCAATAAGGAAATGACTGGGAGCCAACATTACCATGTACAACCACCGAAGGTTAAATCTAGGGTTTTCACCTTGGAATATGAGACACGATGCTCAACGAGTACCGCCAAAATGAAGTTGCAGCTGTCAGCATCCCAACTCGTCGAGAAAACTGCGTAAATTAACGCCGATTGCCCGGCACACATACTTCTCTCGAACTGCTGCCAGTACTCCATGGGATCTTCTTGACTCAACACGAGCATGTGAGATGAAATCTCCATAGCCTATCCGGACTTCTTCAGACACCCATGATCCCACATCAACACATTTGTGGTCGCAACATAGAAGATGCCAAGGAAGACCCACGGTGGATGGATGTGCCATTAGCCATGGGAATACATTCACATCAGGCATGTCATGGAAAAACATGTGAAGAGCCCACCGCATTGTCTACTTACAGGGGAAGATCCGGCGCATGTATAGATTCTAGCCGTGGGCGAATTGATGTGCAGTTACCCTGGTCGGAGAAGACCCCGCGAGGGATCACGAAGACACCCGATTGGCACAGGATCGGTAGGAGGCGCACCGCAGCCACGCCGGAATCCCAACTCTTGATCCAATCCAGCAACGCTAGAAGAGATTGCACATGGTGACGGTTAGAGCACACTAGGACCACGAGAGCTTGGCTTTATTGGGGGCAAACCACAACCGCTGACAGCCTCCCTCGCGACGACAGAGAGGGAGGACTTAGCAACGGTGATCTAGGGTTCCTCTAGTCGCCCTTGAGGGGGTGGCGACGACATTTCTGTTCTTGCCTCTTGACTATTTTCTATAAGATCTATCCTTATGATAGATTCCCAAATTAACATGAAGTTTGTTCGGTGAGAATACAAATTCAACCATTCCATCTATTGTTTATTTTGTTAGAATACAAATTCAACCATTCCAAAAGTATTATTTCTATTGTTCTGAAATACTCCGTATGAAATATAGAATTTGAGTACTCTACAAAATTACTCGAGATTCCTCTGTCTAGATAGGAGCTCAAGAGTGTCTCCACCAACGCCCCTGATAGGACCTCCTGGTCGCCCAGTGGGGGTCCGGACACAAAACCCGGCCCAAGCGTTGTTCCCCATCAGTATGGATCGCCAGAGTCGGGCATCCCCTTATCCGCCCCAACTTTCGGGGCCGACCTGAGGAGGGTCAGAACCCCGCCATGTTATCCGCACACCGTTACATTGGTTTAAATTGTCATTTAATCCAACTTGTTGCCTTACCACTCATCCATCGCTTCTCGCCCCCGCCAATGTTTCCGCCGTCTCCCACACCGTTTCCTGCTATAGCTACACAAAGAGTTGAACCAAACTGTCTATACGTTCTTATATATACCACTACTTAGTATTACGCTATTTTCAAACCAAAATCAAATCAGCACTGGAAAAAAACAAGAAAGAATATTTGCAAACCGAAACCAAACAGTAGCATGCCGAGAGCCCGAGAAAGACCCAATTGATCGGACGTCGACAGATGGGTCCAATGTTGGGGGATCAAAAAGATATCACTTTGGAGAGAAGCTGGGAGGACGAGGCCAAGCCCAAAAGCCCACAAGAGAGCGCCACAAGAACTTTCGTCTCCAATCTCCATCGCTTAGTCCCCTTCCGCCATCCCCTTCTCTGCCCTCTCGCTCTCGGGTCGCCATGTGTGGATGTGAGTTGCAGGGCGCGCGCTATAACGGCTGCTGCGTGAGAGAACCATGCCACTCTCCAAGATCCCAGTTCCCGTGCTCTAGCTCCGCGCGCTTCCGGCGACCCGCGAGTTTGCGGTGCCAATGGGGGCGGCACCAGCTGCTGGCTTTATGCTCCGTACTCGCTGCGGTGGTTTGGACGGCAGGGGAGCGGCCCCGCGCGGTGAACGTGGGCGCGCTCTTCGACTACGACTCCACCATTGGCCGCGCGGCGCGGCTCGCCATCGAGCTCGCCGTCGACGACGTCAACGCGGACCGCTCCGTGCTCCCGGGGACCAAGATCGACTCTCATCACGGCGGACACCAATTGCAGCGGCTTTGTGGGAACCGTACAAGGTTGGTTGCGTTTTTTCATTGTGGTTGTATACTTGTATTTTTCATGCTTGAGGAACTGGAGTTTCTTTGCTAGCTACTACTAGCAGTTGAGAAACACCTTTGGATAGTTGAATTGAAGTGAATTTTATATTTTAGTAGTTGCAGATGACTATCAAATTATGTCTATGTGTGGAAACGAAGATGAATTGATTTGCCTTGGCGCAAGAATCATAGAATGTGAAGTGGTTAATTATCGTATTTCAGAACTAATTTAGTTGTTTGGAAAGTTTTAGCTCTGGTATCTTCAGGCCTCAAGGTAATCAGTAACAACAACGACAACAACAAAAAGCCTTTATTCATACGTTTTGCTAATTCTCAATCGAATGAGAATTAGCTTAGTTCTCATTCGCATGACGTCATCAGTTGCAAGTGGACTTGCAACTGCTTCGGACCATTTGATTTGCTTCGTGATTCGTGCATCAGTTGCAAGTTGACTTGCAACTGGGATTTGATGATGTTATGTGAATGAGAATTAAGTTAATTCTCATTGACTTGCAACTGCTCTGACCATTTGATTTGCTTTGTGATTCGTGCTAATCATGAGTTGCAACTGATGACGTCATGCGAATGAGAACTAAGCTAATTCTCATTCGATTGAGCGCTAGAGAGACCCTTATTCATGCAAGTTGCATAAGCCAAACCGAGTCGCGAACAAACCAAACCACCGACTCGAAGTCGTAACCGAGTATGAGTCCTCCAACAACCGGTAAATATCCTGATTTGAGATAGGTCGGATCCTGTTTCCCCTTCAATCCAACCTATGTGCATGTCTTGAGCTCCAAGCCACCTCGCGTCCTCAGCCTTCCTTTGTTCCACTCCGTGCACAAAATAATTGATTCGGTCCGAAACCACATGACTCTCACCGGGTACATTCGAACCTTAGAGCCACATGCTCACGTGGTCGTGTATCAGAGATACAGTAACGAGGACATGGGGACTCTTTCGAGCCTTGTCGTTTCCGACTTGATCTCTTCTCGGCAGGCGGGCCTCTCTCGTTAAACAGGCCGTTCCGACGCCTCGAACCCGTCCACGCCACTTTACCTCCTGTGATTTCTTGCTCCAACGGTCGGTATCGACCGCCCCTCAGGAGATCTCACCGCCTGACCGAACCTTGTTGTCATGCCCTCAATCTATTTTGTTGCTTGTCAATGGTGTTCGGCCGCTGCTGATAACTCGATGGTGCTCTGGCCTCCGTTCCGACAAAGGCCTGCCTTCCTTTACAACATCACCCACCACCTTTGTCTAGATCACCTTGTTAGAATTATGCGCGATTAGACCATTGCAGAAAGTAGATGGGATATGATATTTGTTAATGAGGTTAAATGATCAACTCGCGTACAACCCAAGGTAAATTATTTTGAGAGCTCCTATCCATATACTAAATCAACATACTGCAATGACAAGACCGTCAAGGCCATCAGACGTATCTCGGCCACCGTACCACAGCGGTCCTGTCACCCTTGCCACGGGCACTCCGGCCGTCCCTGATCTTGTGTCTAGGCTACCGACTTTGTTTAGCCTATTTTGGCTACCCCGCGGTGCCTTATATAACAGACCCGGGTTACATGTGTTCGACTTCAACACCTAACCGTCTTCATATTTCAAGTCTAATTGTAGCCAAGACACATATTCGACACCAATTTCAACACAACGGATTTCACAATGCAGAACAGGATACCGCCCGACAAGGACTCGCTAGTCTAAATAATGTAGAGCACCCCAGCTATCTGCCATTGTCACCAGATGACCAGAGTAGGAAACCATGTCCCCTCACTAGAGAGAGCTCACATGAGAGAGAGCATGGATGACAACACCACTAGAAGAATAAGACTGCTAACTATAGCACCACCCTGTAGCCAATCCTTGACCTGCAGCACCGCCACCACTGTGTAGAAACACAAGTCGCCACTCGCCAGGGTGCCAAATCTCCAGGGAGGTACATCAGCCGGTTACCCGCTGGTGTCCTTGTTCCTGTCAACCCGATTATAAGAAGAAAATATTTGTACTATGGATCACAAATTCTATAATCTATGAGTTATCCCTTGTCCCTTAAGGTGCAAGAAGTATGTGGTAACACACTTGTTCTTCACTTTCTTTGACATGTGTGAGCATCGACATAAGCACATTACTGGGACTACTTACAAATGTTTGAACCATAGCTATTATTCACTTTGTTCTTGAGCACTAAATTTCGAATAGAAGCCAAGTATTCTGCTCTCTTGTCTTGTGAGATATGGCAATTCAGTTTCAGTTTATCAACTACAGTAGCTGATTGCTCAAACAGTTCTGATCAATTAATTTACTATTGCTGCAGCACTGCAGCTTATGGAGAAAAACGTGGTTGCAGTCGTTGGCCCACAATCCTCTGTGATAGGCCATGTCATCTCACATTTTGTTAATGAGCTACATGTTCCGCTTCTCTCATTTGCGGCCACTGATCCAACTCTTTCTGCATCAGAGTATCCTTACTTTATAAGGAGCACTGTAAGCGATCTCTTCCAAATGCATGCGGTTACAAGCATTGCTTCTTACTATCAATGGAAAGAGGTGACTGCTATATTTGTTGATGACGATTATGGGCGAGGTGGGGTGTCTGCCCTTAGTGATGCCCTTGCAGCAAAACGTGCTAAAATTTCTTATAAAGCAGTCATTCCTCCAAATGCTAACAGAGATGTGATCAGTGATATACTATTTAAAGTAAACATGATGGAATCAAGGGTTCTGGTTGTGCATGTCAATCCTGATACAGGGTTGCAAATATTTTCTATTGCCAACGAGCTCCAGATGATGACCAGTGGCTATGTCTGGATTGTAACTGATTGGCTAGCTGCTGTCCTGGACTCCTCAAGTTCTGGATATCCGGAAAACATGAGTTATATGCAAGGATTAATTATGCTTCGTCAACACATTCCTGACTCTGATACCAAGAAGAAGTTTGTATCAAAATGGAATAATGCGGCTCGCAAAAAGAAAATTGTTTCTGGTTTGAATTCCTATGGTTTTTATGCTTATGACTCTGTTTGGATTGCTGCCCATGCTATCGATCATTTTCTCAATAGTGGGCAGCAGATCAACTTTCTGCAGATCCAAGATTGCACGATTCGGATGGAAGCATAACTCTGTCAACTCTCAAGATATTTGATGGTGGTGAACACTTGCTACAGCAGCTTCTTCTCACACAAACTTTATAGGCCTAACAGGTCTAGTTCAGTTTGATTCAGAGCGCAATTTGGTACACCCAGCATATGATATTCTTAACATGGTGGTTCTGAGCCTCGTTGATTGGCTATTGGTCTAATTACTCTGGACTTTCTATTGCCGCTCCTGAAATTTTGTATCAGAAGCCACCAAATATGTCGGCAAGTGCCCAGCAGTTGGAACAGTATGGTGTGGCCAGGTGACACAAACCACTAAACCCAGGGGGTGGGTTTTTCCAAACAATGGCCAGCCTCTGAGAATCGGTGTTCCAATAAACCAAGTTTCAAGGAATTTGTGGCAAGTGGCAAAGGTCCTGATAATGTGACGGGTATTGCATTGATATTTCAATGCAGCAGTTAAACTGCTTCCTTACCCCTGTTCCTTCCAATTCATATAATCGGTGATGGTACAAATAATCCTAAATATGATGACATTATTAATATGGTTGCCAACAATGTATGTTCTGATTTTTTACTCTTCTTCTTTCTTCGTTTTCGTTTAAATGTCGGATTATAAATCTGGTTTCGACCAATGTATGTCCTAATTTTTTTATCTGCTTCGTTGATCATTTTGCTTTTAATCCTCTGATTTCTTCTCCTTTTCATTGTAGACCATTTGATGTAGCTGTAGGCGACTTCGCTATTGTGAAAAATAGAACGAGGATTGCAGAATTTTACACAGCCCTATATTGAGTCAGGGATGGTGATGTAGAGCCGGTGAAGCAGTCACTTCAAGTGCCTGGGCGTTCTTTAAACCATTCACATTAGAGATGTGAGTGTGTAACTGGTGCTCTCTTTGTCTTTGTGGGAATAGTCGTTTGGATTCTGAGCATGGACTAATGAGGAGTTCCGAGGCACTCCACACCAACAAGTCCTAACAATATTTTGGTACGTTTTTGTTTTCGTTGCTCCACTACATGTATTGTATCATCATATTAGCTGTGAATGCAAACTATGAATCCAGTAAAGAAAAAAAAGCTGTGTTTATTTCTTTCTCATAATACAGACTAATGAGTAATATTTTTCTTGATGATTTCTCTATTTGTTAACTGCATGTAACAGATACTTCATGCTCTTTTCAGGTTTGCTTTCTCAACAATGTTCTTTGCACAGAAAGTCTGCATCACACGATGGCATGCTTAACTCTTCCATTCCATCTTATTTTCCACTATGTTTAAGAAAATCCATTTATTTTGCTCGATTTCAAAACATCTTACTGAAGTCTCATCTCAGGACAAACACGTAAGTGCTCTTGGGCGTTTCGTGCTGATCATTTGGTGTTTGTCGTGCTGATCATCAAGTCAAGTTACAATGCTCGTCTGACGTCAATCCTCACAGTCCAGCAGCTTGTAACCGGAATAACTGGGCTGGATAATTTGATTGCAAGCACTGTACCTATTGGATACCCGGCTGGAAAGTTTATCAGAAATTACCTGATTGAAGAGCTGAATATTCACGAATCCCGGCTGGTGCCGTGAACACAA